>CM032884.1:7049074-7504074 GCA_019176425.1 Megalops atlanticus | reverse complement strand
AGCCCTCACGCTGTTCGCGCGATTAAAGCAGACCTTTGCCAGGGACCCCAGCTCTTTTACCAGAGATCACCTGGAAGCAGCGATTAATATGCTAATGCTTAGCAAACGCGTGCTAAGTTATCTGTGCCTTCAGCTATCCTGCCATAGTCCCTAATGCTACAGTGCATTGGTTGGACAGAGGGAGACAGGGGCAGAGGCTAAAGAGGGGGGAGGAGGATTTAAAAGAAGTAAGTGAGCAATGGCGTGTTGTGTATTCCGTGGAAGAGTTGGCTTTGAGTGTGCGGCCATTTAGAGCCGGAGAGAGAGCAATTACATTTATCTTCTCATTAACACGCAGTGTAATTGACTACACACTTCAGCACTGATAAAGGGAGAGAGAAAGAGAGAAAGGAGGAGGAGGGGACCGAGGAAGGGGACGGAGGGAATGAGGCCGCGAGAAAAGTGCTGAGACAGAGGTGGAGGAGAGCGCACGGGGGGGGTAAGCGAGGGACGGGTGACACCGAGGGGGCGAAGAGAGAAGAGGAAGAGAGTAAGAAACAGAGGGAGCAGCGAAGTTGAAGGTGAAGAAGGGAGGAGGCCTGACGGTGAGTAATAGTGGCATCTGTGGATTCCGCGGCATCTAATGTGATTTCGTTTCCTTTGTCAGCACTGGGGGGTGTTTTTTTTTCCCCCCTCCGCCTTCACGATTTATGACCCCAGTTTAAGGACTGCTCAGGGAGCCTCGAGACATGTGGGTTTCGTTTTGGCCGACACTCGAGCTTCCGAGCGGCTGCCTTTCCTGCCACAGTTTTGGCAGTCGTCACCCCCCACTCCCACCCCCCTGTGTAAGTCGTGCGAACACAGCCCCCGCTTCGAGCCGCAAGTGAGGGCAAGTTGGCGTAAGGGATGCACGGTGTGGGTGGCTAGTTTACTGACATCCGTTTTGTTGTTAACGTGAGCCGAAATTCCCGGGCATTTCTTGGAATTGCATCACTTGCTGATATGGGGAAGGAAGAGGAGGGGAGGAGAAAAGAGAGGGGGAGCAGGCTCCTCCCCCATTTTGTGTTTATCGCCCAGCGAGGGTTTGTTTGGGGATTTTCGCGGCGTCACACCGAAAGTGAAAGTGGTCACTGGACTTCCCCCTACACAGCACCCAGGTTCAAAGACATCAGACACTTCTGAGCTACTTCTACTTCTCAGGAACAGCCACTCCCCACCCCACCCCGACCCACTCCCAGCACCACGCAAACCCTGTCGAACAGAAAACACGTCCCCCGTTTGTTGTCCTACAAAAATACAAGCAACTATTTAATACAGCAGCCATTGGGGGACCCCTCTGTTTTACACTGGGGCGCATCAAAGGAAAGGCAGATGACATGAAGGAAAATTACACACAACGCACAAGCAGACCGCAGCTCAGAAGTCACATGTCAGCTTCTCTTTAGCTGGAGATGGACTGACGCACGTCACTTCTGCATTCACACACTTTCCTTCCACTACAGTGTCACTTTCCTGTCCCCGTAAAGCCACCATGCCTATTTATGGGTATGTGTGTATTATTTGCTCAAATCAGTGCAAGTGCCTGCCTTTGTGTATGCAGACGGCTGCACGTGCGTGTGCGTGTGCGTGCGTGTGTGTTTTGGGCAGAGAGTCAGAGAGGGTGAGTGAGTCAGAGAGGGTGTGTCTCTGAGCTACAGTTAATAGGCCTGTTTTGAGTGTTGACTGTTGTGAATGAGTGCATGCGCCTGCATGTATGCATGTACGTGTGTGTGTGTGTTTGTGTGTGTGTGTATGCACGCGTATGTACACACCTGTTTGTGTGTGTGTGTGTGTGTGCGCGTGCGTGCATATGTGTGTGTGTGCCTGCAGTGTGCACACGCCTGTGTGTTGGTATCAGTGGCACCTCTCCACACCGTGATTGCGAGTGGCTGTTTTCAGTGCAGCGGGAGTGTGACTGCACTGATGAGACAGACGGGGGGGGGGCAGCGGGGGGGGCAGCGTGTTGACACTGCGCCGGAGCCAGCGGGTCACAGTGTTATCAGAGAGAAAGCTCGCATTATTATTATGCACCCGCTGCAGCCAGCTGCACAGGTCTCCACTGACTCATGCTGCTCACCTCACTTCTTCCTCTTCGCTGTCATTATCACCATCTTCTTTTTTTCTTTCCCACCTCCTCCCCGTCTCCCCCTCCGCCAGGAGCTCAATCTCTCCGCAGGGAAACGCTCCTGAGCACTGACTTTAAGACTCCACCGATCAAGGGCTTCATTTTTACCGCTGGCTATCAGGACACTAAATGAGGGATTGGACAGGCCAGCGGGGAGAGCATTAGATGGACAGCAAGCCCTATATATTTATTTCTTATATTGTGTTTTAAAAACTTGCGGATGCTGCGAGCACGGCTGTCACTTGGCATTGTGCTTTTACTGTGATTTTCCTTTTACTTTTTAACCTGTATCTTTTTACTCTGCTTTTGATCTTCCTGTCCCGTTTGAAATGTTTTTTTTTTTTGGGCAATGCAGTTATTCCGAGTCTTTCTTTCTCTTCCTCATCAGCTCCATTATCCTTTTCATCTTCTTCTTCTTATATATCTTGTCCCATAAATTATTTGTACTTCATCTTCTTCCTCCTTCTTCTCATCATCATCTTCCTCGCCGTTCTCATTGCCATGGCCACTGCTGTGGTCCTTCCCATCTCTCCCCACATCATTTCTCCTTTCCTGCTAATCATAATGATCATTATGTTTAAAGGTCTGCCATGTAGTTCTTCTTTTAGAAAATGAGTTTTACTGCTAATAACTTGATTTCCTTATTACCATTCTAATTACATGCTGTTTGTTTGCCCTACTGGGCTCCGCAGTTCAACCTTAATGGTTCAGGAATAATCATTAAAATGATTTAGAAATGTAATCCTTTTCCCTTCCTTCCTTTCCCAAAAATAACTCACTGTAATATTGCCACCAGGATTAAATCTGATTCAATTAATCCCCTCTCTCCCTCTCCCTCTTTCCTCCTTCTCTCCATCATTTTCATTTCCTCTGCTCTCCCTTCCAAATCCAAACTACTTTTTCTTTGTCAGACTCAAACTCTCCCCTCCAAATTTTCTCATGTCTTTCTTCTCTCTTCGCTCACCCCTTTCCCTCAGTAGTGCAGTGATCTGTGTTAGTTACCCCCACACCTCAGGATTAATTACACTATTTTTCTTCCTTGCTTCTGACTATTTGTCTTCACTGGTCGCTTTACACACTCCTATTACAGTGCACCCTCCCTTTTTCCTGTTGTTGCCTTCCAACCTAACAACATTTCCTGCGTTTCCTCCCTAAATGGCCCTCCTCCGTCTCTATCTACCCACATTTTGGCCCCTTCTATCCCCACCTTACATCGCATAACATTGATTGCTGAGCAGACACTCTTGTCCAGAGTGACTTGTGTCTCGTACATGTCATCCATTCATATAGCTGGCTGTTTACTGAAGCAGCCTGGGTCAGGCAGCTTGCACAATGGGACAAAAGGGTACAACTCAAGTGTTCCCACCAGGAAATTGAAGGGCCAACAATTGGGTTATGAGCTGCTAAGACCCATTTCACTGCGTACCATTCCACCATCCACCAATCCGCTGATCCCTCCTTCTAGCAACACACATTCCTATCACTCCCACACCTACCCAGCCACCCACACATACATATACACACACATACGCACACACACTCCCCCCCACCCATCCACCCACACTCACACACACACACACACACACACACACACAGACCTGAGCCCCCAGCAACATGCACGGCAGTTATCATTGCGTGTTTAACACCGTTCTGGAATGGGACTGGAGCACCCTCGCCTAATGGTGATAAATTTGGAGAATAACTGATGCTGCTCACTTCAAATAAGTGGGTCGCGTCTGAGCCGCGCAAATGAATTTCACAGCCACCGCCTGAGTAGAATCTGAAATGCGTCGCCCTCTTCCGTTCCGCTCGACGCGGGCGGACGGCGCCCCGCCCGCTCAAAATCCGGCTCCCGCATTTCATTAAGTAATCATCGCCATTATCGCCGCCATCATCATCATTGTTATTATAAGCGCTGGGGAATCTGGGAAATCTAGGAGGCTTGTTGAGATATAAAGATGCACAGAGATTGCAGCTCGGATATGGTATTTATATGATGGGGAGAAAGAAACATATATTCTCCTCCTGACTCAAAGTGGATTAATTCTTCGAAAAAGATGTGGGTGTTAAGGTTATTTCAGGAGATTTTATTAAATGGTTTAACATGCGTAATGTGATAGCGCTGCAAGTTATTGTACAAAATGATTGGGCCCTGGCAACAATAGCAGGCTGTATGGCCGAGCAAAGGAATGCACTAATGATGCAAAGAACAGCGCTAAATGCTATGTGTTGTACGGCACAACATTGTCCCATGCATTGTAGAAATAAACAATGGACGTCCACATGGGAGCTGTGTTGAATGGTATAGCATAACGTTACATCGTGACACGCTGTGACACAATGTATCAACAGAGATGTTCAATTACAACCAAAAACTCAACTCCGGTGTTCCTTCTGTCCTTCGTCTAGGTGGTTCCGGAAGGTACCAGGAGGTTCTGGTGTTGGATGCGTTCCTGTGCTGACTCTGAATGCTGTTTTAGACCATAATCCTTTGAGAATGTTTGCAATGGGCCAGCAATTCGTAGCAGATATAACTTCATCAACAGTAATGACAGAATTGACAATGCAACGTGAACTGAGCTGACTGTTTTTGTTCATATATAAAGGATCTCTGGCAGTATTATTCAGAACTCCTTATTGTTGTGCTTGCTTTGGTCTCACCTGGAGTAATTGCACGTCTCGCACGAGATTGAAAACCGCTCTGTAAAGCACAACAAATCAAGTGGATCCTATCAGAAGAAGAGGAAAAAAACAATCTCAAGGGAACTCAAAAGAAAATCTCTTTTTAACCTCTTTTCCCTGCATTCATATTTCATTAAATTGTTTTCATTAAAAAAACACCATTGTTTGAAATCAGTCACCGTTAACTTGCTAACAGCTCATTATGAGGCTTTGTATTTGCGTACGGGCCTCTGTAAAATAGTAGTAATTATACAAAGAGTATCTAATAATAAAGACCAAGGCAGCCCCATTCTGTCCTTTCACCAGTTTTAATTTCCTCGTAAGCCTCCATATTGATTCTATCCCTCCATCCCTCCCTCCGCTCGTTCCTCTCCCTCTTTTATTAATAATACAAAGCAATAACAACTATGTCACAACCCGAATTTCAGACGCGCAATTAATGGGATTAATCCAAAGCTACTTGACGTGTGTTTCCTGGTTGTTTTACTGCTTTCCCGGTTCCCTGATGGTACACCAGAGCTCGCTCGCCCCCTCTCTCTCTCTCTCTCTCTGTAGCGCTTTGCCAAGCCAAACTTTTCAAAGTGAAATGAGAAAAAAAAACACAGAGGCTTTGGCAAAAAAAACAAAAGGACAGGATTTGTTACAGAGACTGAGAGAGAGAGAGAGGGAGGTAGAGGGATGTAGGACAATGTGAAGCCAAATGGCAAGCAGCTATAGCAGCTTCTGAGAAAGAGGGAGGTGGAAAGGGAGGAAAACACCAGAAACTGGAATAAAGATCAAGAGGTTGTGTAGAAGAATGGCAGAGAGGGATAAAAAAAAAGTATACTTTCATAAAAGGTCTCTATCTGTTCATCTGTCCATTTATATGCTGGTTTACACACAGTCCGGGCTATATCCTTCCATCCATCTAACCCTCAACCCTTCCATTACCCAGTGTAATGTAGCGTGTGTGTGTGTGCGTGCGTGTGTGCGCGTGTGTGTGCGCCTGCGTGTGTGTGTATGTGTGTGTGTGTGCGTGCGCCTGTGTGTGTGTGTGTGCGTGCGCGTGTGTGTGTGAGTGTGTGCGCGTGTGTGCGTGCACGTGTGTGTGCGTGCACGTGTGTGTGTGAGTGCACGCATGCATCTGTGCATCCTTTATGGTAGCATCTGTGCAGGCAGGTGCACGTCACATGTCGCTGTGTGAGAATACTCCTCACTCTCTGTTCCTGTCTGCAGTAGGCCAGAGTTTGCCGGTATGTAGGTGCAGGTCAGTGTATGCAGGCTCGGTGCCTGGAGAAAATACAGAGGGGTGCACTTAAATTCCACGGGGGGGGGGCGACAAAACATCATATCTTAAAAAAAGGAATAAATACTATGTAGACATCATGGATATAAGGAGACGACTGGGGGTGCACTGAGGTCTGTCTGGGGGTGCAATAAGCGCCCTCATAGTGCCAGCCCTGAGTATATGCACACACGCCTCTGCTGCTCAGCGTCTTCCTGGCCACGACTGCATGTTTCTGACCGCAGATGTTTGACCATCAGTTCACACAGCATGCGTGGGCTTCTCCGTTAGCGGGCAGAGTGCTCTAGTGTCCGCATGGCCAGCATAAGCGTGTCAGTGAGAGTGAAAGGCAGTCTGAGTGTGGGGTGGATGTCCGCTCATCTCGCCAGGAGTCCGACTGACAGTGTTTATTGGATACGGGTTCAACCACAGTTGTGTAATTGGCAGAACTCGTCAACTACAGCTCGTCTCTGCCTCCGGCCATCCTTAATATTTCATAAGATGACAAGTGCGGTTCACGGAGGGCTTGCTCTGATTGTCTGTAATGCTCACATGTTTACACTGCTGTGCCCATTACTTTATAATGTTCATTCAACATTGTCTTCACAGAATATTTTACAGATTGCCAGTCAAGGCATTGCTGTAATGCCTGTTTGCCATGCCATGCCATGTCTGTTTATGTGCATGTTTGTGTAGGTGATACTGTGTTTTTATGCTTGTGTGTGAGAGTGTGTGCGTGTATGTGGGTTTGTGTTTGTTTGTGTGGGTGATGTTATGTTTTTGCTTGCATGTGTGTGTCTGTAGGTTTGTGATTGCATGCTTGTGTGTGTATTGTGTGTGTTGGTGTGAGATGTGTGTGTGTGTGTGTGTGTGTGTGTGTGTGTGTGTGTGTGTGTGTGTGTGTGTGTGTGTGTGTGTGTGTGTGTGTAGGTGATTTTGTGTTTTTGCATGCGTGTGTTCTCTGTGCGTAGTCAAGTAAGGATACCAGGGCAGGGGTGTGTTGTGCATTATAATTACAGAGGAACAATAATGCATGTGTAGCCACCATGTGTGAGCAGACTACTGCTGAGACCTTAACCATCACACACACACACACACACAAACACACACACACACACCTCACACACACCTTCACCTCAAGCACTACTGCAGCGTGTTCACACATGCCTGTATTCACACAGGCCTGGGTGTCCTGAGAACAGAGGCAAAGCAAAATGGACAGCAACAGATTAAGAGATAAACTAGGCGAGTAAAGAGAGAGGGGGGGACAGGGGATGCTTTTTATAAATCGACATTAGAGGGACTGAAGGTAGAAGAGGAAATTAAAAATGAATGTTTGCAAACGGCACAAAACTTACCTCGGCTGTAAATAAGGTCTCCCATCAGCTGTCAGAGAGGCAGAGAAAGCCACGAAGAGAGAGGGGAGAGAGACCGAGATGGAGGGGGATGGGGGGCTGTGAAAAGCATTGGAGGAGGGAGGTGAGTGGGAGTGGGTGAGGAAGTAGGAGAAGGGTAGTCAGAAGAGAGATGTGGAGAGGAGCTGGGCTGGAAGGAGCTGGGGGTAAGAGATTCAGGGATAAAGGGGTTAAAACAGAGGAGGGGAGAAGGTCTATTTTAAACCAGCATGTGGAAAATCAGAATGAGCCGGTTAAGTCCGGCAAGGTGACAGAAAGGCTGGGGAGGGGTTGGCAAGGAGATGAGATGAGAGCAGATCAAAAGGATAAAAGGAGAGAGAAGACAGTGAGGGGAAAAATGAGATCAGGCACACCACCTTTACATGCAGATGAAACCGAAAATAAAGCCACTGGCGTGAAATACGGACACTGCACGCATATGGGCTGCTATGAAAACATCCTCTGTACCAGGCCGACCGTTAGCTCACATTTCCTGACTGACAATAAGGCAAGTGGAGAGTGAGAGAGAGAGAGAGAGAGAGAGCAACCAATATGAAAATGAAATACATTGTAATATATTAAGAAATATGTTGTAGAGCCACAGAATATATTGCAAACTCACGTGAAATATATTAACGCAAAGCAGAAATACGTTGCAATATACCAAAACGGCAATAATTGACATCGTTTCAATATACCGATTAAGCTAAAAAATATATATTCTCTTTTTACAGTATATCTCTTTCTTTGCATGGGAAGAGGGAGGGAGAGTGAGTGAAACTGCGGGAGGGAGAGAAAGCGAATAGGAGCGTGAGAGGTAGGGAAAGAAAGAGAGCGATGGGTGAGATCTGTGGCTGGAGATACACTCAGACACAACTGAGAGCGTGTCTCCCGTGAAAAGATGTCGCTCACAGATCCTCCAAAGGTCGCGCACTCAAGAGCGCAATGAGCACTTATTCAACTGTTGTGCGCGCTGAAAGCACTGTCAGGGTGACACACTGTGCAGACGGGCTGGCTTGAATGTGTGCATTCCGCTATTGTCATTTCGAGCGCGGGGCTCCAATTCAAAACCGAGAGAGAGAGACTGGAAGTGGAGAGACTGATAGAGTTATTCACAGCTGACAGTGTGCACACATAACCCCCCCCCATTTAATCACGTCTGGCAACTTTCACTGGGCTACAGAGGATGGGAGAGGAGGTGAGAGAGATGAAAACAGCAGCGCGGGAGAGCGAAAAGGAGAAGGAGAGAGGGATGTGAGGTGGCTGGGCGAGAGAGTGAGAGAAAGGGGGAGAGACAGAGAGAGAAAGAGGAGGGGGGGAAAGGAGGGGTGAAAGTGATAGAGAACCAGAGTAAGCAAGTGAGAGACAAGAAGGTGAACCAAGGCAACACTTGTTCAAAATAACAAGTACAAAAACACATGGATTCATCAGGTAAGGAAGGGGGGCATGAGACAGAAAAGCGTTGATCACACGGCACGCAGTTTTCCACCATCTTGCTATAATATCCTCTGGGATTCTACAAAAGGATTACAATACAGGCTGACATTTGGAGCGTACAGAAAGAAGCCAGCACAAATGTATTTAAATAAATAAGTCTGTACCATCAAAATGCCACAGAGGGATGGGGTTAGAGTGAGTGTGTGTGTGTGTGTGTGTGTGTGTGTGTGTGTGTGTGTGTGTGTGTGTGTGTGTGTGTGTGTGCACATGCACACGCATTTGTGTGTGCGTGTGTGCCTCTGTGTGTGTGCTTGGGTATTATTGAACGCTAAGATTTATTCTCCCACAATCTTTTGGGATCGCCCTTGATTTTAATTACCTTTCCATTATGTTTGTTTTTAATTTCCTTGTATGCGCATAAATCGCATGTCCTATACACTATTCTAATTCATATTTCGGGTAAATATACAATCCTTATAATTGCATATACAAGAAAGCAAGACCGGGTCTTTGGAGTTTGCTGACAGCTTATTTATCAGATACAAGAGAAGACTGCAGTTAACCAATGCGGATGTGAAACACAGGTCATTAATGAGACCAATAAGTGTGGCAAACAAAAAACATTCTGATCATAACACTGTGACTAAACCACATGTAATCAAATAAGGAGCCAAACAAAATGGTGCTGTTATTATTAATGGCAGACATAGGGAAACACAGAACAGGTACCCCTTGTTTAAATAGAAATAGAATTATCTCTAAAACCTTCAGAACATGTGTGTAAATTAGCTAGCAAAATAGCATTAACCAAAAAAGAAATAACAACAAAACACCTTAACCACGAAAAAAATAATGTATGGCATAAACACACACTGAGCATGCATTAACTGAAAATGTCACAGACTCAGAAAGAACCATCACATTTCGCTCAGACCCAGCAGTCTAATCACTGCTGTCTTAGTTCAAACTGCATGCATGCTGCACCGAAGTCTTCACTTTTTCTGCTTGATTTAAATTGGTTTTCAATGTCGGCCGCACTAACTCGACTGAATGCACCACTTCACTTTTCATTACTCCCGATTCTGCCCTCTTTATGATCTGCATTTTAGTATGTGGGGGGATTTGATTTATGTTTCATCTTTTGCCCGGGACGGGCAGTCACATCACAGACGTCACAGACGGATGTTGGGACGCCACAGTTACTTAATCACTGCCGTTCTTGAGAAATGGCAGTGGGAGAAAGGGACAGTTTATTCCACTTATTTAAAAGGCAAACCCACACACCTCTTAAGTGGCTGAGATTGGATAATGTAAATAAAGAGCATCTGTTTACTGTTGGAAAATCAAGTGCACTTGCACTGTTCTTGAATTGTTTCCTTGCAAATTCTGGATTTTATTAACTGGTAAAAATACAATAATGCTTTAAATGTTTGCACTCAGACTTGCACTCAGTGACTTATTTTAACCGAGGTAAAACCAGAACTGTTTTTGGCAAAACATTGCCATGGTGATGATAGCAGTTTTGTTTAGCAAAGTGAGTACTCATGTCACTTTGGCTTGAAAAGATTGCTTAACAAATTGTGTTGGTTAGCCACAAAATAATGTGGTTGTGCAGCTAGAGCACTCAAGCAGGCACACTTGCAAGAAAAATAAGCAGCTGGTTATTGTGAATAAAGAGAACCTTATTCATTTGCACCACCTTAACAGCACCAATTTGTCTTGAAGGACAAGCTGGTTTATCAGCATTGCCTTACTTGTGCTTACAGTTCAATAAAGTTAGTCAATGGAACACCCTCGTTTAACTGTGACGTAGACAAACTTCTTGTTTTGCTGCACTTATCTGCCCTGACTCCGTGAACGCCGAGACCATTCCTTGTTTTAAAGGAGTCTGGACCAAATATATTGGCGCTCCATCTTGTAAATCGCTTGGCATGCACCATAGATTTTCATGTTTATTGAATTCTGTCAGTATCGTAACCGGCTTTTGCCATTTCGTCTGGACCTTATCTGGGCTCATCTGTAGTTGATGATGGTGTTACTTCTGCCTCAGACGAAGGCAGATGCTGCCACGCTCCTCGGCCCCGTCTGTGATATACCGAAACACCCGATCTCAAATCCCACAACATGCCCGACAGAAAAACAAGGGTGCACACTAAAACTGGATATACACTCTCATTATTTCCCTCTGCCGTCCCCAACAGGGCTCCTCAGGAGACGTAGATTGCTTGCAATAATGAACCCTCAAGGTCAACAGGCCCGAGCAGTTTTACTTCCCGAGCTTCTGTGCTGTGGAAATGTCGGGAGAGGATCCATTGTTAGCGAAATAATCTCTTTCCATCTGAGCGGAGACCCAATTTGGGTTGTTCATTTCTGCAGCTCAAACAATCCAGAGATACAGTTCTCTGTCAACGACGGGATGATTCAGTGACCTTACGGCTGGAAACGGGGGGAAACGGGAGCATGTACAGTAATTTCATCGCTGATAAAACATGACTGCGAGAAACTTTTTTTTCTGTCCCCTAATACCTCCCAGGAGACTTTTTCGCAGTTTTGCTGGTACACAAATGTGAAATGTGGCAAGACTGCTGATCTTGTGTCAGCCACGGGTGTTACACGTTGCCAGGTAACCAGGTGGCCTGAGTGACAGCATCCACAATCCCACACCTTGGCCGTGTCCAAAGTCAGCAGTGAGTTCAACAGACAAGCCCCTCTGCAGCGGTCCACAGTAATGCTGACCTGCAGGCAAAGGCCTGAGCTAATCCTCATGGAGCACCTCTGCGCTAGTTCTGGGTTTCACTTCCCATCACCCATTGTGACTTTGTGCGCAATTGTTCTTTTTTTTTGCCATTTGAATGCACACATGATGAACATTCAAACCAGGGCTCTGCACGTTCTTACAAAATAACTCCTTTTGACATTAGCTGATTCAAGCAAACTAATCTACCGATTATTCTGGTAATAGCCACATATATAATTCAAACATTATATTTCATGGAGTGAAGTGAAAGAATAACGCACATTATTACAGTCAATCATGGATATAGATGACAAAAAGCAACACCATGAATCATAGCATGCACATAAAAATTCATAATAAGGTTCAAACACTGAGGCTCTCTCCCACTAGCCCAGAACCTATAGCCCCTTCAGTCTTACTGTACCACCATAAATATGTGATAACACACAATGTAACATGGTTGGAGTGCAAAAGGTCACAGCGAACGTAACAAAATGCCAAAATACCCCATTAAACATCAGCTGTTCCACTCCCAAACAGCTGGCCATCCAAGCATACATAACACGTTCAGATTTCTGCAGTCCTAAATAGACGGTTAGGTGGGAAGTGAAAAGAATCGGAGTCACTATAAGAAGTGAGTGGGTATGGTTACTCATTCAGAGGAAATGCAACTGACAATGCACTGCATCAAATTTTCCGCATCTGCTAGACTTGGGGGCTTTATACGCTTTCAGCCAAGTTCTGATCATAATTATACAATTTTCCCCGCCATTTACTCAGCTTGATATATGTTACATTTTCATTAAATGATAAGTTGTATCTCAAGGCTGTACTTTGTGGCCTGTACTTAAGGCTATTTTCTTAGTGCAGGTGTAAATACGTAAGGCTAATTAGCTTGTGGGGCTAACTAAGACAAACACCTAGACACACAGGCGGCCCTGCAGGAGCTGAAGTTTGACGCCCATGACAGTGTGACTGCAATCACATCACAATTTCCTGTCTTTAACAAGTTTCTGAGTGGTGTGGCCACCCACTCGCTTTTCCATCCATGTCCATTTTTTGCCTTTCTTTCTCTCTTTTTTTCCATCTCTTTTTCTGCTTAGTTTCTGTCTCCTTTCTTTCCCTGCTCCTATATGTGCTGTGTCAGTAAGGCATTCCCAGTCCTGCTGCCCCCAGCCTCTTTCACTCTCTTCCTCTCCTTCTCTCTTTCTCAGTGTCAGTCACACCTGCGATATGGACGGCCAGTTTTCTTGCTCTCCTTGTCCTCTTTTTTTTTTACTTTTTTCTTTATCTGAAAATGTTTTTTGGTAGGACTGATTCCTTATTTTACTCCTCTTTTGCACTTGAAATCTAACAATCATCCAGTCATTTGTCCCTCTCTCTTTCTCTATCTCACTCGCCCTTGGTCCAGTGGTCTGTGACATGCCGGTGTGGTCCTTTCATTCCCCTTCCTCCCCTCTCTTTATCCTTCACTCATTCCCTCGGTCCTCTCTGTCTCAGCCCAGTGGGCTGTGTCGTGTATGTGGGTGCTTCTTCTCTTCACTCTCTGCCCTCTCCCCGGTAAGCCTCCCTCTCTTCCTCTCTCTCCCTCTCTCTCTCTCTCTTCTCTGTAGTGAGTTCAGCACTCATTCCTGGTTTAACTCGCCCATCTATCTCGCCCCAAGACATTTCGATGCTTCCCACCACCTTCCTCACCTGGCCTCATCAGAGCCCCTCATCACGGCGTTTCTCAGGGAGACCTTCATTAGAGCTAATTCCAGCCCCTTCACATAATTCAACGGTGAGAAATCACATTAACTCTGTGCTGAGGCTCCGCGATTCAGCACTCCAATTTAAGCAGGCCTTTTCAACGACTCCTTCAACCAATCAAGCTCAGGAGGACTTAACAGTGCTTGAGCCAATATAATTACTGGCAGAGCCCAAGTCTCCGCCATGTGGCATTAGCCCAAGGCCATTTCAGGGTCCAGGGCGACGACCACAGACAGCAAGAGGGTATTTCACAACGCAGGGCAAGCCTGGAAGAGACCCGTTTGGTGGGGTTCTAGCAGAAAACAGATAGTGTGATTGTGGAGGACTGCTCAACAACACGGCGTCTCCCTCTCTGTACCAAGCAAACCTACTCCTTCCTTTGCTTGTCTTCCTACCTCTCAACCAGATTTAACATGTTTTTATCAACTTGACACATGACAGTGAATGATCTGACTTATAACAAAAAAAACCAAGAATACAGAATGTTTAACCTGTGTTTGCAAGCAACAGACAGCGAGTGAGTAAAAAGAAGAGACAGGAAAAAAAACCCATTGTGGCCTTTGTAATAGACTGCTCCCTTTTTTCTCTCTCCAATCCAATCCAATTTTTTTTTTCCCATTGAAAACGGTTTTACAGCCACAGGGAGGTTGCACGTGAGGGATGACGCAAGTCAAAACAAATGATAAAAAATGATTCTGGCAAATGAAATGCATTTGGAACTGGAATCCGTGCACAGCCTCCAACAAACAGCAGCAATGAAATATGAGGAAGTAACAAGAATGAGGTAAGACGGCTCGAAAGAGTAGCAGCAGCATGGGCAGTAACACAGACAGCAGGAGCAGGGCAGTAGCACTGATAGCAGTACCGGCAGTAGCAGGGCAGTAACACTGGCAGCTGCAGCAGGAGAAGCAGCAGTAGTGAGGGCCGGTAGCACCAACAGCAGTAACAGGAGTGGCAATAGCGGTGGTGGCAGTAGCACTGATAGCAGTAGCAGCAACAGCAGCAGCAGTAGCAGCAGCAGTGGGGGCAGTAGCACCAATAACAGTAGCAGCAGTGGGGGCAGTAGCAGCGGTAGCAGCAGCAGTGGGAGCAGTAGCAGCAATAGCAGTAGCAGCGGTAGCTCCAGCAGCGAAGCATCCGCAGTCGCAATGGGGGCAGCAATAACAGCAGCAGCAGCGGTTGTATCAGCCACCCCCTCACATCACTGTCCTCATGCGTAAGGCGCACTGTGTCACCCACAGGAGAGGACACCACACACATACTGACCAGCCAGCTCTGTCTCTCTCTGTCTCTCTCTCTCTGAGCTAGACAGCCAGTGGCTCTCTCTCCCTGTTTCTGTGTCTGTGTGTGTGTGTGTGTGTGTGTGTGTACTGAACAGCCAATGGGTCTCTCTCTTTCTCATTTATCTTTCTACCCATCCTCTCCCTCCCTCTATCTCTTTTTCTCATAAAGTTTGAAGTTTGAAAGGATCTTGTGTGTGGGACACAAACAAAGAAGTTACGGGCAGTCTCCAAGGGGAAAACCACAAGCAGTTTCCATTTCTGACCATTTCTCTCTTGCTGATTTTTCTTCCTCCTGTTCCTTTGGGGGTAGAAATATTCAGATGAGATGGTATACGACCATCTCAAGCTGTTCAATAGAGAGGCTTTGACAACCAAACATCTTTCTCTGTCATCTTCCCTTAAGATCTATCTCCCTTCTGCTCCCACCCCCTCTCCCATCTTTCCTTCGCTCTCCTCCCCATCTCTCCTCCCTCACCCACCCCTTCCCCATTTCTTCTCGCACTTCCCCCCCCCCCTCCCCCTGTCACATGCGAGATTAATGACAGTGATCAGCACACAACCACCAGCTGCAACAGCGCACAATTTAAGCACAACCCCGCACTGTACAATGCACATACACCCCACGCCCAATACAGGCAACCCTGCAAAATGACTCCGGCTGTAAGCTGCTTCCAAATACATCAGGGATGCAAGCCAGAGGAGTGTGTGCAAGATACAGTGCCGTACGTACATCCACAACACACCGATGTGAGCACAGTAGCCCTGTGCATTCCAAAAGATCCTCCTTCACCACACTGCTACATATGTTCTTATGCTACAACAAAGCTCACCTATATGTGGCACCTACAGAACCTTGCTGCTCCTCTGTTTGAATGCACACCGAGCACTTCTGCACACTGTTCTGTGGTGGTTTAAAAGCAAGATCCCATCATCAAGAACCTTTCAACACCCTCGCACACATGTAAAAGTGTGCAGAGACCAACTGAATGGGCTTGCTTTTTTAATACATATGGAATAGGGCGGTAGAAATAACATGGCTGTGGGCTCTACTTTCAGTCAGGTTTTTTTTTTTTTTTTTAAAAAAGCTGCCCATTACACAAACGATATTGTTCCAGCAATGAAATGAAAGGGCAGCCGTAGTCAAGGGGACGTACTATTAATCCAACTCCCTCGACTGCAGGAGTACTTAAAATGGGATGGTGAGCATGAAATATGCTGCCCCTAATGGGGGATTACGTGAGACTGCCTGGAGCACTGAAACCCCGGAGTGACTCGAACAGCCTGGCTTCGCCCGTGTGGATATCATTTACATACACCGCAAGTGACGGACAGGATAACATCACAGTGTACATCATAGTGATTTTTTTCCCTTTGTTGATATGAAAATTGCTGTGTAATCCCGTAGCGCTCTGGCCAAGAACAATGTGCATGCCGTAGCGCTGTGCAGCACAGTCACAGACCTACGGCGAACGGTGCGACCGACACAGGAGCGCACGCACAGCAGAAAGGCAAGAAGTGGGCACCCGGGGAGAGGATGCATAGCAAAGTAGCCTACCTACAACACTAACCCGAGTTGCTAGAAAGACACATGGCCACAAAAATACAAAATCCATACTCTGTTACATCACTCTTTCAGATACACGCTCCAAGTCATAAAATACTGCACAGTTTCTCTCACCCACAGCTTCGCTGCGTAGGAAAGGTAAAGAAGACAGGGGGTCGACACGGCCTCCGATGAGGAAATAAAAACTGACCACGCGCGAGTGACAGGTGCAAATGTGAAGCCATCGCAGCATGTCTCCACTTTTATTTTCCTTTTGCGGAGGTCACTGTACCTCGCACAAGAACAATGCGAATCATTTTTTAAATGAGTACCCACATTTAAGTAGCATCTGTACATGGAACTGGACAGCCACTGTATACGGCATAGTTACGGCGTGAAACGTAGTAAGATGCCATCATGTTACAGTACTGTTGAGAGTAAAACAACGGCTTTGACAGAACGCTTGTTTTGCTTGGAACTGAGTCCGCAACACCTGCACGCATACACCGAACGCGCTCTGGTTTGACAATACTGCTAGCATTATTGACAAACCCCACTATTAGACTTCGCCAATTGCTACATTAACTCTTCGAACATAGACAATTAAGTTAATTTTTAAGAAATGAATGGTGTTGTATGCATCACTAGAACATCATGTAGGCTATTTATCTAACATTCTCACAAAATTCCTTACCTGTGCGTACAAAAGACAGGAGGAGAACGACAGAAATGGGGGCGCAGTAGTTCCAGACGGTTAGAAATGCCATTATTGTTAATATCCCTCTTAATATTCTGTCTTCTCTTTTGTTCTTTGTTCTTCAGTGAATAAAATCGTACGCGCTCGCAGGTTCTCACCCGCGACTTCAGCCTGTGTCTGTTGTTTCGTTTGGTTCCAGCACTCTGAATTCGTTGGCAATTACATACTACAGACGCACGCCCGCACACCCACTCGTCGACTTCACTGAACTGAGTAAGAATTGTAGTTCGGCCGGTTTTCCTCGGGTACTTTAAACAGTGAATACGCGAATGGAAGGGAGGGGTTCAGAGCTGCAGGTTTCGACCAATAGAGTTTGTCAGAGCTTGGATGGAGGATCGGCCAGAGTGATTTAAGGGCGGGATTTAGATGACAGTTTAAAGGGAAATCCCTCCGGGGAAAAACATAAACTTTAAAAAAATAAATAGCTATCAATTACTATTAAAGTTATTGATTTGATAGATCAATGCTCTTAACATGTAACATTATTGATTACATTAAAATACACTGGACACTGCTAGTACGCTCTAAGTAGCCGTACATAATTTTATAAATATTCCAAATTTCGGTTACTGTCACGAAAAGAATAATGATTAAATATTCAAAATAATTCGGTCATAAATCAAATGTGAGTTTAAATTACTTCTGATAACACATGCCTGCTGATATTATCTCTCTATTTCCAAAGCACGTCTATTTTCTGGGGTTATTTATGTTTCAACCACAATACACCAACAGCGAAGTGCTTTAAAAATTTCTGTAAATCTGTGCTATGTCAGACAAAAGTTAATCAAATTAATTAACTAATGTAGCTAATAAAATACAAGATAATAAATATATTCACTTCTCAATATACAATAGTTTCACCATTGCAGTGATTGTATTCAACACATTTTTCAATACAACACGCTGCAGTAAAGGAATATAAATTAGCCATCAGCGGAGGCAGGACACTGTTGCTTATGCTGCGCGTTTCTTGAACCCGGGTAAACAAATCTCTCCCACCGCAGCGTGTCCCCGCCTCCCCGTGACGACACACGCGAAGACGCTACCCTGGCAGGCCGTTCCCTTTGTGGCCGCGTGTCCGCGCCTGGTCGCCCCATAGGGACAGCTGGGGATGCGTTGAGCGCACATTTCCGTCCGCTGCGGGCTGCAGACCGTATACAGCATTTGGCTGTTCTTCGCTTTTAAAACGCAGTAACAAAAAAACCACCATTTAAATGTTGCTTTGTCACATCTCAGTATTTTCACTCTGTTGCTCACACGGTCATGTACTCGTTTTTATGCTTTTCGACCTTCAACCTGCATGAAGTCCCCTCTGTCTTCTAACTCAAGCAATGCTTTATAAAGGAATAATTCCCTTTTTCTAAATGTGAAATAAATGACAAATGAAAATATATTAAGGCACTTAAATTATTTAATCTCTTCTAAGCCCTGAAGCCAACAATTTTAATATTGTACTGTACTTTGGACGGAAAATGCTTCACAGGTATTGTATCTTCTGTTCCTACGCCATGTCGTTTTATTTTTCAGTCTGCTGCCTAACAGTGATGACTGAACATCATTGGTGAAGACGAGAATAAATGGAATAAATAAAGACCGTTCGTAAGAGTAACTGGTAATATGCCTCCCTCCGTGTAGCCGTTCTGTTCAGTTTAACGAGAGCTGTAATTTTTCGCATGTATTTGGCGACATCTGCTGGTTGTAAATTAAAATGACAAGATGCGTCGCAAAGCATGATAGGTTAGTTGATTTTTCAATGAAATGCTGAATTATATGAGGTGTGTGGGATATGACAGCCCTGGTTGTGTTTTCTACATGCCAGCGGCAAATATCTCAGGATGTCGGTAGTGCTATGATGTCAAGATGGATTGAACTAAAACCACTTTTTCTGGAAGCACTTTTTTCTCAGCTCACCCCCACCCTCACATACATATCCCAACTCCATCATCTCTCTCCACACCTTCTGGGAGCTTCTTAGGTGATGTTTTAGATTTGCTTTTGTCCCTCAAATTTCACTCATCATTTCCAGCTCCCTTTTGGTTTCCTTCTGTTTCTTTTTCCTTTATCCTTGATATATATAAATGTATCCATTTTCCCTTTCACCCTGTCATTTTTCTCTGTTTATTTGTTTCTCCTCTGGCACTGTATCAGCAGTATGTCCCCCACACCAGATGGGGCACCACTGGAGATTAATGAGGGGAAAGCACCTGCTTCTCAGTCTCTTTCCTTCACACACATTCAAATGTGCATTATTGACATGGCAGTAAACTCAAGTGTCAGACAAAGGGAGCTTTCATGTTAATAAACAAAGGCTAGGTATCCTGTAACAGCAACATAATACTGAATACCTGATAACCTGAATCACTACCACCTAAAGCAATTTCTTATGTCCCAAACTCTGTTTTCCTTTTTTTTTTTTTTTTTTTTTAAAAAAGGAAATTTAATAGTGAAATACACCTGCGTCTCTACCAGCTAGCTTGTACCTTGTCTGGCCAGCTATTGAAACTTGGTCGCGCAGCACTTCTAATATTGTGACTCTGTGTATGGGTTTCGCTTGTATTGCACTCTGCCTCGCTTGTAAGTCGGTTTGGATAAAAGTGTCTGCCCAATGAATAAATGTAAATATACGTGTAAGTAATACATATTTACAGAGTGCCTATAGCTCCTCCTTAGGCTGCGTCATCTTCACACAGAGAACCAAAACATTACGCTTCAGGAGCTCACCTATTTCTACAAAGCCAATGCATCGTCACTTTCACGCATCATTACGCTACACTTGCCGCAGCGTGTTCTCTTGTATTTCAAATCAGAATGGAAGATTTGACACCCAAAAGTGGCCCTGGCTGTGCCGGAGCACGTCAAACAAGAGACGCGAGTCTGTAACGCCGAGCCTATACCAAACGCATGCTCACCGCTGCAGGCCTACGCGGGCTTACCCGTACCAGTGTTCAAAGACGCAACCGTTTAAAAAGCCAGATAACGGATGGAAATGGAAAGCAAAGAGGAGACGTGAATAATCAGTTTAATAACATTATCCCCGTTGTGCTCTGTGGCGCGTGCAGCCGTTAATAGACTGTCATTGTTAAAGCGCGGCGTCTACCCATTATTAACGGCAGCCTCCGGTCAACCGAAACCTGGTAATAAAATCACATAAAACCGAACATAAATGCCTGAGACAGTCCTAATGAAAAGAATAGTTATGATAGCCGTAATGGCGGCGAGCTGCAACCCTACAGTAAAGTTACAAGGCGATAGAGGGGAAAATGAAGAAGTAAAATTTAGGTTTCTCTTATTTTAATAGTGACTAACAGCTGGACCAATTGACGGCACCCAGGGCTGTTAAAAAAAAAAAAAAAAGTTAATTTCGGCTAACTTGCTAAGTTGTCCTTTACATGTGGCCAACTGATTGTCACCGACAAGCAGAAGACGCACAGTGCAAAGGTGAAGACTATGTAGCACGTGGAGGTGAAATGGCGGTCTTGGGTCACATTGATTGAAGGTTGGAAAGAGAGTTCAGACAAGAACGCAAGGCATATGGGGTTTATTTGGAGGCAGTGTGGTGCAGTGGTAAGGAGCAGGTTTCATAACCAAAAGGTTGCACCAAAAGGTTGCAAATTCGATTCCCTTCTGTGGCACTGCTGCTGTACCCTTGGGCAAGGTACTTAACCCCAAATTGCCTCAGTAAATATCCAGCTGTATAAATATGTAAAATTGTAACCTATGTAAGTTGCTCTGGATAAGAGCATCTGCTAAATGACAGTAAGTAAACGGTAAATGTCGAGTATGAGATGAAAACGTGTGCGGGTAAATGCGCGAGCATCACCATAATCATCAGCATCATTTTTCTGCATCAACACTACAGAGGGAAGAAACGTGAAACGTGATTTCAAGATCATTTTATTTCAAGAATACATCCAAAGTACAGAAAATAGATTTGTCTCAGTGCAACATTTAAACAGCATGAAACAGTCATTACAGCAAATAAGCAACAACAAAACTAAATCTGTATATATACTACACTCATAGTGTATAGACTCACAGTCAGAGAATTCCCTCAAAACAATTTCAATAGTGCAAAGCATACAAAACACATAGCATGATTCATCTGATACAGCAGTACAATTACTTTTTGTTACAGAAAAGTTCCATTATTTTTTGATAACAGTATGCCGTAAGGATAGCTAGTAATGAGCAGATATTTCAAGGTTACCCTCATGAAAAGTTATACAGTGAATTGCACCTAAAATTCCAGCCTCACACCATTTTATCTGAATGTGAATCTCATCTTTGTGTAACGAAATCAATAGAGAGAAAATTGCACACCTTTTGTTAAAGGACAATGTTGTCAGCCCACAGGAATGGCCAGCTGTCATGGAAAGAAAAACCATTTATCTTTTTTCACTCATGCAGTCTTTTATTCTGTCTTGTTTTCAATTCATCTAGCATAGAGTGAATTGACCCTACCTCTCAATATAGCTCCATCCCCCTCTCCTTTTTCATGCTCTATACTGCCTTCTCTCACCCTCCTCCTTCTCTCATCTCTCCCTCTGTCCCTTTTGCTCCCCCTCTCCTCCCTTTCCCCTCTCTCCCTGCTCTCTCTTCACACCAGAGGCTGGGTATCCCCTGTTGTTGAGGGCAGAGACTCCACACTGGCGGTGTAGATTGGCTTCTTCTGAGAGCGGTCATCACTGCGGGGCAGAGGGAGGTAAGGTGTAATTACATGTGCACTGGTAGGTCTGCATGCTACAGTGCCTGAGAAGCAGCATGAGTGTCAAACACAAGACATGCATACTCACTCGCTCGCCACATCCCTAAAGGTCTTACACAAAAGCGGACAGAAAAGGCGGGAGTGAAAAAAGGCCATGAGAAACGGACAGAGAGCCAGAGGGGAGCTTTACACTGCGTTCAGCTGAAACTACCACCAAGACACATGCACACATCTCTGGGAGCATGCATTTTGGACCAACATTCATGCAACACCACTAGTTCTGGCTGCAAACTTTAATGGAATGGATGTAGCCACGTTTTGACGTGCAAGACTGCTGACCTGACAGACAGAGAGGCTGACTGAAGCTGGGATTTGGCTGGATGTCAGCAAGTGATGTCAGGCATGTGGCGTGCCTCGCAGCTCACGTTAATAATACAGCGCAAGTGTTCTCGCAGGAATATTTCAGAAGAAATAGCACTTTGAAGCAAATAAGTATGTAGCGGCAAACGCCACAGCTCAAAAGGTTCTAATCACCTCATGCTGTGATCAGGCCACAAATGACTAGATACATTTCCCCTCTCTGCCACCTCCACCTTAAATACAGTTCAGCTAGCCACAGTGAGTTGTTTTTGCTTCGTAAAAGGGGCTGCCTTTTCCAGCCTGCACAGTTGCTGTTCCAAATTCTAAGGCCACTTGAGAAAGAACATTTGACTGAGCATAAAAGTGTCCTTTTTCAGGTTAGTATGTTTTTACACTAGCCATAATAAGTCAGTCTAAGTGCCTTTCGTTCTGGACAGAAAGTTTCACAAGGATGTTGGATTCAGCACTAAAATCGTGGGAGGTAATGATGATGAAGGCAATATGCAGAAACATTTGAATCTTTAGCCTCATCATTAGCCTAAAAAAACTGACTGGGGATGTTTTATGAATATAGTTACTGAAATTCTTTTGATCTATGCACCTGTTTTTTTAACCTATAGGCTTACATAAGGTTGCAAACTACGCCTTTTGAATATTTATAGTTCTTCCTGGGTTTTCTGCCACGAAACAAGAATTCATTAATAGCCTTGTAGGAAACAGACACGCTGATTGGCAATTTCTTTCTGATTAACTTGTGCACCTGTGGCAACATTGCCAAGCAAATAAAACCTTTTTGCTGATGAAGGCAGTGTGCTGAAATGTTCAAATCTTTTCGCTTTGTCTTTATAATAATACATAAAACAAAACATTATAGATAACAGTTGTAATCAGTAAATAGCTGAGATAAATCCACTGTAGGTGTTTCCCTTCCGCAAGAAGTTTGGCTAGGCGCATAGATGCAGTAGAGGATGATATTACTCAACTAATATATTAAAGTCAGCCGTCAGTGCAACATTTTGGGATATGTTTTTATGAACTTTTTCTTCGCTTAAGCCTTAAGTTTTACACAGATGTATACAGATAGAGAGAGAGCCACACATACACATACACACACATACACACACATGGGTATCCTCTCACTTAACCCACCACAGCATCTATAATGATGTAATGTGACTTACATGGGCCCCTTGCTCTTCTTGGAAGATGCTCTCCGGCAGAGACAGGCGGCCACAGACATGACCAGCAGCAGCAGCCCCGCCCCTGCCGCTGAGGTCATCAGTATGAGACGGCCTTCGGTGGAATCATACCACGGGGCATCCTCTGGGAAGCACACAGACACAAATAAGGAATTCATTCTTACAGTCAAGGGTGATATCGTTCTCTCTTACTAATGCAATAACCCCCCCACCTTATTACCATTACAAATAATACACATTAATATCTGATTTATTGCGAAGTTACATAATTAGTGGCAACATCATTAAAATAAACATCGTCAGTCAGAATGTAAATTAGTACTAAGATAACCCATTTTCCATAATGCATTTATAGAAAGGAATATCATTATCCTTCATGTCACTGATTAAAAATATTGTGAATTATTAAAAAATCATCATGAATTTTTGATCATTAATTATTTATTTGATGATGTCATTAATATCTTCATTGGAAATGTCTTAAATTGTTTTTTGATGTCTCTCTCTCTGCAGCTACTCGCTCCCTCTCTGTTGTTGCCCAGCCTCCGCACACCAAGTCATTAAAAAATGCGTAGCAACACGTATTTGCAAAAATATACAACTGCATTGTCACAGAGCGCTGGACACAATCGTACTTTCCCCTGTGTCCCACCTCCCGCCTCGGTATTTTCCACTCCATCGACTGATCTGAGAACAGTTCACCCACCATTAATCATAATCCCCATCAGTGAACGCCGGCTGAGCAGCCGCCCACACCCACGCCCTCCACCCTCCCACTGACCTGGCAGCACAGTGATGGAGATAGTGCGAGTCTTGGCCAGAGAGGACACAGATGGGTGCTGAGCGCTGCAGGTGTAGCTGCCGCTGTCCTCCAGCCTCACCTTCTTCAGCTTCAGCTTGCTGGACACCTCCATCCAGTCCTCTCCCTGGAAGAGAGGCAGAGAGGTGGGGGGGTGAGGGGAGGGGACAGCGAAGGGCAGGTGCATAAGGGATGATACAGCCGCGGTTATATAATGAGACATGTATCTTAACAGAGACAGCTGCGCTGAGCAGCGGATGGCAGCTTCTGCGTGATAGATACCGCCTTTGTGCCCTTCAGCAAGGAAGGTATATTTATTCCTATAAACACCCAACTGTATAAATGAGAAATATGTTAAAGAAAAATTGAGGAATGAGCATTGACCTGAAAGGAGGACGCCAGCGGAGCAAATAAGCAAAGTGGTGTTCGGTTAGGATTCTGAGAATATGAGTTATGAGCGGGAGAGGGGAGGGATATAAAACATTGGGGCATTAAGAAGGCTGGGGAAAGACAGGCAGACGATTATGATGAAACACAAGAAAAATGAAAAAGGAAGACTGAGAACGATGGAGGGCATTGTTGCCATGCAAGTCCACTGGCGTGACGATGTCTCCTGCCTGCCAATAAAGTCAATTTCAATTTGAATAGAATTGAATTAAGAGGATTTCACTAAGGCCAGATCTTGGCTGAAACTGCAGAGTCCATGCAGATGCACTGACACAAACAAGTCTGTACGTTAAGTCTGAATATTCTGTTGCCATCTAGTGGTGATGTATGGGAACAGGACTCTCAAATACTTTTTTTTTAAACATCTTTTGACTTCTTTGTTTATCTATGAATGATCCCATAATTGCTTTACCCTCTCAGAAATGGCTGTTTTCTCAAATGTTCATCCTCAGTATTTGTGTGACCGAGTGAAATGATGTCAAGGTCAATTATTGGTGGCTTAGACAGGGCCTTACACTACGCCCAGGTCTTCTGTAGAATTAAGACGACATGGAGGATTGCTCATCTTAACAACCCCCAGTGCTGAAGGGCAGGCAGCAGTTTGTCAGATAGTAGGAGGATATATGAAAACAGTGTGCCTAAAATTACGACAGCCAGTGGGGAGCTGACACAAAAAAGTCTGTTCAAAAGAACAATCTAGACATCGAAGAAAGCGTTTTTTTCAGTTTTCACTTGCCTTGAACAGGTAAAAGCACAGGGGAGACCCATGGAAAAAATAATCAAAAGGCCCCTGACACAACAGACTGGGAAGGTTTACAGCCGCTGCAACTCTTACAAAGCTGCCATTGCAGTTCCTCAAACATGCCTTTGCAGCCTGTGCTATGGAGACAGTCAGGGGTCTGTCGCTTCAATGATAAACAGCCTCAGTGTCCCAATGCTGTTCTCCAAACCCTTCTAATTCAAAGGTCAGTCAACGATAACCATTAACACCAAAATACGGTGCTGCTAAGCTGCTAGGCAACTGAAGAGAGTAAGCCAATCTCTCCGTATACGTGCAAAAGCAGCTGTTCTAAAACAGGGATGAACCCTGCCCAGCTATCGGAGTTCCCAGTCCCACCCCCACCCAGCTCACCTCTTTCCTCCAGGTGATCTCAGGGTCCTGGGAGGCAGAGGTTGAGCAATCCACCTCCACATCGTCCCCTACTGGCACGCGCAAGTCCTGCAGGGAGCTGAAATAGCGGCTGTACGTGCCAACCCCCTCTCGGTAGACGGAGAGCTCACGCATGTCTGTAGGGATGGAGGGGGAGGGAAGAGGGACAAAGATATATTTAAATGCATATCTTCCTTATGCTGGTGGTTGCGTTGCTCCTTTATTCCGGCGTCTGGACACAGAAAGACACATGGGGCTGGTTACCTTTTCATCACAGATATGTAGGTACTGTTAAGATCTACATTCTGATCTATATTCCACCCATTGAGTCTTTTGTTCAATTTATTATTGACTTACCCTTCCATGTATTACTCATTTATCTACTTGCTCAAACCATGTCAAATACAATGCCATAGGGTCTGTCTGGTCCACACCAAATGGCCCAAAGGAACTGTTTTAGAGAAAGGGTCATCACCATATCAATGTAGATCACACCAAATGGGCCACAGGAACTGTCTTAGAACAAAGGGTCATCACCATATCAATGCCTGTAATTCACTTTAAAGTCACTGTCTAAATACAATCAACAACTGCTGAGGTGTGGCCTAAATCACACCTGGGTGTTTACGAGGGTGCTCATCCACGCCTTAGCAGTCTTAGTTTGGGCACTGTTTGCACATACAACTTTGACTCCTGGGGAATAAACCTCTTTTCTTCAAGTCCGGTCACATCTGATTCACCTGACTGTCCGTTCCGTGAAGTAGAACCTAACAGTACCATTTTGATGTGATTTAGTTAGACGTCATAGCTAGGCGTCACTTTGGCCTTGCATGACCTGCATGCTGTTTCTTTAGAGACTGTTGTGTAAAATATTATGCATTGATCTTTACAGCAGGCATACGCGCATGATCCTGTGCATACCCACAAGGAAAAATACACATACAGTAACACGAAAATGGATGATCCCTGGAAAATTCTCTCCCTCTGTCTGCCTCAGCCGACTCTCTCCCACCCTGACCCCTGCTGTTGTTATCCTCCCCCTCTTCAAAAGGAGCAGGCTATCAACCGACAGGCCACGATCAAAGGCTTCTCAGACAGCAACAGCGGCGCCTTTAACCCCCCGGCTACTCACAGTGCACGGGAACAGAGAGGACCTGGGAGGAGTTGTAGGGGTAGGAGGCGTTGTCGGACACGCAGCGATAGGGGCCCTCCATGTAGCTCTGGATGCTGGGGATGGTGAGGACCAGGCGGTCCTGCTCCTGGCTCACGTCCATCTCGTAGTAGAAGCACCGGCGGAACCTCGGCATCCAGGGCTCCAGGCGGAACCAGCTCTTCATGTGCTGAGGGAGAGAGAACGTAACAGGTTGGCCTTTTATTTGGCCCTGCCTCTTTAAGAGGTTTTACAGCGTGGCCGCGTGTTTGTCTAAAGAGTGATGCGAAAGTGCGTGGAGAGCTGGGAAGTTGTATTTTTCCTTTTGAGAAGTTGCTTGTTATTTTATCCCCCCATGAACAACAAGAACCTCCTCGCCTCACCACCATCGCCAAGGTTGGTAGCAAGGGCGCCTCTGCTAACAAGGACTGTCACAAGATCACCGGGAACAGTGACGTTTACATAACACGTAAGAACTTGAGAGGTGGACAGGGAAGTTTACCGCCACAACTGACAGATGAAAAGACAAAGGATCACTTGAGAGGTGGACAGGGAAGTTTACCGACACAACTGACAGAAAAAAGACAAAGGATCACCTCTCACCAACAACCTTTTGTGAACATTAAGCATTGCACAGCAATGCAATATACTGGAATGGGCTGTTACACAACCCTTCATTGTATTGTGGTGCTGATTCCTTCAGTGGTGTTGTGTACTGAACTATATACCCTGGATGACAATGTGTACTACTTTGTGTGGTTCTGTATTAGTGAATAAAACCAGTTGATCAGTCACTTTTGAATAATCTGCTGCAGTATAATGTAGTGTAATGTTCAGCAGATGTCTCTGATTGTTGGTGTCTTTGTGCTAGCCGACAGTTAAAAGTAAATGTACTGCTCAACTTATTTGTTTTCATTTGTAAATCATAATTTTGTGATGTGGATCATTCTGAAGGCAATTTAGATTTATTGGTTCTTAAATGTATTTTTACAGACTCTAGAATAATTCAACACCTAACTAAGATGAATCAGTCGAGTTGAACCCAAAATTTGTCTTAATGTAAATTTTAAAAAAATGATTAGAAAAAAACTTTAGTTTCAGCACATATGCCCCTCAAACAATATATTTCTTTCAGAAAGACCTTTTAGCAGACAACTGTAAAACAGTTACATTCAGTCATTTGGCAGACCCCCTCATCCACAGCAATTTACAAAACTGCATTCAATAATGCTATGCAATTAGCTGCACAGATACTAAACGACTACTGTAACTGCTGAAATGTGATGAGGTCAAAGATTACAACCTTGAACTATTACCCAATAATTTCAACTTTAAACTATACAGACTTAAACAGCCCAGGTTTGTATTGTCACAACAAAGACAGGTCAAATACACAGGGGTGCCTTAATCCAGAATTGTTGACACTGGTATATTGGGTCACAATGGCTCTAACCTTGGAAAACTTCTCAAAGTGGAACTGCGTCACATTTGAGTCCATGTCAGACATACACTGCAGAGTCACATAATCGCCTTCCAGAACCGGGCCCTCTGGACCCAGCAAAATCAAAGATGCTGTGTAAGAGAGAGAGAGAGAAAGACAGTATTTTAACCACTGGCTTTGATGATAAAATGGACACTCATGCCAGCAGTGCTGTTTGAACTAAAATGAAAGACACTGTTAGAGAGAGATCAGGAGAGATCAGTGTATGGTCTGCTTGTGGTTGCTGAGTTTTATGCTCTCTCTCTTTTGAAAAAAAAAAAAAAACGAAAAAAAAACGTGTTGATTGTATGTGAAATGGACCGTCTGCTGGAGACATGTGAGGGTGTGAGAGGTTAACACAGCACTTAAAAGCTGTGCCCTAGTTACACTACGTCTCTCCTTTGTTCTCTGCAGAACGCCCAAACACTTCCTGTTTACATTTCTAGAGTGCTCTGCCAGGCAGAAAAGACTGGTTTTCAAAAAAACCGAAACAATTATCACGTAGTCACATACGTGAAACCTTAATCTGTCTCATGACATGATGCAGGTGGCAACACTGGCACATACTTTTTGTTTGGGAGAGAGATGAAAGGCTATCACCATACATTTTATTATCTGTAATACACAACATGAACATCAATACTGTGCCATTAACCTGGTGCCACAGTAACTCAATCCCATTATTGATCAGATTCATGCCTTTAGCAAGAGCTCTTGCCTCATACTGACAAATTCTGAACGTGACTAGAAATGTTGGCTGTGAAGACCCTCCTTCAGAGAACTGCCTTCTTGTAGGGCAAATGCTAATTATGGCACATATCAGATCCTCTTTTTTAGCTAATATGACATGAAATAAATTAGAAACATTATGTTATTTAATGGAAACGACTGAAGGGAAAAGGTGAAACAATAGAAGGAAGCTGGCAGCTCGTTACGGTGCACTTAATTTTTACCTAAGGTAATTTAGCGCGAGAAACAAGCTGAAGATGGGGCTATAAGGTTAACATTAAAGTATTAAATGAGGTAGACTCATATGCAGACTACATTGATCTTCATGCACGTTGACAAAATATACTTTTTCTTAACTTCCTTCCTTGTTTAAAACAAAATAGCCTACCAAAATGTCCATTCCTTATTAGAAACGTTTAATGCGTTTCTGTGGTTTGTATGCTTTCAAATGAGGGTTCATAACAGTTGTGCAAGTCTAATGAATTCTATAACACTGTCCCGTGTGACGCATCAAGATGGTGAAACAAGACATGCTTAGCGGACGTAAAAACAAAACTGCGTGGTGGAACAAACACGATCTACATTTTTACCATTTTACAAAAAAAAGTTTACCTACACTAAATTCTATTGCATTTTACATCTTCTATTTGTGTATATACAACAAAGAGAAAGACACTGCTCGCTGAAACGACCTTGACCAAGCGAAGTTTTTACCGCATCGTTGGTTTTCCAAGGTTCCTGTAAAATTCACCTGAATAGTACCGCGGTGTGTTACAGCAGGAAATGCTGCAGGGGAATTCTTCCCGACCACAGGACAGGTAACTGCCTCAACTGACCAACTGGATAGTTGTAAATTAAGTGGTAAATTAAGCCTCTAAGTAAAGTAGAGTAAAAAATTGATAAATGCAAGTAAGGGAATGCACAGGGAGAAATGCGACATACGAGGAAACTGAAGAAAAGCCAGAAACAAACTACTGTACAATGAAACAAAAGAATACGCGAAACATTTCTGAGTCGGTTCTTAAATGCATAAAAGTATATTTACCATAACTCCAGCGAAGGTTTATAAGTGTCAGTGTTGCCAAAAGTAAGTATCCCTTCATTTTTAATGCAAAGGTTAGTTTTAGATGTTTGCCTCTCGTACCTCTCTCTTAAGCACTCACTAGAACTGAATTCGTTTGGTCGTTAATCGGGCTATTTAAAAACACAAGAGGAGGCGTGGCTATTAGTGAGCATCGATTTCAGGAAAGTTTTAAACAACTTTAAGTGTACATATAATTAAGTGTGAATTATAGATATTTTCCGTGAATAATGGTTGCACGATGGCTAGTTAACAATATACCGACTATCTAATCGCATAACATGCATACATAACTTCGATGACAATAAAACATACAGCTACTGTACAGCTACTAAACACAGGCTACTGTGTTTAATACGACATCATGGATTTGTTTATATACAGCAGGGAGACAACGCTTTTAATTTCTACTATATTCCACATTTAACTATATTCATGTAACTGTGCATTTGGTACAACTAGTGTTATTTAAACTAAAGTTAAGGAATAAAACGCTCCAATCAAAAATTCTGTTTGTTGCCGTCACTAGTTTCTATGCGAAAGAAGTGTCGTGGGTTAACCATAGCAGGCTACTGTTGTTGGTTTCTTCTGAAAGTAATCACTGCTTTAGGAGCAAGGCATCTTTGGTTAAGTAATCCAGTGAACCTTGTAAATATCCAGGACGGTGAACTGTACACATAGCTCAGCTCTTGTTTGTGGGCATAAATCTCCCACAAATACATTATTATCACATCGGTGAAATTATTGCCATGCACAGCAATGAGGACAGCACAATTCCCTATTTGTGCATACTTTCTCTACATAAATGGAAATGGGAATACAATTTCCTTAGAATGTCCTCCTGTAATCGACCGGAGAAAACATAATTATTTTCTTTATGATGAGGTTGCCCAATAGCCTTAGAGTAATCGAATGGATGATGGTTTATACAGTTCAACATAGTAGTTAGTGCATGAATTAAATTAATGCCAACTCATATGCCAAATATCTTTTTGGATGTGGCCGTTGGAAAGTTTGATCGGATATCAGGGACGTTTTCCTTTTTCTTCTTGTTATTAAAGAACCCAATCCAACAAATCAGTGAAGTGTTTGGGACGCTGTCAGGGAAAATCAATTGCCGAAGGAGGTATTTCAGCGTCAGCAGGTTTTTCGCTGCGATTGGGTGCGTTACAGCGAAACGGAGCAGACGTGTCTTAACGGGTGATGGATGGAACACACGCGTACACGTCTGCAAAACTAAAAGTAAAAACGAGTCCGTCTATTTTCACTTTAAGTGTAATATCAGTTTATCAAAGAAGAGTAAAGCTTAAAAATTAAGAATGACGTGCATATTGGAGATAGTCCTTACAAAATTATCATGAAAATACATTATTACAGTTATTAAGAAGAGGAGATGTTTTACTCTTCTCTAATTGGATATTAAGTGAAAATATGCCTCTGCTTGTATTTGGTGGTGTGGTAACTTAAGGGTAAAAACGGCATTTTTTGAAGAAATCAAAGGACTTCTGAGAAAAGGCCGTATTACCGCTTAAATAGTAACATAATATTTTGACTGGTGGATCAGCTGGCCGAAACGTCAGGGAAATTCTATATATTCTGACTTCCCTGGTATATGTATAACGAAAGTATTGTGTTTGAGGACTGTAAAGACGTCAAACGTAAGGATAAACAGGCCTGCACGATAGGTTAATATGTCACCGCCCACCTGATTATAGACCGACAGACAGAAGTCAGCGTGACGATGCATTTTTGTGCTTTGCTGTCCTATGTTATCTGTTTGGTATTCAAAATTCCACTGAAGACTTATCTTTTCAGTCAAACTTAGGCTTGAGTATACAGAAAAAAGTATATCCATACTCCAATATTCACACAGAATTACTAGGAGTCCACACGCCATTAACGGAAAAATGATTTATTACTGTATGACAGTCAGACTGTAGGAGAGAATTTGTACAGCAATCTGTTCGAACATATTATAGAGGCAAAAGATGACAGTGCTACTGTGGAGAACAGGGTAAGTGTGTGTAGACAGAGTAACTTAATAGCTGAGGACTGATAACTGATTATTTAAAAAACGTCTAAACAGAGTGATGTGACATTATTATTTCACTGAACAAAGTGTATAGTTTTACAAAAACCGTACGGGTACCAACAAAATTACAAATTGATTGTTGCTTTCAAGATATTTTCTTTATCCGTTAGAGGGCAGTCTGAGTCCGCAGACAGAGATGAAATGACAATTCGCAACTGACTGACTGAATCCTACACAATCCGTGTACCGGATTTACAAAAATGCATTCTGTTTAATTATATTTGCCCAGAAGGCTCACTTAACATGAACAGTAATAAAAAAATGTAATGTATCGGTCAATTAAATGATTCAACCGTCTGAAAGCGTTAAAGGCGTAGGATAAAGGAACTCATTTTTTGATTCTTTGCTCATTATGCAGACTTTGCATATTCAGACAATATCAACTCCATGTATGTAATGAAATAAACATAAATAATTTAACTGATAAATGAAAACATTTCAGTTCTGTATGACACATTTTCTCACCAATTGTAACATGACAAACTGATTTAAAATAAAAGAAAAAGCAGTTGATATTTCAACACATGTGAAATGTAAATGGACAAGTAGCTGTTTTGTGTCTTTTGTTTTGGTTCATATATCAAAAAATCTCTGATCATATACTAAATTCCTGCACCTCTCTTGTAAGTTATTTGTACGTCACCATTGTAAAATGAAAAAAAAGGTTATTCTCTGTAGTTCCTCACACCAATGTTAACCTCGTACCACAGTTGGATGTCTTTTATGTGACAGACTAAGCACGGTTGCTTTTCAGGCCACCAGACTGCACATTCATTGATCTCTCAATCATCTGGATGGCCCATCCCATTCACTGTGCCCACTGCATCGGTCAGTCCAAACACCATTAGGTTGAGCGAATCAGTGCAGAATGCCTTGAGCAACAACCCGCAACTTCCATCAACACACATTCCAGTTCTCTGCTGTTCATCGTGCTGTGGCACTTTAGAATTTTGGCAGTGGGTGCAAGGGACAGCAAGAGTATTCTGCCCATGGCCCTTGCTTTCTGTGTCCGTGGCATGATGGGAGAGAACTTTGTGGAACACAGTGACAACACGGGCGGGCTCTCAAAAAGTCTCTGAGACGCTGTGAAGCAGCTGTCCGTGGACGCGCGGACAGGAGTGCCGAGACTGAGTGCAGCGATTGCGGGTCAAAGTGAAAACAGATCGTCTCTGTGTCTTCCATCAGGGATGATTACACAAGTAAAGCGGTTTTCTCCAGCAGAGCGAGACCGTTCGCTTCGGTGCAAACCGACACAGCCATTTCGAGTCCCGCAGAGAGCATCGGAGCCGAACACAAAGCAAGCTGTGCTATGGTTACGGTTTAGATCTGGAAACTGATACACATGAATAAAAGCACATGACAGCATTGTGGTAAGGTTATTATGTGAAGCTAGGGGTGTACGGGTTCAAACACTGAACAAGAAGTGTCAGAGGACACTGCATTGACACAGTCACTCTTGAATAAAGTTCATTAACTTGATTGCACTGTTAATCCCAATGAAATGAATGGGCATAAGAAACACTTGGCAAAGAATTATTCAACCTACAAATTAAAATCAAAATGGCAGCTTTGACACTCTGTAAACAGCAAACCATTATGATTGGATGGGTCATGCCGTATTTTCAGTCAGTACTATGAAACTGTGTCTAAATAGAAATCACTAAATAAATTCTTTTCCTTAGCATACATTTTTACATCCACAAAATGTACCTTTGCAATTACCTTAAGTCCAAACATATCCACAATCGAGATAGTTTGTGTATCACTGATAACAACCATTTTCATCTTTTTCATAAATACTGTCCACAACAGTGTGATTATACCAATGAAAATATGTTCCCAAATGTCCGCTAACTCTCTGAAGTCACATTTAGAGAGTGGAGAACGTAACAGCATTCAAAGCCAAAATGAGACATTAATACTTCTGAATTGAAACACTGGATGTTCGCATTCACTTCAATGTTTCAAATCCAACTTTCTGGACAGCTGCTTCTTTGTCAAAAATAAAAATGAACAGAATTGCCAACATTTGCATCTGGAGGCATTAGATTGAGTGTTCAAGTTAGTGCCAAAAATGCTAACAGATCACTTCGATTCAAGAAATTCACATATCAAAAGCTAGCAACTATGTCTGTGTCTAAAGTATCGTTGCATCTCGTCTTTTAAAGTGCTTCTTAAAAATATTCATAATTAGGTCAAAACTATTTAGAAAATGGCACTGTTGTGGAATTGTTTAGTAGTTCTTAGGCACGACGTCTCCTCCTCTCCCTTCATACCTCATCCTCCCTCCGCTGAACCCCCCTTCACTGCATTATGCTTTCCACTGTCTCTCCCACTCCCCCTTCCTTTCCAAGACCCAGCTCTTCCCCCTCTCCTTCCCCCTCCTCTTCCTCCTCTTCTTCCTCCTGGTTGCAGTAGTGTTCCAGTTCCTGGTGCTTGTTCCTGGAGGGGGCGTCCCGAAAGCGCAGGCCGCAGTCCTCGCAGGCGTACGGCAGCTCCTTCCTCTTCCTCTCGGCAGACTCGCTCCCACTCGGAGCGTCCTTGCCGGCAGGGGGCTGGGGATCCAGGCTGAAGCTGGACCCGGGGGAGGAGAGCGAGCTGGAGACAGTGGCAATGCTGGAACCGGGGCGGACGTCGGCGTTGGGATCGCTGGCGGGGCTGTCGCAGGTGTTGGTGTTGGGGCTGAGGCTGGCGACGGGGCTGATGCTGGGGCTTCCGACGGGGCCGAGGCCGGCGTTCGGACTGGAGCTGACCCCGGCGATGGCCGAGGACAGGAGACTCAGGCCAGCGTGGGTGGCGGCGCCCAGGCTGAGGCCGTCCTCCGAGGTGATCCCGTGCACAGTCCTGTGGTGGAAACGGATCCCCGAGCGGTTGGAGAAGCCCTTGCCACAGAGGCCGCAGATGAAGGGCCTCTCCCCGGTGTGGATGCGCAAGTGGATCTTGAGCGCCCCCGACTGGGTGAAGCACTTGCCGCACTGCGGGCAGCGGTAGGGCTTCTCGCCCGTGTGGGTGCGCTGGTGGGCCCGGATCCCGGCCAGGTGAGGGAAGCCCCGCCCGCAGTAGGTGCAGGTGTACGGCCTCTCCCCGGTGTGGATGCGGCGGTGGATCTTGAGCGCCCCCGACTGGCTGAAGCTCTTGCCGCAGTCGGTGCAGGCGTACGGCCGGGCGCCGGTGTGCACGTTCAGGTGTATGCGCAGGTTGCTGTGGGAGTTGAAGGCCCGGCCGCACTCGGTGCACAGGAAACCCCCGGCCTTGGAGGCGTGCTGGGAGCGCTGGTGCTGGAGCAGCTGGGAGGGGCGGGGGAAGGAGGCGGAGCAGTGCATGCAGGGGTGCTGGGAGAGGCCCTCCTGCTGGGCATGGCCCTGCTGGTGCCTCAGGAGCTGGGCGCAGGTCTGGAAGGTGCGCTGGCAGGAGAGGCAGGGAACGGGGGCGGGGACTGCGGGGAGTGGGGCAGCTGGGGGCAGTGCAGGCAGGAGGCGAGGGGGCAGTGGTGGTGGTGGTAATGGGGGTGGGAGTGGGGGAAGTGGGGGTCGGTGCCTTGCTGGTGACGGATAAGCTGGGCGCAGGTCTGGAAGCCACGGTGGCAGCAGAGGCAAGGGAAGGTGGGCACGTGAGGGGGGTTGTGGTGGGCGGGGTTGTGGTTAGGGTTCGGGTTCGGGTTCTGGGAGGTGGTCCCTCTGTCCGGGTTCTGCCGCTGTTGGGGCGGCTCGGGTTCTGTGTTGCAGGGGATGCTCGGGTCGCCGGTCTCCTCCTCCAGCGACAGACCCAGTCCGAGACAGAGGCCCAGGCTGACGGGACCGGTGCTGGACTCTTTGGACTGGCGGGCTTGGTCAGACTGGGGTGGATGAGTCTGTGAGGAGGGGTTCTCTCTGGGCCGTAGCGTCTGGAATGTGGGGCCGGAGGAGGAGGAGAAGGGGCAGGCAGGACAGTTGCACGTACGATGTTGCACTGTGTAGAGAGAGAAAGAGGGTGATAAGGGAGTGGTCAAGGTTGGAGTGGAGAATGGGTTGGGATTGGAAGGTGAACATAAGGCAGCATATGTAAGGGGAGATACAGTAAACACATAAGAAAGAAAGCAAGAACAGATATGTTAAGAGAATAGTATTAAAACTATTCAATAATGAAATGAATCAAACAATATACAGGAGAACGAAAGCATAATACCAGTGAGCAGTAGTGTGGTGTAGTGGTAATGAGCAGGGCTGGTAACCAAAAGGTTGCTGGTTTGAGGCACTGGTGTTATACCCTTGCGAAACCTACAATTGCCTCAGTACATATCCAGCTGCATAGATGGATAAAACTGTAAATCGCTCTGGATAAGAGCATCTGCTGAATGACAATAAAGTAAATGTAATGTAACTGCATTTAGGACACACTCAATATCCACCACACTTCTGTAAGCATGCAGTGCACTTCAGTAGCTTTAAAACCTGACAGTGTCATTGATAAATTATCGATGTGTCTTTCACCCGTCCGACATACTCACGCTGCTGAGCGCCGCTTCCCGCCTCTCCACTCCTCTCTCCTGACTCAGGCAGGGGCTGCAGGCAGTAGCCTGGGGGCATTTTGCTGGGAGGCTGCCTGGCTTGGGCTGGGGGTGCAGCCGGCGCAACTTTCAGTCCCAGGGCCTCGTGTCCAGCGGTCTCCCAGGCGGTGCGCAGCGCCTCCTGCTGGGCAGAGTCCTTTACCGGTTGGCTGGAGCTGGAGCTCATGAGATCCCCAATGAACTGATGCATTTCGAGCCAGGAGCATGGTCCACGCTGGGGGGGGGCAGGAGGAGAAACAGGGAGTGAGGGAGGCAAGTGAAGAGACAGTAGAAGTAGCTAAATTAACAGGAATCTGAACAGCTTTTGGAGAAACTGATTATAGAAATGTAGAAATTAACATTTCGGACTAGGTGTGGTAAAGGGATGCACAGCGAGGCGGCACTGCGCGTCTGTCGGCATGCTTTCGTCCAATGCACACAACTCCTCAACGTCAGGACCTCGTGGCACTTCGTTACTTTAAGTTAACTAAGAGAGCACAACAGCCAAATGTTTAAAACGGGTTAAAACGTGTGCCAACTTTATAACATTGCAACAGTGAACTCTAAAGTGTATCACATCCGGATACCGCTAATGTTCGAAATCGTTCTATCCACATCAATGAGGCTAGATTACCAGTCCCACTCAATACAAATTCTGAGAACACAACTAACGTCCAGCTAGCTATAATCTATGTTAATACATGTCAGACACACAGTTACTGTAACACAACAATTCGTTTCTCTTTCGCCAGCAGTCTAGACAACCCAAAAAACAGTAACGTTACTCAAATTCAAGATGGCTTTTTAAGTTGCCCATATGCGTTTGTTTTACCTGAACTAGTCGTTCTTGGGGCTGTCGTTAAACATTCTGAAACGCTCGGTTTTAAAGACGTTTTACAGCCAAGACCATTGATTTTATATGTCGGTAGGCAGGCAGTGCACGTATGTTGTAGCTATATACTTACGCTAACGGCGAATCTGTCTTTGTCCATTTGAAATGAGTACATATGTGCGATTTCAGTAGCGGAGTTCAGTATTTCACCAAAAAATGCTTTCTCCGGAAATAATATGAACATGAAATTGCAAACGGAAAGAGTGAGAAAGGGAGACGTGGCCCGAACAAATATACGTTTTTATTTTTAGAAAAATGTCTTGCTTTCCTTTTAAAACTTGCTGGTCTGCCCTTCCTCCCACCCCCCCACATTTCACCACTACTATTATTATGGTCAGATTATTTTGCTTACCGACAGTCTATTTCCGGGCTCCGTTCTATCATGTGACTACACTTGTAGTCCATATTACGTGTTTCCAGCCGCTCCGCCCCTTGCAAAGACTATAAACAAGTGTTCATTGTCATAGTCACCAGGGGACAGCGGTGTAAGTGACAAGGTTTGCAGCCGGGGCTCCGTTGTTTCTCATCTGTATATTTCAGAAGCGTCTCTTAACTGCGTCCTTTCATCCAGTTATAATTGATAAAATCTGGCCAGAGAGGAGAGTATTTGAAAAATCGTTATTTTCATGCAATCATGCAAGATTCTCCATTCAAGAGTTTGTATGCCCAGCTGCCAAAATAAGGTTCTGAGATGAACTGGCTCTCTGCCAGTTGGGTTGGTACTGTCCATTACCCACTTTACACCAAACAAAAAAAGAAAGAAGGAAAACAAATCTGTATGAACAGAGACCTTGTGAGACACTCACCTTGGACCATATATATTGCATGGCATGTGGTAAGGCAGGATGGGAGTATTTTTAATGCTCTGTAAAAAGCAGCAGGACCCACAGGAAAAGCTATAAACAGAGAACACAAATACATGTGTTACATATTTTGCTCAACTGGACGGGGGAATTAACTGGATGGCTATGGGGTGTGACATGCACAGTGTCTCGTCCAAAAACATTCTGTTCGGTCATGTGTGCTAATTGTGTATGCTATTTGATTTTATTCACATTATGAATAAAGAAATCAATTATAAGCCTGTAATTTAGGTACCTAAGTGTAACAAGTGGAAGTGTAGCACTGTGGTAAGGAGTAGGGCTCCTAACTGAGAGGTTACTGGTTCAATTCTCCGCTGAGGTACTGCTGTTGTACTTTGCCCCCAACTGCCTCAGTAAATATCCAACTGTATAAATGAATAACAATGTAAAAACTGTAACCTATGTAAGTTGTGCTGGATAAGAGCATCTGCTAAATGACAATAATCTAATATAACTGGGATATGATTAGAGTTATCAGTATGTGGACCATTAAACCCAAGCAAATCCACAATTTGTTATAGACACGTGTATACACCTTGACTTTAGCTGTACAATTAGAGTACATCCTTTCTTCATATCAATCATTTTCCTCAGTCCTCTGTAAAAGGTCTGATAACATGCATGCACATTTTGTATCCATGTGTCGTGTATTTTTAATGGAGCTGTCATTTCTAAACATGCCTTTAAAACAGAAAATCCGACACAACTAAGTACAACTTCTTTGTATCCAGATATTTATTTGTATTAGAAAAACACAAAGTCTATCCTGACAGAGCACAAAAAACAGCACATGAAAGGTATGGTGAAAGACAAAATAGCAAACTCATAACTAATTCCTTTAACAGCAGGGGCAAAAGAGGACAAAACACCTAAGCAAAAAGAAATAGAAGATGTTGACTCCAATTGCACGGTAAGGTCCCCCTGGGTCTTCCTAACACAGGTGTTCAAACAGCAGTAGGAAAAGCATAAACAGAAAGGTCTTGTTGTAAAGCACCATTTCAAACGTATTTTACTGAACCCAATGTTCTTACACAATGTACCGCTTTACTTTTTCTCATTGGCAAGTACAGCTGAACTTTAGTGTTAATGTTTTATTTTAAACTAAGGCAAGTTCAGGAAGCAAGAAAAAATAGAAAAAAAAATTACTTATGCATTGACAATTCCAAAATTTAGAATCACATTTCAGGTCAGATGAAGTTTTTGAAATCATTCCACATAAACATTACAGAAGGGGTCAAAAGAGGGAAGAGTCATCGTTTTAAGTAAATATCACCAATTTACTTTTGTTACCACTATATTAATTCATGAAATACCAGCAATTTGGATTGAAAAATCAAACAAATTCGGTAATTCAAAAAGCCTTGTTACCTAAACCATTTTTCTGTTGATACAGCTTTTAAATTCTCTACACAGAATAGTGTTGCCACTGAAAATAAATTAAATGAATCAGCAAATAACTGGTGAAATAGTTGCAAACATTTCTGACCGTAAGTGAAAAATGTCAATGTAAGGCAAACTAACATGCAAGAGAAATAATTTATCAATATCATTTCACAGTTTGCCACTCCCAAACTGAACAGGAAATGGAAGAACAATGGAGACAAAACAAAGTAGTAACACATTTATTGCAGATCCAACAGTCTTTTCAGCTTCATGGACAAAATGTCATGGAAGTAATTATCTTAATTTTACCAATCACCTTTTTTACCCCGTTGGATTTATTGAGGCAGGTGTATGTATATACAATGTATTTTCTCTCTGAGAACACCACAAGGGAGTGCTGTGCTTTCTGCCAGCTATTCCCCCACCTTTAAGTCTTTCAGCATCTGGACACAGATTCATAATCTCCAGAAAAGAAACACAAAAGCACCATGGAATCACAGGTGAATACCTCCAAATGCAAAAAGCTGTGAGGATTTGCGCTCTGCCACGATCAGTACATCGGTTTAACCCCACCCTGTCACCCCTTTCCTGAAAATAGTGTCGAGAGTAAATACACACACAGACACACACACACACACACACACACACACACAGACACACACACACGCGCTCATGCAGGCACGGATGGAAATGCATTTGATCCAGAAACAGTGGCCTAAATGAAGGAAGAGGAATACCTGTGACTTTCTGTGACTGATGGCCAAGAAAAACTCTGAGTATGTTCTACAGTTTTGGAGAACACAAACAGTAACAAAGAAGTTGAATGTTGAAAAAGTCACAAACAGCTTTTAAAAGAACAAATACACATCCAAATATCATCACATACAAAGATTTCAAGTCATCTCAGCACAGGATGACTATGATGATGGGATGATATGGGACAGCCACTTTTGAACCGTGTGAAGTCTGAAACCTGATCAAACAAGACAATTCACTACTTTCAACTACACCTCCGACATGACAGTCTCTGTAACGGTGAAACCTGAATGGTTGTCTTATTATACTGCATTACAAATGCCTCAATCATAGTACATTGGGAGCACACCTTAGCGAGCCTGAACACCAAAGTACCGCTACATTTGTCAACTACAACAGGAAAATTGGAAGCTTCCAGCCATGCACTTATGCACTGTGCCTCTGCTGGTAGCCACACAAAGTCTGTCAACCCTGTTTCTCTGACAACAGTACAGCATCAGTGACTGTACTGCACATTGTCTCACAGAACATATTATAAAGAGACTTTCAAATCCGGAAGCCCAGGTATGGATTTAACCTGGAGTTTCCCTGTTAAAACACTATCAAGACTTTTTACGGGGCCTTAGTCTCTTCCGTGGAGGGGTGCCGGGAGGGGAGGGGGAGACCAGGGGCTGAGAGATGGTCTGAGGGATAGAGTCATCGGGAGAGGAGTCACATTCTATAGCATGTTGCATGTAGTGTTGGACAAAATCCCCTTCCAGAATGATTCGACCACAGCTCAGACACTCATGGGGTTCTCCGTCCATCTCCTGCTCTCCCTGCACGTCTTCATCCTGAATCTCCACCTCCACGCTATTAAAAGCTCCACTTTCATCTTCTTTTATTTCTCCCATGGCCAGACCTCCCTGCACCACTCCTTCCTCGTCAATGTTCACCCCTTCATCCACTCTCATTTCGCACTCCATGGGTATCGAGGTATTTGGACCCGAAGCTACCTTATTTGGATCTCCCAGCCCTGGCCAGCCAGAGCTGGAAGAACCTGCTTGCTTTTTAGCTTGTAACAGGCCTAAACTTGATGCAATTTCAGAACACACATGAGCAGGCAGTTCAATTTTCAGATGGATCGGCGTGCCCGTTTCTCCTCTCTCCTTCAGATCCAGCATTGCCGTGTTCTCCATCTGGTTCACCACTGGCGTACTCTCTACTGTTAGTCTTGAAAGGACATCTCCCTGCAGCATGCTGTTTGCCTTGACCTCTATCCCTCCCTTTTTTTTCACGTCATCCTCTTCCACTCTCTCCTCCTTCACCATCCCCATTTTTACATCATATTCTGGTCCCTGCTCATGTTTGTTTGTCTCTTCCCTGGTACTTTCTGTGTCTTTTGCCGCAGTTGGGACTCTTGCCTCAGATGGAACAGATGGAACACTGGAGGCTTCTATAATCCGCCCAGTAACCTGGGAAAGTGTGGATCCCACGGCCATACTGCAAGGTAGCGGAGCGCCTGATGGCTGTGTGCCACCCTCTACCACTGAAGACAGCGGGAGCACGGAATGTTCGGGCCCTTGCACAAACATGGCCTTGGAAATCTGCAGCTCGAGCGTCGTCCCCGGCACACGCAAGGAACCAGGAAGCGCGGCGCCCGAGCGCTTTTCCTGGGAGTCAGGAGACGCCCCCGGCGCCGCCGTCTGCGGTGGCGACGCGGTCCCCCCCACCGTCTGCAGTACGGGTGCTTGCACCTGCAGGTCCCCTGTCTGTGAGGAGCTGAGGGCGTCAGTGGATGTCCACCCAGGCAGGCTGGGAGATGAGGAGCTGCCGGGGGTGGGGAGGAGCATAACAAGGGTTGCGCCAGGTGGGGGAGGTTTATCTAGTGTGAGTTTCCACACATCTTTCGGGGCAATCTGTGTCTGAGTTGTCGTCACAGGGGCTTTACTGGGGGTCTCCTTTTGCTTCTTTGCTGCCACCTGCAGAGAGGGAGAAACACAGCAGGCTGACGCTGTTGACAAGGGCAAACACTCCAGTAAGCGCCACAGTGGCAGTCATCCAGTGAGCCTAGATAATGGTACGTTTGCATATTATCACCTCACATTCGGATGCCGACAAGACTTACACTGTGAGGTCATCGTGGCTTGGGGCATTTGCTGAAAATGGCATTCCCTTATTGAAACGGTGGCTGAAAGACCTCACTGCTCAGTTTGAGGGCAGCAATGTAGTACAGTGGTAAGGAGCAGGGCTCTTAACCAAGAGGTTGCTGGTTCGATTCCCCGCTGGGGGACTGCTGCTGTACCCCTGGGCAAGGTACTTAACCCACAACTGCCTCATTAAATATTCAGCTGTACAAATGGATAACATCTACAAATTGTAACCTGTGTAAGTCGATCTGGATAAGAGTGTCTGCTAAACGACTAAATAATAACAACAATGATTGTTTCACTGACCGGGGCAGGGGGCACGCGGCCGCAGTCCTTGCGGTGGCTGTCGTAGGCTTGCTGGTGAGGGAAGCCCAGGCCGCAGCGCTGGCACAGACAGGGCCTCTGTCCGGCATGGCCGCCCATGTGCGACATCAGGAGCAGGGCTGAGCGGAAGCCCTTGCCGCACTCTGAGCACGTCAGCACCCGCTGGTGCGCGCCCGCGTGCTTCTTCAGCTCCTCGGTGCTCTGGAAGGCCTGCCCGCACTCCATGCAGCGGATCTCGTCGCCCCGCGCCCCCTGGTGGCCCCAGCAGCCCGTCTCCTCCTTGTGCCTCTGGAAGTCCTCCTGGCTGTGGAAGAAGCCCAGGCAGGCCACGCACTGGATCCGCTGGGGCTCGCACACGTGCCGGCGGTAGAGCGAGGCCAGGCGGAAGTGGCGGCGGCAGCGGACGCAGGTGTAGGGCAGCAGGCCCAGGTGCGAGAAGCTGTGGCGGAAGAGGACGTTCTTGCGGGCGAAGGCCTGGCCGCAGTCGGTGCAGAGGTAGGAGCGCCGGCGGGCGTGGCGCTCCATGTGGCGGAGCAGGTACTTGCGCCGGCGGAAGTTGGAGTCGCACTGCGGGCACTGGTGCCGCGGCGGCTCGCGCCGGTGCTGGTCCACGTGCCGCTGGCACTCGCTCAGGCAGGTGAAGGCGCGCTTGCAGTAGTCGCACTGGTAGAACTCCTTCTCCGGGTGCGAGCCCTCCAGGTGGAGCCGCAGCTTCTCCGCCGAGTCGAAGGTGGCCTCGCAGACCTGGCAGCGGACGGAGGCGGCCTGGGCGTGGCCACGCAGGTGGGCGCGGTAGTTGGCCAGGTGGCAGAACTGCTTGCCACACTCGGCGCAGCGGTGGGGGCGTGCCCCGCTGTGCAGGCGCATGTGCTCCTGCAGCCGGAATAAGGAGGGCAAGGTGATGTCGCACACCTTGCACCGGTGCTCGGCTGAGCCATCCACAGAGGTATCTGCAAGGACAGCGAGGAGGACTTTAGCAACTGCAGTGCCACTTCAAGAGCAAAACAGCTGATAATTGACAGCACAGTTACGCTACATTACATTATTGTCATTTAGCACCCCCTCTTATCTAGAGTGACTTACATAGGTTACAGTTTTTCCATGTTATCCATTTATACAGCTGGATATTTAATGAGGTAATTTTGGGTTAAGTACCGTGCCCAAGGGTACAGCAGCAGCGCCCCAGCTGGGAATTGAACCAGCAAGCTTTTGGTTGAGAGCCCTGCTCCTTAACACTGTGCTCCAATGCTGCCCCACACTTCAAGGTGTACACTTAGTGGTGGAACACATCACGGCAGATTCTGTAATTATCCAGCCCAATGCAGTACTGGAATGATCTGTGACGTTAATGACAGGGCAGTAGACAAAAGCTACGAGGACAGAGCTGAAAGGTAAACACTAAATGTCTCACCTGAGGCAATATCCTCTTCTTCCTCCACCTCATCTTCTTCCTCCTCCTCTTCTTCTTCTTCTTCCTCCTCTTGAGAGACATCACTGTCGTCAGTCTCCTCTGAGACCTCCTCTGCTTCATTGGTGTTGTCTTTCACTCCACGTCCCTGTTGCTTCCCACTACTGCCACCTCCGCCAACACCTTTACTGCTTCTCCCCTCTCCCCTTCTTCCAGCGATCGTCTTGGCAGTCTCTGTGTTAGGTTTAGGATTAGGGTTAGGAGAATGGATGAGGACAGTCGTCGCTTCTGGCATTTGGCTGACCACAGAGTGTGCGACATCGTTAAACTCAGCTACGTTTGACTGCTTTTCAGTACTGGGCCTAATGTCTACGTTAGGCCTGGGGTGTGACTGGTCTGCATTTTGAGTGCTTTGTGAGGTGATCTGTTGTGTGGGATTGTTGATGCATTTCTCAGTTGAATTCCTGGCAATGGGAGGAACATGGCCTTGTGACACACTGTTGGCATGTATGTCTGGAGAAGGAGGAGAGCCAGTTTGAGAGTTTGGGGATATCACGGGGGTACGTGTTGGATCAGCAGAGATAGGAAGGGGTGGTATCTCTTTAGCCACTGCCCCATCTTGGAAGATTTCCGGAAAGCCAAGCTCCGTCAGCTGAATATCTATTGTAAACTCTGAGGACATGGGCTCTATGAGAAAAAACAGAGATATAATATAAATCCACAACCTGAATCATGAGGATAGGAGAGGTAAAAGACACTAATGTAATTCACAAACAGCAGGAATCGATCAGTCAGACATGAGTCAGAAATACAACCATTCACCCAAATATTACTCCAGATCTACTACAACCTGCTCACAGAAAGTTGTGAAAGGTAATGTAACTTTCACAGTTAAATCACAGCTGTGCAAACTGGACCCTGACCGGGGATATATAACCTCCTGGGTAGCTCGTTTTAGATACAATTATTAATAGACAGCACTTCACGTGGTATACCCAGTTACGGGAAACAAATAAGTGACTAGTTTACCAACTCTCCTACCCCCATCCCGCACTAAAACCGATTCTTAAGAACTGCTGACCTGTCGCAATGAGCTCGCTAAATGGAGTATAAATAAAGGCATTACTGGCGTGGCAAAGGATAACAATAAACAACTGTCGTATCTAGCGAGCTGGATCGTAGCTACAAAAGAAACACGTGCACACGTTTGTAGTATGTATAGCATAGGTTTGTTACACTTCTACACGGTAGGATTCAAAAGCAATTAAGCGTAGAACTAAACATTTTCTCTGTCACAATCTTTTCAAAGAACAAGTACACTAAAATGCAATAAAGAGAAATCAGGTTTTGTAAGCAGCAAACTAGCCAGAAAGCAATCGATAAAGTGGATGATGTAGTGTTAGCTAGCCAGCTACACAACACAAAAAACGTAGTAAGCCAATTTAGTGATGCCTTCAAAGCACATCCGTGATAGTACGTTACCTTTGTTGACGGAACCTTATCAAGCCAGCTATGCAGCTAGCGAGCTAAGTTGTTATTCGGTCAATGGCACCGTAGATCCCCAATTCAAAATGCTCTAACGTTTCTTGTTGAAATACAAGAACTGCAAAGGCTTCCCGCTGGTTCTCAAGTGACTGGCAAGGTATCGACATAGCTAGCAAGCCATATTGCATGGTGCGGTAGGGTAGCTTTATCTCTTTATTGTTATCTAGTAACCAAGCAAATTGTTTCATTCTCCACTCGTCCTGTGCAACTCAGGTAGCTAGCTGTTTCTGTTCCCCCAAATGTAAATATTCCCGCTGCCAAGCGCTGATCCTGGCTCAGCTTCAACTTTTTTCACATAATGGTTAGGATTACAATCAGGTGGGAGTGAACTGAACCTGGGTCATTTGAGGAGGCATGAATAACTCGGAGCCTCTCTGGACAAATTCAGCTTCCGCATTTCGCACAAGCATGACGTGAATACTCATTTTCTCCCTAGTTACCTGGTACTGCCACCCACGGTACTGGAGTACTTAGTGCAAAAGGAAAATGACCTTTCTGTGGAGGAAGGTGAAGAGAGGATTTGTTGGCAATACGTAGTACCGTCTATGCAATCAAACCTTTACGCTACTATGTTGGATCCTCTTGGTCCTTTCTTGGATATTTATCAAAACTATTCGCAACCATTATCAATATGGATGAAACCATGTATGAGTATGGGATGGATGAAGGACCCAGTGCTCAAAGGCTGACCCCAGATTCTTGGGTAATTTCATGAGCATTCACTCTCAGACACTTTCTTGTATTCTTGATAGCTCAAAGTTACCTGTCATCTGGCCTTAGGGCTTTGTGGCTGCTTGCAGCTTCTAGTTCTTCATTGTAATTACTATGAATATGCCACCCTAATCTAGGATGACTTAGAAGATATTGTATTACATCATATATAAATAGAAGTGTGCAAAATGTGATGAATATGGAGGTTTTCCCTAACTACCACTTACCCTGAAATCTCTAGGGAAGCTCATGGCGAAGGGGTGGATGTGTCTGTCAAAACATAAACTGAAATCAAACTGAAATTGAGTGATAAAACCTCAGCTTTGCCAATTATGAATGGAGAAAATAGCAGAAGCTTACATGGGGAACTTGGCTTAAAGGTGTTCTGTCATGATGACAGGCAAATGCTTTTAACGATTAAACTAAGCTCTCCCACAGCCACCTGAATTGAGAGAGAATATGTAGTGTGGGACTTAAGCTTGAAAATGGAACAATAAAAACAGGGATTTTATGCAATTCTCACAACAATATAATATAATAAAAAGCAACACACTGAAGTACACAGACGTATGTTCCAATATGTATATGTACAAAACTTTATTTTGGCGTGCTTACAGAAGACATGAGATGAGATTTTACACTTTCTGTTGTAAGATAGAAAAAAATAAATGCTGTACTGGTTATTATAAAGGTTGGGGAGTTTATGGGGATATTTAAAAAGTTATCAATCCAGTATCCAAAAAGATAACTCTTCTTTCCTTGAAGCTAATTTTGTGTTTGTGCTCTGTGTTGCTGTGACATGATAAGTGACTGCATCCAGTGCCTGGAAGCTACACTGCAGGACAGCGAGCTGCTGCATTACAATGTTCAGTTGAAGAAAAGGGGCTTCGAGAGAAGATGGCTGAGTTGGAACCACCTAGACGGCAAGGCGCAGAGTACTGGCTGCACTGGGCACTGGCCAGCCCAGTGTCTGATGCCTGCTACTGTAGCCACAGAGCTGGCACCACAGTAAACTTGGGTCCTTCGGCTCCAAACCTACAGTCTCTGGGAGGCCAGAGGAGGCAGATATGGAGTGATGGTGAGTAGGAGAATTACCTGAAAAGTAGGCAGATAGAGGAATCAGGAGAACAGGGGTCACAGGAAAAGCAGTGCGGCCATTTCTTACCACCATTCCTACACACACAATAGAAGAGGGCCCTCTTGCAACTTTTCAGTCACCTGTAAGTTGCTAGGTTGTCGTCAGGGAGAGATGCACCTATCCTCCAATCAATATTCTGTCTCCTTTACTACATTGTGGGACTTAGTAGCAACTAACTTAGTAGCCACTAGCTGTGGCTGTGTATTAGAAGATTGCACCTGTCACAATTAAGCACTCTTAGTGTTCATAGCCCGCAGATAGGTTCAATACTTTCCACTGCCCAAGGTCCATAGCCAGGTTAATATGGCTGCCACCAGGTTTTTCACTCATTCATCTCATATCTGGCACACTTATCAGGCATGGTCTCTAGATCTGCCCACACCTGTGGTCATGGCTCTTGGTCCTTGGCCATGCCCAGCCAGGCCCAGTGTGATGGCTAAACATGATTTTTGCACTAGTTGTTCCAGATTGTTAGACTGAACTCCACACAGTTACTCGTCTCTAGGTGCATGTAAATTTTTCATTATTCAAGATTCTAAGCCACACCAAATCTAACCCATAAATGCATTTTCATACATGTGAATACCTTCTCAAGGCACTGTATTGTGAGGCGAATAGAGGAGGAGAAAGAGTGAGGTCGGCCGGAGGGAAACTGGACAGGGTGAAGGATACACATGGGAAAGGGGAAAGCAAAGATCAAACGGGTACAGAGGGATCAAAGAACTCAGAGGGACCTCACATGGGTCTGCTGTGTGAGTGAAGGAGACTATGGAGCAACTTGGAGCTCGGACCAGTTCTGTTGAGGGGTCGTACCCTGTTGCACTGGGCACTGGCTACAGCAAGGTGTCTGGTGCCTCCCTCTCCATCCACAGAGCTGGCACCACTGCAGACCTGGGCCCCTCCCCTCGGATCCTGCAGTCACTGTGCCAGTGAGTAGACAAATTATCCAAAAATGTGCCAGGCAGAGGGAGGAGAATAGGAGTCATAGGAAAGTAACCATTTTGCATTGTCATTTATACTCACTATAACAGTGTAAATTTCTAGAATAAGTATATAACAGCAACTATGTGTTCTATAATCCTTGGTTTGGAAACATTGTACGAGGTAGAAAACTATTGGGTGATGATCTAGCATTGTACTTGTGCTGGTATTTGATTTGAAAAAGTTTATTTAATTCATAGTTTCGTCAAAATTTCAACCATTAAATACATGTAGGCTCATATCCATAATACCCAGGAACTTCAGTCAAATCCCCTATGGTACTTTGCAAGAAGACTGAAATCTCTGACATCAATTTACCAGCAGTCAGCTCTATGGGGGAATGCAGTAGGGTCCGTGAAACAAATAACGAAGCCTTGAAACTGGTCTAAGGCCTCCCATCTCCCCATAAACCTACACCCATGGTGATAAGAGGGATTTTGGGATGGACAATGATTTGGCGGACAAGATGAAGTAGTGAAGGGGCAGAGAGGAGGAGAAAGAGTGGCAACAAGAGAGCAGGCAACTGGGAAAGCTTGAGAGAAAGATTCACAGGAGAAAGGGAAGTATAAACATAAAGCATCAGCACTGAAAGACCAAAGAGGGGTCCGAGAGGTCAGAGGGAAATTGGGAATACCATAACTGGCTCACATTGGTCTGCTGTATGAGGAAAGAAGAGTGGGGAGGAACCTGGAGCTCAGAGTGTTTCTGTGGAGAGGCTGTACCCTGTTGCACTGGGCACTGGCTACAGCAAGGCCTCTGGTGTCTCCCTCTCCATCCACAGAGCTGGCACCACTCCAAACCTGGGTCCTTCAGCTCCAGTCCTACAGTCTCTGGAAGAGCAGAGAAAGGTACAGGTGGAGTTATGGCAGGTAAGAGAATTGGATTAAAAGGAGACCAGGAGTATGTGGAGAACAGGAGTCTCTTGCAGGTAATACCTGTGCACATAATACCTTTTGGATTCTGTTCAGATTGAAGATGAAATCAGATTTTTTTTGCATAATTTCTAATTGCATAATTTTAATAGTTAAATATCTGCAGACTCATATCCCTGCAAACCAGGACCTCTAGTCAGTTCCCATGTGGTGTTTTGCAAAGTGACATCTGAACCTGGGAACCAGCTAGCATGGAACAACATTGAATATTACAACTGATGTAAATTACATGAAATGCAGGAAATAATTCAATACAGACTTAAACACACTGTCTATTTGTCAGTGTAGTCAGTTTGTAAATTGGAGTTTTAATGCGTTACTGTTATTATTATATAACAGGAATACAGTATAATTAAACTCACACACTGATTAATTATCTTCTCTCTACTTTCTCACCGTATGGTTCCCTGTTATTATTCCAGATTAATATAATACAACATGGTACTCACACTCAGCTAATACTAATTTGTAATTCTTTCAGCATTTTTAAATTATGAACCATATGAACCATATTCCAGTCAGCTCAGAGTGGTTCTGTGGAGAGGCTTTACCCTGTTGCACTGGGCACTGGCTACAGCAAGGCCTCTGGTGTCTCCCTCTCCATCCACAGAGCTGGCACCACTGCAAACCTGGGACCTTCAGCTCCAATCCTGTAGTGTCTGTGACAACAGAAGAGGTACAGGTAAATGCCAAAATACTGGAAACACTTAAAGTAAATACAAGGGGTAGAATACAGGGATACAAACAATATCGAAAGCAAGTGCTTCCACACAGGTGTTGTTCCTGAAACATCCCCATCATGCTTAGGGTAATGTACAGGCACCAGGACTGGTCTATGGACTGTTGTTACAGGTTACACATATAGTGTATGCTTAGGTTATAGGTGACCAAGCTTATACACAGGCATGTGCTGCCTGGTCTCTTCACAAGGGGCCACACTTACTGAAGTATGTATGATCTTTTTATTATATATATATATATATATACTTACTATATAGTATGTATGATATTTTTATTATATATATATATATATATATATATATATATATATATATAGAATATATATTATTATCATTATATTATTATTACATACTATTATTATTTAGACAAGAAAAGAGTAACAAGCAACAAATGATTGTTTTTTATTTAAAGCTTAGTATCATCAATTTTTCCAATTGATATGGTACTGAAGGACTTCATTGGGACACATCATCCAAGAGCTGTGTTATCCGAGACTATTAGTGGAGTGGGATGTGACATTCATTTGATAAAAGTGCGTCATGTGTCCTGCACAATATAGCATGAATGCTAAATGCAGTCATTATGCAATGGTTATATAGGCTTTATGTGTGTCAATATCGTTTATGCAGATACATTTAATATAAATTGTTACCGTATACTTATTTTCCCACATTTGATGTGACACGAAGATTGAAAGTCCTCATTCTCCGAAGATGGAAAGATGAAAAAACATTGGACGGAGTTAAGCATGTATAATGGATATATTTGCTTTTGCTTAGCGCTTGTCCATATATGTGAGACAGTGTTGCCCATTACAAGTGTTTAAAAACCGCATAATCGGTGTATGGACCGTGGTGAACTGGACTTCTGTCCAGTATAGACATAATACAAGGTCAAAACACAGCGCTGGTACATTTTGTAATGGGGAGCAACTAACCGCGCAGTTTTGATTTCAATTATGTCGATCGTTAACGTTTAATGTCTTTGTGCATTTAGCAAAAGCAGATCACGTATACCCCAGACTTCTGTTGAATTAAATCGCATGCTTTTAGGCAACTTTTTTTTTACTTCACAATGTTTTTACTTAATTGTTTTAATCAAAATGGCTATCTTGAAAGTACACTACCAGTTCAAGAACGTCACAACTGCGACCTCAACTGGTGCGATATATTTTCTAAGGTAAAAAAAGACTCCGCCTGCAAACATCCCCTTCACCAGTAGCGTTCTCTTCTGAAAGTCATACCTTTGTCAGGCAAGCCACTGCTACCGGGTGTGGGGTAAAGGAATAACCAGTACCCTCTTGAGCTACCCACTCTGACGTTGGCCATCGGTGAGCTGGAAACAAATAGTTTCTAAACATCGCATGTTCACCAGGGATTTTATAATGTTTTTTAAAGTTAATTTGTCTACCAACGGTTGCCAAGCGATGTTCGATTGCTCTCATAAAGGATCTAATACACCGATTTCGTTTCTGAGGCCAATCTAAACAGTTCGTGGCTCTCTCGGTTAATAACGGTGAGACGTATCGCTTACAGCTACGACTGTTGTATGTCTAATGAAATTAAACGCAATGTAATTGGAGGTATGCCTACAAACCAAGACCAGTTTCCGTGCAATGAAATCAGAAGCAAACAAATCTTTAATTCTGCAGTAGCCCCTGGGGCCCGGTTTCTTTAATTACAACATTTTGACAGTGGCAAGAGATCAATTTTGCATACATTATTGTGTGTTAAAAATCAAAGAAAATTAAGAACACTTGCTTAATCGAAATTTAATTTTACAGTTCTACTCCCTTTCCTCTAACAAAATACTTCAAGCTTTTGCCAAAATGAGAGGAAAAAAAAACCGACAATTTGCGTATTCCCATTGACATGGTTGTTTAAAACATTCAAACATTTAAAAAGTTACATTGTACAGGAATGATGGGAGAAAGTTCTGAGAGGAAAGGGTGTGAATGGGAGTCGTTAATCACAGGTTTTGGCTGAGCAATTAATAACAGAATACCATTTTGTTCAAAGTGGTCCAGTTTTAACCAGAAGTAGAAGAATGATAAAATACATGTCCAAGTCCTTGTTAAAAAAAAAAAAAAGGATACAGTAAAAATACTGAGGAGGGTTCTTTTCCCCTCCCCAAATAAATGACCATTGAACCTTTCCAAAACAAATCAAGAATCCATCTTCAAACAAAATCATCATTAATATGATTCATTTAAATAATCTTAAAACATTAAAATGCTTATAAAAAGTTTGTAATTGATAGTTGAAGCAATTTTGCTTCACACTAAACCCCAATAATCAAAGTGAGACACTTTTAACAGATAAACATTTTCTCAGACACATGATAAGCCTTCCTCAAAACCAATACAATCTGTGTTTTACATATTAGGTCTCTACCTCTCGCTTAAATTTTACTGAAATCGTTTAGGGGCCCTGTGATGTGCTACTACAGACCATGGTGATGTATACTTCTTTAGCTTAACAGCAAAGAAAAATTAAATGCTCCCAAGTATTAGATAACCTGGAAGCTATTTACCCCCACCCACATATACACTTCTAAAAAGAATATAAAAACAATACCACAACACACAATAATCATGAGTGTAAAATAAAAATACAAATCAATTAAAATATGAAACAAAGTCAAACTCACTCCCTCCAAAGCCAATAACAGGCCTGGATGTAATGGGCGTCTTGGTGTTTATTTACATCTCCAATTAAATGGTTAGATAGAAAGTTGTTCTACTCATCTCACTAATTTTTTTTCTTCCATTTTAAAAAGCACACCCCACTCCCACACTTAAAAATGGCACAATTGTGGGCCAATGGCACAGTCTTACCAACCATTCCTTTCCAGTGGAACATTTCAAAATTATTATCAACCAGCTCACAAAGTCTAACAGCCCTTACGTTCAGCTATCACAGCCAGACATAATCAGTCCCACCTGACCTAAATCAAATGAAGCCCATCAATATTCTGGTTCGCAGCGTAACTTTTACACAGCCTAACCCACCACTTTTGAAAGCCTTACCTAAACCAATTCTCATATTCTTTTCCCTGTCCGTTACAGAAACAGCCCCTTGCCCAAATTATCTCTTGCCCCCCTCTGCTGCGTCTCCCTCCTCGGTGTGCGTCTGCCGGTGTGCCTTCAGGTTGCTCTCCCGGCTGAAGCTCTTGCCGCACGTGGGGCAGGCGTGGCGTCCGGCGCAGTGGGCCCGGGCCGTGTGGGCCTCCAGCTGCTCCGGGCGGGCGAAGCTCTCCTCACACTCCCCACATGGGTGGGCCTTGCGCGGTGGCGGCGGCTTGCCGTGCTTCTCTTTTTTATGGGCTCGGAGCTGAGCCGCAGTTGGGAAGGAGAGCTCACAGTCAGGGCAGGGGTGCCGGCGGGCCATCGGAGCACCAGCCTTGGGTTTCGTTTCCTCCGCTTGGTCTTGGCTTGGATCCGCCTGGGCGTCCTGTGCCGATTTAGGAGGCCGTCCCCGTTTGCCTTTAGGCTTCACCTCAGCTGCTGCAGCTGATGCTGCTGCTGGCGCGGCCTGCTCCATGTGGTTGCTGGCCCCGGACTCCTCCGCTCCCTCCCCCTTCTTCCTTCGTTTCCCTTTCTTCTCCCCGTCCGCGGCCTCCCCCGTTTTTGGGGGTCGTCCTCGCCTCTTGGGCGGGGCGCTGCCGTTGCAGTGCTGGTCGCCCGCGTGGTTCTCCTGGTGCTGCAGAAGCTCCGCCTCAGTCTCGAACCCCTTGCCGCACTTGCCGCAGCGGTGCGTCTTGGTTCCGTCGTCTCCGTCCTCTTGGTCCGCGTCGGGGCGTGGGGGGTGCTGAGTGAGGCGATGGTTCCGCAGCAGGACCGGGCCCCTGAAGGTTTCCCCACAGTCCCTGCACACAAACTGCCTCTCTGGACACACCTGCCGTCGATGGGACGTGAGCTGGGAGGTGGCAAGAGAAGCATAACCAGAAATCAGGGGCGGCCAGTTTATTATTGACACTGGTACGCTGCAATGCGGATATACATGAAACATGAATTGCATGTCAACTTTAAACTGGCATACACTACACATATTAACTGCATGTCAAATTATAAACATGAAAATTGTTTTCATTTTTAAGATTATGAAAGTAATGTCTTACACTGTCAACACTATTGTCACATGTCAACACTGACTGCTCAATTCTTAATGTTGGTACTGTTCAACTTTCTGCTATTGCTATTCACTTACCTTTTCTATCTCAGTTTTCATTACATTATTGTCATTTAGCAGACACTCTTATCCAGAGCAACTTATTACAATTTTTACACGATTCATTTATACAGCTGGACATTTACTGAGACAATTCTGGGTTAAGCACCTTTCCCAAGGGTACAGTAGCAGTGCCTCAGTGGGGAATCAAACCAGCAGCCTTTCAGTTATCAGCCCTGTTCCTTACCACTATGATACACTACTCATCCGAGTATACATATCTCTGTGAACTTACTTTTTTCCCCATTTTCAGTTTAGATGGCTCTGTGACAGAGTGCCGTCACTATGGTTGAGTATGTGCTCTGATTGCCATACCAACGAGCCTGGCTCTTTGGCGTTGCGGTCAAGCCGCAGGTTTGGGACCCCGTAGACCCGGGTTCGAGGCCGGGTGGGGTGACTGCTCTCTCCCTTCGCTACAGGCTCACTTCCATCAGTGGGAAACGGGTATTCAGACTTCTTGCCCTCCTTCCTGATACTCCCTCCCCCATTCCCATGCCTTCCCCAACCCCCCGCTCACCTCAGAGAAGGTGCGAAAGCTCTCCTGGCAGTGGGGGCACTTGAAGGGCTTGTCTTCCTTGTTGTGAGAGGCCTGGTGCTGCGTTAGCTCCTCAGACGACGGGAAGGTGCGATCACACACGTAGCAGGTAAAGAGTGTATCACACTGTCCAGCAAAAAACAGCAAGCGTCAGCACACAGATGCGTTCGCGTTCGCCCTGGTCTGCACAGCATTTTGTGACAGTCATATCATACCAAAACCGAATAAGCGCAAAGCTGCATAGCAAGTCAAAAAGTTCAGGAACCAAACACAACTGAAACTGTACGCCTCATTCTTCGTTGTAGATTACTCTTACGCGCAAATGAATACAAATCCAATCAGTATCAGATGAGAAGAAATTACACAAAATGGAATATTTCTGTTTTCTTTTGATCAAGACAAACCCAATGCTGCTCTATTGTCTGAGGGACTCAGGGGATCAACAAAGAACCATAATACTGTCCAAGTGTCCAAGACCAATATCAAGCCATATTTCCTGATATTTCAAATATTTTTCCATCGCAAAACTACTGGTATTGGGGTACTGAATGGAGAAAGCTACAGAGCTGCTGATGTGTGGTGGTCCAAACAGTATCAACAGAAGCAGCTGAGTTACGTAACTGCAGTATGCAGCATTCTGCTGTGGTGCAACACGCTAGGCTTCCATGTGCTTGTTCACATTGCGGTACCTGCTGGAGCTGCTGCTTGTACTCCTCGCGGTGGCTCTTCTTCATGTGCCTCTCCTTGGCTTTCGAGTTACAGAAGGTGATGAAGCACTGGAAACACTGCAGGTTATCGTGCTGGTCTGGAAACAGAGGCAGGCGGAGGCTTGCAGGTTAGGTGAGGGCGCATGTTCTCGTGTGGGTCCAATGCAAGTGAATGTGGGGATAGGCCTGAGCATCGAGAACTGACAAGGATGACTGCAGCGAAGGGAGAGAGCAGTCACCCCACCCGGCCTCAAACCCGGGTCTACAGGGTACCAAACCTGCAGCTTGACCGCAACGCCAAAGAGCCAGGCTGCCTGCACTACAATGAAAATATTGCATATTGCTGTGGTATGCAGAATCCAGCTTTCAGGATCCTGCAGGTTTTCGAGATGCTTTTAACACAGAAAGATTACAGAGCGACCTTGTCTAAACAAAATTAGCTAAAATTCATCTTGGGAGCCATTAATAGTGCTCTACAAATAAATTTGCCTCCAATGTTAATTTTGGGTTGTAAATTATGCCTAATCCCATTTACTTTCACTTTTTCAGAAGTTTTTGATGAATTCAAACTAGATGGATTCAGAGGATGTCCTTCGAATGACCAGTAAGTATGTTTAAACTTAAATATTCACGTCTCAGTAAGTTACTGAATACAGTTGTTAAATTACAGGTAATTTATCATAACTCTCTTTTGCATATGCAGTACTCTTTTTCAAAATCTGTTGTATCAAACCAATATAACAACAAATAAATCAAATCCATATCAAATACCTTCTCACTTTAATATACCAGAGATGGAAATTCACAAATAGAACTACAGTACACACCAACAAAGACACTTAGGCAAAGTAAAACGACACTGAATTAACTGAAGTGCTATCTGTCTTAAGTCGAGTCACAGAAACCGCTATTAGGCCTACTGTATGTGTGCAGTACTGAAACTATGAAAGTGGCAGTGACAGACGTTACATGAAATGAGCTGGACTCACAAGAGGACGCCGGAGGATCCTGGATAACTATAGTGGTGTAGGGTTCTGCAGGGCCGTCGGGGGCCACGTCCTCGGAGGACGCTGTTGTCCCTTCCCCCATTGACATCTCCTCTACCTTAATACCGTCCGAGTCCATTGTGAGCGAGTTGTATCACAGCACGCTCTCACTCAATTTAGTGTGACCAGCCTGCAGTAGTAAAAAGGAAACACAATAAATTAAGGTTAAAATCATATCATTATATAGGATGCGTACTCAGGTTTCCCCAAATTGTTGAGCCACATTCACCATTGATGTCCAGTTTGTCGGCATTGTTGCGAACCTTCTATCTACCTGGTTACTTTGATAATACTCGCCCTCTTTCTCTAATAACGGACATTGTCCAAAACTGCAAAATTTGTCTTTACAGGACTGAAATCACATTTCATATGACACAACTTGGCTAGGCAACCACTAAAGATGCAATGAAGACAGGTCAAAAATAATTAACGCTTGCTGTATAACGACAGTTACACCATGATTTGACTTCCAACTTAAAACGATTAACGTTAACTGGTCACATAAATCAGGAAAAGATGCACCAAACAAAGTGATACATTTTCGGCGCTCTTTTCTGAAGGAAATTCAACAGACTACAGCGAGCTAGTTAGCCAGCTAATTAGCAACCCGCCTAGCTACCGATATAAGAACAAACACTGCTTTGTAATCTATTCCATCCCATACAGCAATTACTGCCATCACTTCAGCCAGCATAGTTACTAGCTACCAGTTAGCTGACTAAGTAGTTAACATGAGCAAACTTTCAGGATAAGCTAACTGCTAGTTGGCAGGCCCTAAACTCTAACTAGGCCTCCCCTCCCATGGGCACGAAACGGTTGCTAACTCAATATCTGTTTATTTCAACACAAAATTGTGGAACAATATCACTCGTGTGTGTATGCCTGCGACCTGAATCAATAAGCATGCTTATCTCTTGTCTTGAAATAGTTTTGCTAAGTAAACCCCGCTCGCTAGCTAGCGGCTAATGCCCAACTATATGAATCTAGCGGCTAGCGAGCAGTAGTCAAGTTCGGAGTGAAACTTAGGGAGCAAAGCAAGCAGCTTCACAAAAGAGGGAAGTCTGTGCGGGGGAATATTTTCAAGTGGAAAAAATAAACGAAGAAACGGCCGTTTGTGTCCGTTTCAAAACATTGCTATTGCCCCATGATATGTTATCTTAAGCGAGTCTGAAAGAGAATACGGCTAAACACAAACAGCAAGAAGGCAAGTGAAATTAGCTAATTGGTGACCGCGGCTTAGCTTACCCAGTGCATCCAGCGCAGTGAAGTCGAGCTTGCGGGTTGACCCCTGTCACATGTCAAGGGTAAATTTTGTATTTTCGGCAAATCCATCCGGCAAGCGGTCTTACAAAGGAGTTGCCTATCCTCAATAAATGTTTCATCTAAGATTTAAAATGCGGCTGAGGACATTACAGACGCATTTCCTGCTTTTTAAATCACAGAAAATGTGACTAGCCGGCTATATATAAAATATAGCTGCAAATCTACAATTAGACACACAAAGAAAATCACTGATTTCTAAAACATTTGGTGCTAGCAGTATTGTCGTTGTAATAAGAAATAATAACCTTTGTCTTTAATGAAACACATTTTTTTAAATTCTGGTATACCATGATTATTATCATTCTTTAATGTTAGCCTACCTTTATATGATAAATACGAGAGGAAACATACTGCCCCACATTAACGTCTGAATCCCCGATCATCAGAAAATCTTTTCAAACACAAAGCTAAACTTCAAACAAACTTACACACAGTCCTTTACCTCACACCAGTCAAGGCAATATTTTGCAACACTGGAAAACGGCTCTATAGCGTATTTCCCGCACTGCCACAAGATGCAACGCTGCGCCAACTATTAATAGAAAAAGATAAAACACAGGTAAATCCATTTGTGTATTAAATCAATTGAGTGTATTTTGTCCATTACTAACACAAAACAGTTATATATATTTGCATATTAAACTATTAATTTATTGTCATAATATTTGCTATAAGAGGTCATATTCTTGAGTGCACTAAGGTGCTAGTAATGAAATTGAAAATTGTGCGAAAGCTTTTTTTAAAAATTATTTGTAGGTTCTGTAATCTTTTATTTACTGATAAATGTTACAATCAGCAAACGGTTGGGCGAAGTGTGCAGTTTATTAGTTTTAGTCCAATTACTTTTGATGCATGTTTTTCTTACATATATTATCAAAACAGTTAAATGCAAAAAGATCTCCATTTGGAATATTATGTGTTTAATTTATCCTCGCAGTCACAAGAATGTCAGTCACTAGCTCGGCAAACACAGTATATTACATTACAGTATTGTCATTTAGCACATGCTCTTATTCAGAGTGACTTACATAGGTTACAGTTTTTTGACGTTATCCATTTATACAACTGGATATTTACTGATATTTACTATATTAGAATATTTACTATAGCTTAACACATGTTATAGGATAAGGATACATTGTACTGTACAGGAGATGTCTTGACCTTTGGGGTCAGCAGGGCAGGCTAGTCAGCCACAGACTATCTGTGGAAACGGACCCTCATTTTTGCACCCTTTCTCTCTGTAATGAATGACCTCGTATGGTCTAAGAGTAAATCTGTGTATTGGATGGAGTGGCTTTACTGTGTAGAAGCCCTGCTGTGTAGAACCTTGATGGCTGTCTCTCTCATAGCATCGACAACTGAGGACTAATCTCAGTTCAAGGTAATGAAATGAAATCTAACATGTATTTGAAAGAGCTACCGCTCACGTCTGACCTAATTTATCAGGTATAAATCATGTTATATGAAGTAGGAAAGACAAGACTATATAAATGTAAATTGTTTTATTCAGGTTTTGTCCAGAGGGATAACTGTTACCCCCACCAACAACACTGTACATTCAATAACAAAGACATACATCTTTAAAAACATGTTTACACGTTCCTTTGTTGTGATTTTATTCATGCCTTTCCAGACACTGTATTTCGTACACGTAATTGATAGGTTTCAGCACCACTGATTACAGATAATGACAATTACATCCAATAATCTGACCGTGTACGCAGTTATAGCAGATTCAATGCAACAGACGTAGAATGACAGACGCAAAATAACTGAAATAAAAAATATGATGCAATTACTACAGCAGGAGTAAAACAAAAGGGAGCAGCTAAAAAGTTCATGAAAAACAACTAGCTACAGAGACTGGAATGTGCAAGAGATGAGCAGGTGGGACATCTTCTCAGGGGATACAGAAGATCAACATTATCAGGATGCTAGGGGATGTTTTTTTAAAAAATAAACGGAGATTGACAGCTGGGCCAGACTCAAATTCCCCCTTGACTATGGAACTTAAGGAAGCAGTTGTGGTTCCGCGAAATGCAGAGGAACACACAGCACTTGAGACATCGTACCCGTGATGTGCGTTCGCAGCCTCCGAACCGACACCGGGCCCCCTCCCCCTCAGCCAGCTGCTCTGGCCAGTGCCCGAGGCCATCATACCTGATGGTGGCATCGGGCAGAGGGGCTGCAGAGACGGGGGCTGGGGGCGTGGCTTCATCCCGGCTGGGTAGTTTCGGAGCAGGAGGGTGCGGAGGTGTGGACTGGGGCATGACGGAGTCGTTTGAGAGGATCAAAGCTTTGGCCACCTCCAACCGAAATGCCATGAGACTCAGAGACTCGTTCAAATTACTATTGTCTTGTTTGAACTGCAACCACGAGTTCACTAGAGCCAAATCGGTCAGGTGCCACAGGACAGAACATGGCCACTTTGCTGGACAGGAGGATGTAAGTGGTGTACGGTAAAGATTTTGAAGATTTCTGTTAAGCTGAACTTCCTTCTGAACCCTCTCAACGGCCCTGATGAGAGAGAATGGGCGAGCTTGCCTCTTTCTCAGAGTGGAGAGTATGAAGCCTTGATGGCATCGGAGCAGAGTCAGTCTCCCGTCAGAGCTTAAAAATTCATCACCAAATGCTCCTCTCACACCCCCAACCTTCCCTGCACTTCTCACTCCAGCCACCAGGAGGCGCTCCAATACTGAAGGTGTACAGAGTTCTTCCTTGCAGATAAATGCCATTCCCTCACCATTTTCTTTATTTCTGGGGATAATTCTCTGCAGTGTGTTCTCGCTGTTGGATTCATCCACATTCAAATTAAAATCAAGGACAACACCACCAGCACCAACCAGGACAGTACATTGCAACGCTGGGCAGGTGTTTTTGAAGGACTTACTCCTTCGGCGATGTCCCAGAGGGAGAGGGTACTGGTCAACTCCACAGTTCCCTTCCCAATTCAGTCCTCGACAGCCTGCCTGAACTCTGTCTATAAGAGTTCTAACCTTCCAGAGGGGGTCGGTATTCTTGCTGTTGTGCAAGTCCTCAAGTCTCTGTGCATTGCTGTATGCATTTGAGAAACTGTGCACTTCACTTGTGTCCCCCAAAGTCTGTGTGTCACTCAGTGACTGTACCCACCTTCTTGAGTAATGACTGTGACTGTGTGAGCTATGTTGTGAGTCTCTAGGCTGCTGCTCGTTGACATCCTTAAATCTGTGCACGGGTACGTTGTGGTGAGCAACTGAGTCAATTTTGCTCACACTACTTGCAATGTCCGACCTGTCTGTGGTTACTGCAGACCCAGACGGCTCTGTGTGGGAGTTTCTTGTGTCAAGCTGGTTCCTGGGCCCCTCTGTATTGGCAACAGCCCTGTCTTCACGTCCATCGCCTGGGTCCTGGGTTACAGCCCTGTGGCCCGTGTCCCTTAGAGTTTCTGCGCTCCCAGCTTGGTGTGCCAGCCTCAGCCTTCGTGCTAACAGGGTGAACCGGGAGGCAGGCATGGCATCTGCAATCAGGGGCACTTTGGTGAGGTCCTGCCAGTACAGCTTCGTGTCAGGGAACTTGAAAAGAGAGAAGAACGGATATGGAGAGGAAGAGATTAGGAAAGAGAAACGTTTGGCTCTGAATGATACAACAATACAACAAATTGTGTATCATTTACGTGTTGATGCATTGTGACGTATATACACATTTATAAAGATGTACAATTCATCCGGTTGGACATAACTACAGAGAGGACCGGAAGCTATTTTTATTACAGTAACTGAATAGATGTATGAACAGCCCCATACAGCAAAGTTGTACGTGGAAACACTAACCTTCAATGTTCCCATTGCAATGTGGATTCCTACAAACTGGGCCACCTCTTTGGCTGTGACTGAGTGGAGGGTATCAGATAAGGCAGAGTTGTAACGGGCAATCTCATCCCACGTTTCCCAGTCCAGATACTGGCAGAAATATTCAATGGGCATCCGCTTCTGTTGAACTTCTCCTCCGCCATGATCCTCAGTCATGGAGTCAGTTGGTCTCCTCTGTGCTGAAATACTGTGAGAGCAAGCAGGAAATGAACTGAGCAGGAAATCCATAAACATCGTGTATTTGTTTGTCATGATATCTTAAGGTGACGTAGATCATGTTTGCATATGCTTTAGTGGAACTTCAGTTGATCGCTCATCATGTACGAACTCTGAGGCATATGTCAACAGAAGGTAAGAATCACACTGAGGTGCTATGTATAAGTTTGAATGTCAAATGCAACCTCAAAGCATATATGCAAACTTGACCTGACAGGGGTATACATGCATTACAATTCAAGCAACGAGTTTGTGACAGAGGTTGGAGGTCACAGATCCCATGAAATTTGAGACAACCTCAAAATCTTTAACACTCTAAATATAAATCATAAAGGTGAGAAGTAAAAATGAAACAGAAAACACTTGTTTCATTTCAAAATGGTAGTAAAGTATAATGTAAAAATATGTTTGCTTCACTTACTGAGAAACATGGCTATGTCCTGTTGGTTGTTTTGACTGCTAAACAAAGAAGTTGCATTGCACTGTAATTTATGGAACCTACTGTGAGCATCATCTGATAAAAATGGTATACTTTATTGTATGTTTTTGTATGACAGCATTCCCTTGGAGTGAAGTGAAGAGTAAGGTTCAAACACATAAACATATTTATGAAAAATATAGACTAAATCAAAACCTTAGCCACTTCTTTAGACTTATTAGTCGTCAAGTAACATAAGGCCATCTTGGCATTACATTACTTAATGTGTTTGCATTGATTTCTGTTTGAAGACGATCTAGCTGCATCAGCTCTGAGGTATTTATCTCTACCTGTAAAGAGTTGAAATTTTTTTGTCCAAATGGTTTTATGACAAATGACTCATGCACATTGCCAGGTTGTCAGGTTTTAGCAAACAACATGCTATTTCAGGTAAGAGGAAATCTATAGCTGTAAGCAAATACAATTTTACAATGGTTTTGTCAGTGGCAAAATGTGCATTACAGGGATCACAGGCCAATGAAAAACTCAGTATTGATGAAATAAGAATTATGTGCCTCCCACCGATCACATTTAATATTGTCTGGGCTGAAAGAGTAACTGGAAATTATTATAAAGGCCTGGATTATATCAACATTTTTGACTCACAACCTTGACTCACAAATAAATGCAAGCATACGTTATTTGCCCTCACACAGTTCAGCTATAAAGTGACACTTTAGTCAGTCAGTGTTAAGGATGAATGTTAATTGAATCCAGGCCAACCAGAAAAGTACAGCACAGATATTGGAAATAACAAGGGAAATACTGTAGCTAATAAATTGCATCTTACACCAATACAACAGAACTGATTTAAAAGTCTAAAACAGAAGAAGGAGGTACCATGGTACAAATGTACAGTATGTGCAAACTTTAAGGCAGACTTACTTCGATTTTGCATGATCCTGTTTTTGACTGGACATTTCATCGGGGGTGATGATGCGTCCACTCCTGCTTTCATAGCAACAAGCCATAGCAATGGTTTCCCCCTCTGGCTCAGAATCAGAATTGTCGGAGTATTCTGCATCAGACGCCCTCTGTAGGAATTCTAGAAGTTCCTCAGTGTTCCCCTGCTCTGTGTTCAATTGACCTGAATGAGGATCAACATAATGTAAAATTACCTAAACCAACATGAGTGGACCACATTCAGTTTTGCTATCATGCGTCTGTCCTACACTGAGTGTCTAATTTTCATTTCTTTCAGAACTTTACATTCTGCAGGTACTTTATAACTTCGCAAGACATGATATTTGTAACTCACAGTGAACTGAGATTTGATTAACCAGTTTGCAGTCATCACTATTGTTATGAAAAGGGACAATTATGAGAAGCTGAACCAGAAATATCAGGTGGCACTGAACATTGTAATACTATTTTATTTTTGGGGCAAGGTTCTTTTCTTTATGCTTATTACTGAGCAAGCATATCGTCTTTGTAAAAGAAGATTTAAACTGTCCCAGTTTCCCCTCACAAGCCCACCCTTAACTTCCAATAGGAGTTAAAACAGACTATTGGAATAGACTAATATGTCCATAAAAAGCAAAGTCAATATGTACCTTCGGCAGTATGGACATGCTCATTCTGTTGTCCCCCTATCTGCATGGACCCCTCCCCATTATCTTCACATTCCTGGATTGTTGCAACACCCCCCTCTGTACCACACCCGGAGGACATAGGCACCCCTGAATAGTTGTTTTGGAGACAAGTTAAAAAAAAAAAAAAAAAAAAAAACAATCAACAAATGCCATTTCAGTACATTATACAGTACATCAGCACCATGCTTATGTGAACAGAAGTTGAAAATTTGTTCGATTAAACTTTTTTTGACACAGTGAAGTCGTTCCTTACAGAATCCACCACCGTCTGCAAATGGACCAGGATGGAGGTCTGATACCAGCGACCCTTCTTCGGTTTGACTTGCGTCTTCTTGCTGATCCAGTCCCGGCGCCCTTGACACCAGCAAGACCGAGAGACCGTGTTCCCTCTGCGGTGGTTCCAAAGCCATCTCTCTCTCCTCCTCCTTCACCCGCAGAACGATGCATCTCTCCCCGCTAACCCCGGCCTCCAGCACCAGAGGGGACACGCTAGCCGCTTCTTCTCTGTCCCCGTCTCCTCTCCCCTCTCTGTCTTCAAGCGACGTAGCCTCACGGTCTGTGATGGATGGATAGAATTTATTGATCCATGACGTAAAAGGATGTGAAATTAACTGACAGGCCTTGCCTTTACCATGATAGATTTTCTCAGACTCAGCTGGATGGCTGAGAAGCCGACTGATATATTTACTGATTTCTCTACTGGTGTACATGCTATACTTTCAGGATCAATATTGATTACAAAAACAAGATTTAATGTACGTACCTGCATGAGAGTTGCTCTCGGGTCCCATTTCCTCTACTGTTAACTGCGTGTGCCCATGTCCCGGGAAAGCCTGGGGTTCATCCAAAATAAGAGGATCTTCTTCCTTCACTAAAAACACCCGAACTCCGCTCGATTGCTGCCCGCAGGGGTCCAGCTGACCAACCACAGCTCCTCCCTCCCTGGTGGCAGTGGCGCGTGGAGCGTTCTGGCAAGGAATAAAATCTGAGGAGCACTCCTCTACCTTAATCACCTGACCCCTCAGAGCCCCCATTAGAGTCATCCCATCGGCACCACTTTGGAGATCCCCTTCTACCCCAAATCCCAGGGGAGTGTGATCCATCTGCACACACAGAAGGGTCATAAATACTTTGGCACAAAATGTACTCTGAAAAAGTACAAGGTACCACTCTGAACATTCATCCACCTGATGTAAGTTCAAGTTTCTGAAGAACAAGACTAACCTTACAGAGGTTAAAAGAAGTTTAACTTAGGCTGTGAAACTAGTACCTTATTGATACTGACTGAGGAATCTCTCCAGGTCATTATTATTCATCTTGCTATTTTCAATAAAGAAAACACAATCTGAATCAATATAATACAATATCACAGCACCCTGCACTCCTTTTTTAGAGCCTCATTTGTAAAAATGAGTAGATGGATAACCAGTGCACTCACCAGCCTGTTGTTATCTCTCAGCTCAGTCTGGCATTGCTCCGTGTCTTCCACCTCCCTCTCTCTTCCCGTAAGGAACCTCTCTAGCAGGACTGAGGGAGAGCGGCAACGGCGAGACCCCCTTCCTTGTTCTCCAGGTCCTACCTCTTCCATCCCCTCCTCCGTTTTCAAAATCTCCACGCTCGTGGTAACAGATTCCAGCTCAAAGACAATCTGCTCATCCGAAGACTCTAATGATGCTGGGAGACACGATTCAGGGATAGTTGCATCCATTAGCAGCCTTCCCTGCTCACGCCTGGGACTTCCATCCTCCTGGGCTTTAAGGGAAGGACATTTGGAGCGGTGGCAGAACTCCACCCCTTCCTCTTCCTTGATCTGAGAATCATCAGCAGGTGGTTGCAGATGTAAGATCACTTGGCACCCTTCTGTTCCAACCTCTGATTCTGTTTCATTCATGATGTCTACCTCCAACCTCCTCTTCCCTCCTCTCAGGTGTCCACCCCTCCCTCTTCTGCTCCTCCCTGCACTGTCCCTCCGTCTTCCTCCTTCTCTTCTCTCCACTTCCACCTCTTCCTCTTCTTGCTTGATTTCAGAGGGTATTACTTCTATGTTTACAGGTGCTCTGAAATCTTGATTCTCAGCTTGTGTGGGAAAAGTAGGGGTCTCTCCACTTTTATGTTGACTTGACTGGGGTGTTTCTACTTGCAATTGGCAAGAAGCAGTATGGCTTGCTTGTGAAACACTGTCAAATGCAAGATCGGCCTCTGTGCTGTCCTCCACATTTTGGTCTCCAACAGTGACTATATCCACATCAAGAAGCAGCTCCTCTTTGATCTCCTCCTCTGTGACTCTTTGGAGTTCAGGACCAGATGTAAGAAGCTGGAGACCACTGGATGTCTCCGTTGATGATGTCTTGCCATCGGACTTGTTTTTCTCTTCAAATCTCCTTCCCTCCACTTGTCCCTCTTTTGTAGTGGCTTCTAATTGCTGAATGTTTTGGAGTTGTCTTGTGGGTGAGGGATATGGTGAGTGGTTCTGATTTTGGATACCCGGTGGTTTCGCTCGGCTAGATTTGGATCCATCCAGTGGCACACAACTTTCTCTATGCTCTGTTCCACTCAGTACTCTCTCTCGACTAATCTCTTCCACACAATTCTTTGAGCTCTTCATGAATTCATTCATCTCCTCCCCTTGCTGTGCTTTTGATTCCTGTAAATGTCCACTTTTTGGATGCAAGCCTGAGGTAACGTTTGGCGTAGTTTCTGTAAGGCTCTCCCCATTGATTTCTCCTCCTTCTTTACCTTCACTTTCCAAGCACACAGGACCAAGGGACAAAGAAGGGGAGGGGTTCAGGGCTGGGAAAGACACTCGCTCCACCCTATCTCCTAATCCAATCTCCCCCATTTCTGCCTCCATATCCCAATCTGTTGCAGCCCGCATTCCAAAATTATCTGGGTGGATTGTGCTTCCCAGCACAGCATCGCTTGGCTTTGGTGCCTGGATGGGATCTAATGTCAGACTAAGCCCAATGACTTTTACCCCATCCCCTTCTCGGTTTTGTAAGCAGCTCACTCCTGGACTTGGCAGAGCAAGTGTTTTCCCCACTTCAGGTTCTCGCATATTTGTTAAACCTAGTTGTTCATCCGATGTTTGCTGGCTCAACATTTTTGCACAAAAACCCAGAGCTGTTTCTCCTTCTATCCTTGAGCTATCGCTATATACATTTCCATTTGAATTACATTCACCGGGCCTGATCCCCAAGGGGTGTGCAGCTGTCAAATGCTCCTCTAAGGCTGCGACCTCAGAGAACCTCTCCCCACAGTGTTCACACCCAAGTGCTCGTCGAGCGTGTGGGGACCCCAGGGCTGTTTCAGCCGCCCCATTCGAAGGGGCCTTACGCTTGCGATTGGTCTTGGACTTAATCTGTACGACAGATGAAGAGGAGGGTGGCACCTGGGCAGGAAGAAGTGGTACATCCTGCTGTTTGTTTGTTTTTGGTTGCCTTGTAAGCTTTTGCCGTTGCTGATTTGTTCTCGTCTTCTGGTGTTGACCTTTTGTGACCTTCTGTTGTTTTTGCTGGGGTTTGCCCATTTGAGACTGACTGGGCAGTGGCTGTTGTGGCTGCCCTTGGGTCTTACTGGGATCCAATTTGTGAACCTTGAGCTGCGGCTGTTTATGTCCCTTCAGTAACAGCAGAGATTGTTGCTCTTTATCTTCTGGGATGCGACTCTGGAGCTTATTGTGTCCCTGCACTTTCTCTTGTTTTCTCTTCAGCTTCTTTTTAGGTGGCATTTCCTCTTCCTTTTTCTTCAGCTGCACTTTTCGTGACATCTGTGCTTGCTTTTTCTTTTTTTGAATCTGTGGTGACGCTGGCTCCTTCTTTTGCTCAGGCTGCCTTTGACCCGTCGCACCTTTCTGCGTTTGCTCTTTCTTTTTTTGTAGCAGCGTTTGTTTTTGTTCTTTAACTTTTGGCATTTGTTGAAATTCACGATGCAACATCTTGTCCTGCAGTAAAGTCTGAGTCTTGACCATTTTCTTGAGGTTTTCTTGTTTCTTTACCTTCTTTTCTTTCGCAGCTTTTTGTTGCAACTGCAGTTTTTGTGGTGCGACTTGCATTTTTTGTAGTTTGTGGCCTTGTCCATCTTTTTGCTGCACCTGGTTTGCCGGCAGAGGCTTCTGTTTTGAGGATTGTTTTACTTTCTCTGGTGCTACGAACCGCACAATGAGGCGGTCCTTCTTCAACCGTGAATGTTTTGTGTGTTTTGCTTTCAGCCGAGTCTCAGGGTGTTGTGTTGGCTCTTCTTCCTGTCGTCTAAGTCCAAGGAATCCTCTCTCACGTTCTGTTGGTTGGGAATGATTAGTTAACTGCCCTTCCATTTTTTTCTTTGATTGTGTTCGATGACCTCCTTTCACAAATTCTGCCACAGAACGCACGGGCATCTGCTTCTCTTGATGCAACTGTTGTATATGTGCATCTTCTGGATGCTTGGGTAAATGCTGTAATTGTATTGTGTGCGACTGGCTTTCGTGTTGATGAGATGCATTCTGCTCTGGTCCCTTTGCTTGAATTGAAGACAGACTGATTGGTTTATTCATTTGCTGTGTTTGTGTTGATGTTTGCTCTCTCTGTCCAAGACTCTTGTCTGACACTTGTTGCATAGGTTCAAGTTTATGACAGGTTTCTCCATGCTCTTCTGTCTCTATTTGTTGTGGCCTCTCCTCCTCTCCTTTCCTCTCTTTTAGTGGCTGTTTCTCCACTTGCTCCAGTGTTTCTGTCTGGTTCTGTGTTTGCTCTAACTGCATTGTTTCAATCTGTGCTTGTGTCTGATCTAGTTCCAATGTTTCCATCTGAACCGTTGTCAGTTCTAATGCTACTGTTTCCATGTGGACTTGTGTCTGCTCTAGTTCCAAAGTTTCCATCTGGACCGGTGTCAGTTCTAATTCAACCGTTTCCATCTCTGGATGTGTCTGTTCAAGTACCAATGTATTTACATGTAAATGTGTCTCTCCAAGTCCAATTGCCTTTAATTGTTCATTTGAATGCTCCAGTTGTATCTGCACATGTCCTTCTGTCTGCTGGAGAACCATAGTCTCTATCGGCCCTTGGGGCAGTTCTAGTGCCAGTGTTTCTATCTGCAACTGTGTTTGCTCCACATCACTTGTCTTACTCTGATCTTCTGTCTGTACTAGCTCCAACGTTTTGATGTCTCCCTGTGTCTGTCCTGGTCCTGACACCTGTTCTGGTATCTGCTCTAGTTCCAATGTTTCAATCTTACCCCGTGTCTCTTCTGTTTCTGTTGTCTGTACTTCAGTCTTTTCTTGAGCAGTTGTTTCTTTCTGTGCCTGTAACTGTTCACGCCCCATTTTTTCTACACCGCCCCCCAGCTGTTCTTGCCCGAGGGTGTCAATTAGTTCCTGCATTTGTTCCTGTCCCAGTGTTTCTATCTGCTGTAACGTCTGCCCTTGTCCAAATGTCTCCATGTGTTGCGTTGGTTGATGTGCCTCTGTCTTGGTTTCCATCGGCTGACCCATGTTTTGATTCACTTTCAATGTAACACTGTTGTGTGTTGTGTCTCTGCCCAGAGAATGCTTCAGTTTCATGTGCTGCTGTCGTGTCTTCGCAGTCTTGAAGGTCACATTGCACAGGGAGCATGAGAAGGTTACATCAGGTTTACCTGCAAATGCAGACAAACCCAGTTAATATCACCTTGCTTGATATCACAACCTTCTTAATGTCACTTTTTCTTTCAAAATCACTTGCCACTTACCATCAGTTTAAATATAAAATTTACTCATATCTCCACTAATCACATTCATTGTCATCTGCAGGTTATGCTGTACAACTCATGCTGATAATTAACACTCAATATAAAATATTGTAATGATTATGACAGCATATCATTAGATAAAAACCAAATGGTAGATGCAGGCTATTGGCGGATGACCTAGTCTCATAACAAACTGGATTAGCCGACAGAAACCCAAAACCAAATGTGACCACTTTTTATCCAATTTAAGCCTTCAGTATTAGCATGTTAGATATTTCCCAGTTCCCAGGTTATTACTTAAATTACTCAATTACTTAATTACTCAATGATAATAAAAACCTTTTTTAAAGTCTGGTTAAAGCATGGATAAGGAGGCATGTGTGCTGGGGACAGATGATTTGGATACATTACATTACATTACATGCATTTATCAGATGTTCTTATCCAGAGTGATTTCCAGCACAACAAAACATAAGTGTTTCCATTCAAGTTAAATGAGCAACAGTGCCAGACCAGGCTAACAACACTCCCAGACCGGTGAGTGTGAGCACAACAGCATTCAAACACTACTGCAACCATACTAGGCAACAGAGGCCAAGTACTCTACGAAACATCAGTCACTAGAACACATATTCCAAAACACATCACAATACTATACATGAAATAAACATCAAATCCTAGGGGTAGCAGGTGATGGGGGCCGGGATTGAGGTGGAAGTCTGAAGAGGTGGATCTTCGGTCTGCGATGGATACATAAAACAATTCAAAGAGAATGCCGAAGGACTCACCCTGTGCAGTGGCAGTGTGAGGGAGGAGCTTATCAATGCGGGTGGTGTCAGCGGTGGCACTCAGGAGTACAGTCCTTCCGCTGACCCCTTCCGTTTCTCCCTGTGAGTGCGTGAGCAGGTGCTTCTGGAGGGCCTTGGACATGCTGAACCTCTTGCCGCATTCTTTGCACACGTAGGGCCTCTCCCCGGTGTGCGTGCGCCGGTGATACTTCAGCAAGGTCAGGGTCTTGCAGGGCTTTCCGCAGTCTGAGCAGGTGTACCCGTGCGCCCCGAAGTGGACCTTCTTGTGGAGGGTCAGCTCAGACGACCTGCGAAAGGCCTCGCCGCAAATGGGGCACTTGAAGGGCTGCTTCTCGGTGTGGGCCCGCTGGTGCACCATGAGCTCGCTGGAGCAGGTGAAGTGGCGGTCGCAGACGTAGCAGGCGAAAAGGGCATCTCCCAGCATGCACTGCTCGTACTCGGCCGGGTGGCTCAGCTTGAGGTGGCGCTCCTTGCTCTTGTGGTCGCTGAAGATGATGTGGCATTCCAGACACTGCAGGGAGAGCTGGGCTGCTGGAAGGAGAGGCGTACAAAGGGGAATGAGTTTGCTTTTATTTTACTGGACTGAGGTTAAAGAGACAAACATAATCTGGACAGCAACATCTATCTGAAGATATAAATGCAGACCAACTACAGCGCTGGAAGCACATTGTTTCAATTCAAGTGCCAATTGATAAAATAAGCTGAAAAATCAGTTGTAAGATATCCCTTCAATTTAAAAGCAATGCACTTTGTGCTTAAAAATTTAAGGTACACATTTTTTACACATCTGTGTTTTATTTCTGGCAAACAGGTTGTTTGGTATTAAACAGGTTGTTTGGTTGGTGGTATTAATGAAATTCTGTGTGAGAAAATTTTATTACAGACAGTTTGGTACAAAGTATACAGCAGTTAAATGGAAGTCGCTCTGCATAAGAGGCTCTGCTAAATGACAAAAGAGTACAAGAAAATGGAAATGACATAAAGGCCTAATAAAGTACGTCATGCAATACATACATGTGGGTGGAACTGGGACAAGCTTGGTCATATCTATCTTCAGTGGCTCCAGTCTGTCTTTCTTTGCTGCAATCTCCTTTCTGACAGACAGACTTTCGTGCATTTCTCCCATCTTTATCTCTCCTTCCACACTCTGTGGTGCTGAGGCAGGTGCAGTCTTCTGGGGGGTACTGAGCTCTGGCTGCTTTGTCATGAACACACCTCCCTCTGCAGACTTCTGCTCACTGATTGGCCTGGTTGCTGTCTCCATGGCTCCTCCCTCCATCCAACACTACATTAAAGGGAGGAGCTTGATGTGAGACCCCAATCAACAGGACACTAAGAAACTTCTCAACAGTCTTTTTGGCCCACCAAAGATTTAACCACTGCATTGTGAAAATTCACAAAACACACATAAACTTGAAAGAGTTAATATGTAACATACAACTTTACTTCTGAGACCACTCAAATCATCACAGCAGAAGGCAAAGTATTACCACATTATGCATGATATGCAATGCTATACAACAGTTTATATTCTATGACACTCTTGATTTTTCATAATATGATTTTTTAATGGGTGCAGACAAAAGCGACAGAACCAAATCTCAACTGGCTAACCATTTGAATTACATTTTACCTCTGTAGACATTTCCACATGTAAACAACTTTTGCAACTTTTAAGAATTTATGAGAGGGTCACGCCCAAGTTTGTCCCATTTCACACGGTATTTCCCCAGCGTGTAACTGTCTGATGCCTGACAATATACCGAATCTACTAGCCGACATTACGCTAAACGAAAAGTTCACGCGATTGTTGCGGTGAATAGCCATTATGTTCCTTACAATATATGGAAATAAAATCTAAGGCCAACGGACCATACAAAATCACGCTAAAACAAAACACACTATGTACATTTTCAGATTCAACATGCTCCGTTTCCTTTTCAGATAAAATTTATATTTCAGTAACGTTTTCAGTAAGGTCATGCCCCGGAATAAAATACAGGGCATTGTACGAGGGTGGTGCGTGCGTGCCAAGGGTAGCATCTCTCATTCTTAAAAATTGTTAGGATTGGGAGCAAACAACCTCGCGACATTTCAGTAAAAGAAACCGGTATGTTTAAAGAATCGACTTGCCATCTAATCCACTTGTTTTGCCGATGAGATCGCAAACCAAAGGACACAAGCAGTCACACAGCAAATTGTCTTTCAAAGACAGACACAAAAGAAAACGATTCAAACACTCATTTACTGGTTTTGTAGATCACCGGACAATCACAACATCTCACTAATACAAGCAACGCAGTTCTTATGTTCTAAATAAATCAGCGATGACTTTAAGAATATATGAGAGTGTACACTATTATGCAGTCAATATAGGCTATTGCTTCTAATACGTTAGTTTTTTTTCTTTACAGCTGGCAAGCTTCCACTTAATCATGCATCCTGGAAACATTTAACAGTGTAAAAATTGCATTAAGAAACACCCGTTTCAACATATACAGAATTATAATACGGCATTTAATCTGACGATGCACGTATACTTAGCTACCTATCTTGCTTTTTTCGCCCAGACCTCTTCTTCGCGTCGCATTATACACACAAAGCCAGTCCGAAAGCAGGAGACGGTGTTGATGACGTCATATCAAGCCGATCGCCCAACGAACGACTGAATCGTTCGTTGTGCATTATGGGAATCGGAGTTTTGTCCCCAAAGGCTTTGCGCGAATAAGCCTTCCATTCGTCGTCTACTCTGTTCAGATGGTAAATTTATCTTAATCCTGGAACGAACATCTGTTGTTACTTCCTGTAGACGTGATTGTTAAATCACTAAATAAAATCGTTTTTAAAGACACAATTTAAATACCAACATCAAAATAATTTGCATATCCTATACAGTCCAGGCTGCAATTTAATAATTAACCAGCATACACTGTTGTAACTTTCTGGGTTTTATTCCACATTGTCTGTGCTAATAGTAAATGTTAAAGTTGCGTTGTTAATGCTTCGTATGAATGAACAGTTCGCAACTTCTTATCATTTAAATAGTATTTAAAAAAGGCAAGATAAATATTGGATGAAGTTATATACGTATTCATGCTACTTGAATGTTTGTACATTTAAATATATATTAAGTATAATCATTAACTCATGCCATGAAGCAACGGTCTTGGGACCGTGGTTTATTCCCAAGTTTCAGGATCCACAGGACACAAGGAGACAAAGGATTAAGAGTCAAAGGATCAAACAAATAAATCTTTAAAAAAAAAAAAGATAAATATGTGCTGCATATTTTTGTCTTAATCTTTTACAAAGTATAGTAACTCACTACTATTCTTCTTGTTCTTGTTCTCACTCCACTGCCTTCCTCTTGTCCCCAGTGCTATAAATTCATTGGCCAACAGTATTAAATACAAAAAATAACTCAGCATAACAACTGATTTTATTTATTCAACAAAAATCTAAGAAAACATATTTGAAAAGGCTACATCACAGCAAGGTCAAAATGAAGCCAACCCGACTGACTGCAAACTTCCTCATTAAGTGGTTGGTGTATGGCACATCAGGATTTTGTTTGGTTAAACAGTAAATTGCACCATTTTTTAAAATGCCACACATACAGTTTGTGAGGAACCAGTTCCTTATATAGTGGGGAGTGTGCGTATTGTGACATTAGTGGTTTGCAGCCCTCAATGATGGTAGAGCCCTTTGTGGGTTTTTCATATTATTCAGCGCATTAAATCACAGGCTGTTGGTTTCTGTTGCACTTGATAAAATAATAAAAATAATTATTGTATCTAATGATCATCTGATTAAAGACCTGTGATTTTAAACCACTCTGCACCCCATGGATTTATGCTTCCCTTTTGGAAAAGTACAGTCATTAGTGTTAGCCTTACATCTTCAATTGTATAAAACATAGTGTCACATAATTGCTCTGTTCTCTGCAAGTTCTGCCTTTTGAGCTGTCATCCTGGACCACATACATCACTAAAGACTGTGTGCAGGAAAAAGTTATGAAATGCAACATTGCAAAATGTTCTGAATAAACCAAGCTGTTTTTTTCTGTTTTCAGTCAGTTACCATATTAGTCCACAGACTCATACCCTGGACGTCACCAACCCTGAAGGCTTGTACATTTGAACACGGATCTTCTTTTGAGTAGTTTTCAGACAGTGTTCAGTGTCTGCAGTGGTCAGAGATCGAGAAAGAAGGTCTCACTCAGAGGATCTTAGCGATCAGAGGAACAGCAGTGGAGCAGCAGAAATGGGGGTCACAGATAAACTGATCTTCTGGGGTCTGGCACTGGTCATCCTGCCTGGTAAGAACAGCAGTCATTTACAAAAATGTACCAATGTATATAATCAGGAAATATTGCACACAACTATATGAACCCATTTACCATGCCTGGTAAGAACTGCTGTTGTTTACAGGCATCATAAGAAGAGTGTACTATTATTATAATGACATTACTTATTCATATTTTACATATTCATATTTTAAAAATTATTTTACACATATAAGTGTTTAATTCATTTATTTTTAAAGAAAGGGAGCTCTTCTAAGCAAGCAAGTAAAATCCGCCAGGGTCACGGCCAAAAATTGAATGAATAAATAAAATTATGTCTAATAAATACCACCTGTTTTGCTATTATTTTCTGTTGCTGTGCATGAGATCATCTAAAACTAATGTGTCTGATGACACCGATTAATTTTTTTGTTTCAGAATATTAATTTGGTTTTATGTTATTGTGAATGTCCTTAACATGTAAGATCATATGCTTTTAACATTGAGCATTCTACATCATTCTGTATGCCTAAGTGCTTTGTTATGTTTGTCAGTGTAACCTGAATATTATCAATAACACAATATAAACAGTTTATATGTTGTTTTCCAGGTGTCCTTAGTCAATGCTCTGTGTGGTATCCACAGAGAAACATCTGCACAGTGAAAGGATCTACTGTAACCATCTCCTGTTCATATCACTGTCCCAATTCTGCAAGGAAGATGTGGTGTTACAACAAAGATACATGCTCTTTTGGCCCTTATGTTTACAACAGTGAGAATACAAATATTGACCCAGAATATGAAGACAGAGCAGAGTGTTTGAATTGCACAACCAACATTTGTACATTAATGATAAAAAACGTTAGGAGCACAGATTCTGGGACATATGTATTCCAACCTGAAACCAATATTCCTGTTGCAAAACGGACTCTTGGCCCTGGGGTGAAACTCACGGTTGCTGGTAAGATTGGTTTTCTCTTTCTTTCTCTGTTTTACAGTTATGGAAAATTACTTCTGAACAAGATCAAGTCCTCTTTGTAGAAAATATGATGCTCAAAGAGATGTGTAAGGGAAAAGTAATGCTTTCTGAAATATATTCATGGAAGGACAGGCAACAAAGCTGGAGGACTGAATCACATTAGTCATTAATTTGATTTATCAATAGTGTTCTGCAGCATGCAGAAAAAATTTTGCAACATCCCGTTGTTTGAATCTGAATAGCAATGGCCAATACCAGATTTAAACATGAATGATGAGCTGTACTGTCAAACATAACCCTACGAAAGAATTAGCAGAGAAGAAAGTAACAGTGACATCATTCTGTTTAAGACATTGCCTTAGCAAGAAAAGAAAAAACAGGCTTTTCATAAATGCTCCAAATGTGAATAAACATATATGTGCCATGTTTTCTAGCAACATCATCATCTGCACAGTAGAAGTACATTTATTAAGTACTCTGGTCGAATTCTATAAATGACCAGGAAACCAGTATTGCTTTGCAATTGCTAGCCTGCCCTCCAGACAGATTTATGGTGTAGGATACTTACCTCTCTGTATGGAAAACGTCACCCTCTTTTGGTTTTATCAATTACATCATATATGAAAAATATTTATTGTTCAACATAAAAGCATTGTCTACCTATAAACCCATAATATGATAACAATTATATGTGCCTACAAGAAAAAAAACAGAGTACATCTTTTTCTACCTTTCTCTGCCCTGGTCCAGAGACATGTGTGACTGAGAAGAACAACCAATCAGGCATCTCATGTAACAAAGAGGTGCAGGGTCTAGAAGGCCAAACATTAAAAGTATGAGCCTTTCCAGGCATAGGCATGTTGACATGTTGTGTTTAAGTGTTCCCTAAACTAAAAAATAAAACAGATCTGCCTCAATTTATTCACTAAGCATTAAAACAAAACAACCACTGCATGTACTTCCATATCCCCAGATTTAAAGGTTGTGGTAACCCCATCCAGAGGAGATGGAGCAGTGACTGAAGGAGACTCTGTAACTCTGACCTGTTCAGAGAGCTTCTCCCACACCCAGTCAAAGTTCACCTGGTTTAAAAACAACAAACTGCTCCCAGATACAAATGCCACCCTTCACTTCAGTCCTGTTTCCTACCAGCAGTCAGGACGCTACTCCTGTGCTTACAGGGACAGCTGTAGTGTCACATCTCCACAGACTACTCTGGACGTTAAATGTGAGTGTTTAACATCACGTCTGAGGACAGTACCACTGTGAGGTTAATAATAAGTATGGAGCTGAGAACTCCACTGTTGTGGCTATAACTGTAACAGGTATATGAGATTTCATTACTTACCAACAAATGAACATGATCGGAAAGCAGAAAATTATTTCTGAAATGGACTGATGTTCTCTTCCTTTTTCAGCCAGATCAAATACATCAACAGTTCTCATGATAACTTGGATAATACTGCCTGTCCTGATGGTCATGCTTGCCATTATCATTTATGTTAACAGGTGAGTTTTTACCTATTAGTTTCCAATTGGTTGTTTTATTAATATATGTATTAATGCCTTGACAATCAATTGGATTCAGGTCATAACCCTATCTATTTCTATCTTTAGGAGAAAACTACTACGAGAGGTGACAAAGTGGGCAAATAGAATGCAGGTAACACAATAATTCATCCAGTAATACAAGATGTCACCTGAAAACATTTGTTAATTAATGTATTGCTTTTCCCAGTCTCCAGTTTTTACACAAATTTCCTATTTCCAGTAATTCTGCGAGTGTTTCTTAAGGGATGCTATTTTGCTCTAGACACCAACCCGTACAGTTCCACCCTCTTTCTCTCTCGACAGAGAGCCCACCCTGACCCCCACAATGACTTGTACACAGCCCTCGACATGAAGAACAGGACTCCTGAATACGAGACACTGATGGTGAATCTCTATGTTCTCTACACACAATTAATCAGTGATTTATGGGCTATAGAGCCATATTAAAACTTTGGAACTTATAACTGAGGCAAAAGACAAGGATAACACAAACATCAGCTGGAGAAATACCCATGTACTTGTTATTTATAGTCAATCAGTTTAAAGTGTAAAGACTTTTACTACACGACTCTGAGCTGTCTTGATGCTTAACACTGTTCTGTGTTTCCTGTTTTGCTTCTTTCAGAGTTTACAAGATGCAACCAGCTGCTCAGAAACTGTCCTTCAGAGCACAGCTGAGACCTCAACATATGAAAATATGCAAAGGAGTGGCTCTACAGACAGAGAGAACTGAATGGAGGTTTGGGAGGCTGTGGAAGTTCTCTCTTGTTAAAATTAATCCACTGCATTAAATCAAACCTGCTCATGATTCTTTCTTTGTCTGTGTTGTGCTACTGTATATATCCATAATCAATAAATTTCTTCACAGGAATGATGTACGCACTGAACACATTCAGTTTGCTCAGCATTATCTCCTGCGTCATGATTGTTACATTGATCACAGAAATCAGTGTTGCTGCTGTAACCATCAATCATATGTGCTGCCACGTGAAGTCATTTACAACTGTACATCCGTGCTTAATTATTTTTGAAATAAATTTGACATAAAATGCTTGTTTTGTTGCCCTGTTTACAGATTTGATTCAGTAAAGCATTAAATATTCAATGTTCAATTTGTCCAAAATCAATGAAAGTGAAATCTCAGATACTTAGTTGTAAATGTGGTATTGTGAGTCATATACAGCACAGCAGTCTTTCAGAGCGTGACTCAGCCATCAGTATATGAAAATGTACAGAGGAGACGATCTACAGAGAGAGAGAGAGAGAGAGAGAGAGAAAGAGAGAGAGAGCTGAATGGAGTTTGGGATGATATGGAAGTTCTCTTGCTGAAATTAATACACAGTATGAAATCAAGCTTCCTTGTGATGATACTTTCATTGTGTGTAATGTTCTGTTGAGATTGCATCTGCCTCTCCCCCTTTCAAAATAAGAACAGGAAATCGCAGCTACAGTAAATGGTGTGACAAGCACAACATGTTCACAATGTTTGCAAGTATAGCAGGCTGCTGTGCTTCGTGTCTTAGTTCATTTGATGCACAATAGCACATATTATTGGGACGTGCTCAGGGGAGGTCTGAAGGTAAGTCAGTGCTAGAGGGGCTCTCAACGTGTGTGGCAAAGTTTGCTTAATATTTGATATTTGTCAGACCTGCGCTCAAATTAACTGAGTGACTCCACGGTACTATTCTCATACTATCCTCATCTTCTACATCACATTTCCTGGTCTCTGGGTGTAAATCCATTTTCTCCTCCTGCCAGACGGCATAACTGCTCTGTGAGTTATACAGCTGGACACAGCTCTTCTTTGGAGTAACTGTCAGAGAGTGTTGAGTGTCTGCAGTGGTCAGAGAGTGAGACAGAGGGTCTGACTCTTTACTGAAGGAGCTCAAAAAAACATTGGTGGAGCAGCAGAAATGGGGGCCAGAGACACACTGCACTTCTGGGCTCATCCCGCCTGGTAAGAAATACAGTCATTTACCAATGCATATAATTTTGAAATAGCATGCACAAGTATATGTCCCTTTGTCTACTTCATTTTGTGCATAGTGCAATCAGCTCATAAGAATCACATGAATCTAGGAATTTGGTTGATTGTCAGAAATGGATTTGAAAATGATCAGATAAAATATATGAAAAGTTTAAGTTTTAAAAACGTGTTTCTATTATTTAATTATCCTTAGGTATATTTTTCAAATGTAAAAGAAAACATAACTGAATGTACAAGCCCCTGTTAAACAAAATGACACATCACATTTAAATGTGACCGTGCATATTGCTGGTGCTGTTTAGGACACAATTTTGTGGCAACGTTAATGGCTTTAATTTAATTGAAACGTATTAATGCTTAGATATTCACATAAGAATTATATTCACATATTGCCCCTGTGGGCAACAAAGTACTGCATCAGTCTTGGGTGCCTTGGAAGTTTGCCTTCAATTTGTCTCCTTCCTTCTCCATGTTCTGCTCTCTCTGTCCTTTGTCTTACGCAGTATTGACTGTGGAATTCCCAGTTTCCCAGCTGCATCTCTTTGGTTGATGATAAGGCTCAAGAAGGGTAGAAAGTTTGTAAGAAAGTTTTCCCTGCCAGGTCAACAGATGTCATGCTTTGTTAAATGGCACAAGAGCCAAGACATTCTGCATTCAGCTTCTCACAGCTTCCTTATTTTTAGATTTATGCACCCCTGGATCGCAGTATTGTGTTTCACATTGCTAGTGGGCATAAAATGACTCTTATAGGTGGATTTCTTGAATCTGAAAAGTGGATTATATAGACAGAATTAGTATAGGAATGATTTTGTCTCATATATTAATCACAGTGTTGTTGATTTTCATATTAGAAATGTATTTGCATTTCATCATGGCTCAGTCACTTTAAAATGAAACCATACTAAGTGATAACGTTGTTTTCTCAATGGTTCTAGCAGTTTCATAGATGTGTTTTCTTATTCCTGTCAGTGATTCCATCTGGGTTGTACACATGTCTGTATGTATAATGAATGTTTTCCAGGTGTCCTTGGTGGTCAGTGGGCAGTATGGTATCCAGAGAAACCTATCTGTGCAGTGAAAGGATCCACTGTGATCATCCCCTGTGCATATGATCATCCTGACAAATATAATGGTGACACTTTGAAAGCACAGACGATGATGTGGTGCCATGGGCATGAAAACTGTATTGACACCAAATATGTCTGTCATAGTGATAATGTAAATATCAGCCCTGATTTTAATAACAGAGCAGAGTGCTTGGTGAAAGAAGAGATGAACTGCACTTTAAAGATTAAAGACATCAGAGGCGAGGACTCTGGGACCAACAGATTCAGATTTACAACCAACAATATCTGAGGAACTGATAGGTCCAGATCTGAATCTAACCAAAATGCATGGACTGGCAAGTCTGGAGTCAAACTTGGTATCACTGGTAAGAATTTAATTCATTAGTTATCATTAATTCATCAAAATTAAGTTTGATCTCATAGTTTATGTCTAGATTGCCTGATAGTCTAGATTTGTCAAAATCTCCTAAAATGCCATTTTTGAATGTTATTATTTTACATTTCAAGCCAGGTCCTTTATGTTCCATGTTTTTAAACATGAAGAGACTTCTGGTTTTGTTCCAATTGACCCGATTATGTAGTTAACTGTGGTTGGAAAAAACCCCCAAAATCTTTGGCACTCCAGGATCACTGTTGCCTACTGGCTACTATTGACTGTTTATAATCTTTAAAAGCCTATTTATAAGCCCATTTAAGATTCAAACATTCAATCTTTCAACACATACAGGAAGATTTGAACGCTTCCATCTTGTTGAGTTACATTATTCATCTTGCTGAGATAGATTTCTTTCTTGTGCTAATGTATTTGCAGTTTTAGAGTTGCCTTTGGAAAAAATATGTCAAATGATCAGTGACAAAGTTATTTATTTAGGTACCTCCTCAGAGCAAATAAATATTACTGAGCTAAAAATAAATTCTTGTTCTAGAATTAAAGGTGCTGATGACCTCAAGTGGAAACGACTCAATAACACAAGGTGACGATGTGAATCTAACCTGTGTCACAAAGGACTGCTCTCTCAGCCAATCAGAGTTTGCCTGGTTTAAAGGCAACAAGCCCATCTCAGGAACAAATGCTACACTGCAGTTCAGTCCTGTTTCATACCACCACTCTGGAAAATACTCCTGTGCTCTCAAAGACAATATAAACACCTCATCTCCTCAGGTCATTTTAGATGTTCTATATGAGTAAATCTTTTTTTCCATTCAAAATCAAAAACATTGCAGCAAAAGTGAAAACCTTTTTAGTAATGCTAGCTTTTTTCCAGACCTCAGTGTCAGTCAGTCCCTATAGTGAAATAGTGGAGGGCAGTTCAATGACTCTGACCTGCAGCAGCAATGCCAACCCACCTGTGCAGAGATACACCTGGTTTAAGAATCTGTTACCTCAGAGAGAGGGTCAGGGCAGAGTTACTCCAACACTAACATTAGCCCTGAGGACAGTGGACAGTACCAATAAGTAAGGAGCAGAGAACTCTACTGCTGTGACTCTAACTGTAGCAGGTATATGAGATTTCATAATTTCCCAAAAAATGTGTTTTCTCAAAGAAAACACAAACATCTCATCCCCCCAAATTGTTCAGTATGTTAATTGTGAGTATTTCACTTCAAGTGTGAATATAGTGCAGTTATACCATATTTGCTGGAGGTGGAATGGTTTGATATTGTTGTACGGCGCTGAATTCACAGAATGCAATTGTACTAACATGAACTCCAGTACATTTCATTTAGCAGCTCAGTATATGTATGTGTACATTGTCACACATTTTCAGTAGGTGTTTCAGGCTTTACCCTTCAAATCATTTGCACAGTCCCAATATTTAGCATTTTAATTTATCTAACATTTAATTCTCTGAAATTCCATTACATTCTTTTTCCATTTCCAGACCTGTCATTGGATACGTCACTAGTTCTTACTGTAGATGGGATATCATTGGCTGTTCTTGCTGGTACACTCGTGATGATCATTTGTATCATGGGTTTTACAGGTCAGTGTCCTACAATGGTACAGCCTCATCAGGAAATTGAGCTGACAACCTCTGGATTACACACTCTGCTCCTTACCGGACACAACACTGCCCTCCTCAGGGGACCCAGGGCATTTTAGTTGGTGAAAATTCAAGCACTGTGTAATTTTTTCCTGTGCAATTCTTGTTATTAACAGTATTGTTTGTAATATCTTGTTGTGCCTAAGGATTACTGGAGACAAGTTTCATGATTCCCGTCTCAATGGAATCAGTATTTTCAGGAGACTGAATCAGGATTTTTGGTATTTTGATGAAAAATTTACAGAAGCCGAGAACTACGGAAGCCGAGAACGGCCGTGCTTGCAATTATTTTTTTAATGCCGTTATCTTGAGATCACAAGTTAATTATTTCGTTATCTTGCGAAAACAAAAGGCAGATTTCTCGAGATTATGAAATAATTTATCACGAGAAAATGACTTTTGTTTTCTCGAGATCACAGGATAATTATGGAGAACTCGAAAATGAGTGTCTGGTTGATTTGATCAGCATTTCCCAAACCTGTCCTGGAGGACCCCTTGTCCTGCATGTTTTAAATCTCTCCCTGCTCCAACACAGCTGATTTAAATGATCAGTTTGTTATTAAGCAGCTTCAGGAGTTCATAACGAGTTGATCATTTGAATCAGCTGTGTTGGAGCAGCTGTGTTGGACAAGGGGTCCTCCAGGAGAGGTTTGGGAAACGCTGCATTTGATCACACCTGATTTCAGGCTTCAAGATCACTGTCATGACTGTCGGGGAGGCTCTGAATGTTATCTCTAACAGAAAGACACAAGTACAGTCAGAAGTACAGTCTGATGCATTCATCAATAATGAGTACTCCTTCCATTTTCAGCTTAAATCAGTTGCAACAGTTGTCAAGATGCCATCTATGCATGCTGGCATGGCACTCCTGATCTCTGATAAACATTATAAGTAATAAGAGGAAACAACCTTTTGTTTTCTTGTGATAACAAAATAATTAACTTGTGATCTTGAGATAACGGCATTAAAAAAAATAACTGCAAGCACGGCCGTTCTCGGCTTCCGTACATAAAGGATTTGGCTGGAAATGTAAAATAATAACATACGGAAATGACTTTTTACAAAAATTTGACAAATCTGGAATCAGGCCCTGCAGTGAACATGTGGGTGTGATATGATGAGACTGATGATCAGTAACAGGTAATATTTATCCTTTAAATGTGTTCACGAGCAGCAGTGGTTACTAGCATTTTAAACAGCTCTCTTGTCACCCTGACCACAACTTTAGACATGAGAACTGTATCTTCCGATTGCACAAAAATTCTGATTGCAAAAAACACTTATGATGACATTTCCACACCTCTGGAGATAAAGCGCAGATGAGAAAAGGATCATTTTTGGGGGTGGTGTGCCACACAGTTCTGTACAGACAGTTCTAGATGGTTATTATTGTTTGTCGTTTGTTCCAATGGACTGACTGTGTAGAAGTGTAGACAAGTACAGCAATCTTGGCCCAGATGATATTTTCTTCTGTGAAAGGTGGCACCCCTAACCTGAAATCTAGTGTCAAGTGTAGCTGTTGAACAAATGAACAGTGTCCCCGTTCGCAGAAAGCTATCTAATTCAAAGTGGCTTTATAAGTTGGCCTTTTAAGCTGACATTTTTGAGAAATTGAATATGCTCAAAATTTCACTGCAAGCCCCAAATAAAAACTTTCTATATCTAAGTGATAAAATCAAGGGCATCTTGAAGAAGTATACTCTGCACAGGGTGAGGTCAAGGAGGTAATGTAGAAATTACCAGAGCTGGAGGAGTTTTGGGAAGATAATAAATGAGTTACAAGATGAGAGCATGGAAGAAACCATTGCTTGTCACCTCACAGACCCCCATTGCCATTTCAACACTGGTTTCACAGAATTTATATTCTCAAGCAGAACGAGTATTTGCAAATGCCTCCAGCAGCAATTTGTCAACACCACTACAAGATTCCCTCCTTTACTTGTCCAATGACTGATCACTGCAGATTGCACTTGCTTCATTGTGTGTCTGTGGTTTCTTCATCAATACTGCACATAATCCAAGTCATCTGCAAATTGCGTTTTGAACAAATTGAAATAGGGCTCTCAAAGAGTGTTGAAAAGTTAGTTACATGTGCTTGTGCAAGACACTCCACACAAGTTCTCTGATCATCAGTCAGACAATATCACACCCACATATTCACTGCAGGGCTGGATAATATCTTCCTTTCAGACACTTCCTAAAATTTACCAGCAGAAAACAAGAAGACAGAACCTACAGTTAACTGTTAGCTCATCTTCTTCACCACCTTTCCTGGTCTCTGTGTGATTTCCTGGACTCGGTTCTCTCCTCCTGTCAGACAGTGTCACTGTCCTCTGAGTTACACAGCTGGACACGACTCTTCTTTAGAGTAACTTTCAGAGAATGTTGAGTGCCCGCAAAACTGACAGAATAGCAGAAATGGAGGCCAGAGACACACTGCACTTCTGGGTTCTGACACTGGTCATCCTGCCTGGTAAGACAGTGGTTTTTTATGGTAGCATCCCTTTCCAAAGTTGTTATTGTAAAACTGCAATAAACCTACATGTTCTTGTTTTAACATGCAAATTCATGTACAAGTAACAGCTTGCAGCAATATTGTGATACCGATATTGCAAATGATTGTGGTAATTCTCTGCTAAACAGAAGTCACAAACCTCTAATGCAGTTTGATGGAAACCTCCGGTATATTGTAAAGCAAACTTCTGATACACATTTGTGGTGGTACAGTGGAATATATCCATAGTAAAGTATTCTGTGCAGCATTATTTCGTCTTTGCAATAAGTGCCATGGTATATATTAATGTTTTATCGAGCACAGTGAGTCTGAACCTAGGTATTACACGTCATCTAAATGACAACAACTTTCACAGCACAGTGTCCTCATTACTGCATATAAGCAATGGTGCCCCACTTTTTCCAGAGCAAATAACACATTTTTTCATAGTAAACAGTTAAGGACTGGCCCTTATGAATGAAACCATAATAATAATAATAATAATAATAATAATAATAACAGGGTGCTGTCTCAGTGAGTGGGCATGAGAGACTGTAGGTTATAGGTTTGAAAGCAAAAAGCTGTACATGTGATAGAGCATATAGGGGATGGCATCTACTTCGTGGCATGAATTTTTGTATTTCTACAATGGAATAATTGAAAAATAAATCATAAACCAGCTCAGAATAGCAATCTTTCCAAATTCTCCACTGCCTCTTGCTTTGCATTCTCTGTATGCACCAAAGCAAAGCTCTCTCCACAACAGAGTAACCTCTGAGTGTGATCTGTCTGTTGCTCTACTTCAGCTGCAAGTGGAAATGATTGTGAGTTCAGTGCTGAGTGGCAGCCTTTGACCGAGAAAAATTCATCATTTTCATCTTCCAGGCTCATCTTGTAAAACATTGTGTGCCATCGTGTGCCAACCACCCCCTTTCCCGTTTTACCACTTAATGGCTAACAATAATTATGTGGTTTCAACATGTTATGACGATACAACTGACGAATGGCTGTGAACCTGTGTGAATTGTGACCTGTTCAGTGAGTTGAAAATAAGCCAAATTTGGTTTGAAAACTTCACTGAACTTCACTACACTTAAACTTCACTTAATTTGCAGTATTTGCATTAAATCCTAATTACAATCATAACTCAGTCATTTTTCATTTTTGGAAATGTAGGATCATGATCCATGTTGACAGGCACTTCCCTTCTCTCTCTGACTTTTGCGCAACAGCAGTTGCAAGTGCATCAGTCTGTCCATGACTCCATCTGGGTTGTACACATGTCTCCATAAATGTTTTCCAGGTGTCCTTGGTGGTAAATGGGCAGTACAGTATCCAGAGAAAACTATCTGTGCGGTGAAAGGATCCAATGTGATCATACCCTGTTCATATGATCATCCTCACCAAGGTCCCAATGATGCCCCTTTGAAAGTGCAGAGGATGATGTGGTGTCATGAGCACCATGACTGTATTGACACCGAATATGTCTGTCATAGTGATAATATAAATATCAGCCCTGAGTTTAAAGACAGAGCAGAGTGCTTGGTGAAAGGACAGACGAACTGCACTTTAAAGATTAAAAACGTCAGAGGCGAGGACTCTGGGACTTACAAATTCAGGTGTGAAACTGACATTAACAAACAAATGTGGACTGGTAAACCCGGAGTGGATCTACAGGTGACTGGTAAGAATTCAGTTCTTTTCACAAGACATACTGATTTATTTCTCAAATGTATTTACAGTTTCATACATTGCCAGAATTGGAGTCAAACGTAAAACCACCGGTATGAATTTATTTCTTTGGTCTTTATTCTTTTCTTCAAATTTAGACGTCAGTTTAAAAAAGTCTTGGTACATTTTTCAATTGTGTCATCATATTTTATATCTAGATTGTCCAATTGTCTAGATTCATCCAAATCCTCTGAAATGCCATTTTTGAATATTGTTATTTTACATTTACAGCCAGATCCTTTATGTTTTGTTTTTCTTTTTACACATAATGCTGAGGAGACTTCTGGTTTTGTTCCAACTGATCCAGTTATGCAATTAAGAGCTTGTGGTTGCAAACAAAATTAAAACAGAAAAATCTATCACACTCCAGGATCACAGTTGCTTACTGGCTTCTATTGACTGTTTAAAATATCCTTATGAGCCTATTTAAAATGCAAACTTTCAAATCTTCCAACATACAGGATACATTGTACATCTTGCTGAGATAGATCTCTTTCTTGTGCTACTGGATTTGCAGATTTAAATTGGCCTTTGCAATAAATATGTCAAATGGTCAGAAAGTGACAAATTATGCATTAAAGTAAGCAAATCGATATTAGTCAGCTAAATATGAATTATTTTCCTAGAATTAAAAGTGCTGATGACCTCAAGTGGAAACAACTTAATTAGAGAAGGAGACAATGTGAATCTAACCTGTGTCACAAAGGACTGCCCTCTCAGCCAATCAGAGTTCACCTGGTTTAAAGACAACAAGCCCATCTCAGGATCAAATGCTACGCTGCAGTTCAGTCCTGTTTCATACCACCACTCTGGAAACTACTCCTGCACCCTCAAAGAAAACACAAAAATCTCATCCCCCCAAATGGTCCTGAATGTTAATTGTGAGTATTTCACTTAATGTGCAATACAGGCAAACAGTGCAGTTGTGCCATATTTGCTGTAGGTGGTATGGTTGGTATTGTTGTACAGATTTGAATTTATAGAATACAATTCTGCTAACATGAACTTGAGTGTATTTCATTTAGCAACTCAGTATATGCATGTGTCCACTCTCACACATTTTCAGGCTTACTTTTCAAATCGCTTGCTTTGAGCACCCATATTTACTATTCTAATTTATTCTATAACATATTTAATTCTCTGAAATTGCAGTATATTCTTTTTCCATTTCCAGACCTGTCATTGGACATGTCATTAGTTCTTACTGCAGGCGGGATATCACTAGCTATTCTGGCTGGTACACTCATGATGATCATTTGTATCAAGAGGTGAGTTTCACAGGTTAAGTGTCCTACAATGATACAACTTCACCAGGGAATTCAGCTCACAGCATCTGGGTTATAGGCCCTGCTCCTTAACACTACACCACACTGCTCACCTTGGGGGACCCAGGGTTATTTTTGATTGCTACACTTGTTTCAATGATGCTTGTAGAGAAGCTGACCAACACTTATGCCATAAATGAGCCTAAAAGAGTGAAGGTTAAAAGAAAACAATAATTTATTTTAAAATACAATGGACAAAGGCAAAAATGAAGATGAAGCCAACAGCCTGGACCAACCAAAAACAGAGACAAAATGAGCCTTCTCTCCTGCTCTCCAGCCACACGTGTATTTAATCAACCTTCAATTACTCAGGTGTGATTTGTTAGCCAATAGGCTGGTTCCCCAAACAAGTCACACACATGTGACCAATGATTGACACAATTAACACTTAGGGAGAAGTGGTGAAGGCTCTCCTTCACAATGCTGTTCCTTCAAATTTAGATTTTTAGCTGGTGCAAAGCTCAAATACGTTGTGATTTTGGCCAGTGCAATTCCTGTTTTTAGCAGAATGGTTTGTAAATTTTTGTTGCCTCTAAGGATTACTGGAGGTAAGTTTTGTTAGTCCTGTCAGTAGATTTTTGTTAATTCGGGGAAGTTCTTCTTACTTCCCTGTTATTTTAACATTGTGTAGTGATGTGTAGCTTCCCCCATAGGAGGAAGGTTGACTCAGCTGGTCAGGAGAATGCCACAGGAAGGAGAACACAGGTAACCATGTGTGTAGAATGTATTATAATGTATGCAATCTTATATACTTGAAAACGTTTGTATTAGTATACTGTTTTTCCAGGTCTGAAACTGTTTCTATGGTTTCCTAATTAAATTTTCCTCATTAGTCACAGACCTCAGTGACTCTGTAAACTCTGAGAGTATTTCTTAGGATATGCTATTTTACTTGAAACAACCAGTACAGTTCCACCCTCCCTCCCTCTCTCTCTCTCTCCACAGAATGCCCACCCTGACCCCCACAATGACTTGTACACAGCTCTAGACATGAAGAACAGGACTCCTGAATATGAGACACTGATGGTGAATCTCTATAATCTCTACACACAGTTCTTATCAGTGATTTACTGGTTATATGGGTGACTGTCTGCTGTCCCTGCTCTTCAAACTTCAGGCCTGAAAGAGCCATATTAAAACCTTGGAACTTGCACTTGATGGCAAAAGACAAGGATAACAAAAATATCAGCTGGAGAAATGCCCATTTATCAGCTATATAAAGTTTTTTCAGTCCAAAGTTCAAAGATGATTACTATGCAAATCTGAGTTGTCTTGAGGCTTAATAGTGTTCTGTGTTTCCTGTTTTGGCCTGTTTCAGACTGTAAGAAATGCAGCCAGCCGCCCAATTCAGCCCTCAATATATGAAAATATACCAAGGAGAACAATTACAGAGAGAGAGAACTGAATGAAGTCTGGGCTGATATGGAAGTTCACTCTTGCTGAAATTAATCCACTGTATGACATCAAACCTGCTTGTGATGCTTTCTTTTTTTCTAATGTAGCATAGGGGCAGCAGTGTTGCATAGTGGTAATGAGGCATGTACCAAAAGGTTGTTGGTTCGATTTCCAGCTGGGGCACTGCTGCTGTACCCTTTGGCAAGGTACTTAACCCAGAATTGTCTCAGTAAATATCCAACTGTATAAATGGATAACATCTAAAAAATGTAACTCGCTCTGGATAAGATCTTCTGCCAAATGACAATAATATCATGGAATGCTCTGTTGAGATTGTATGTATGCATAATCAATAAATGGCATCACAGGAATGATGTATGCACCGAACACTTTCAGTTTGCTTACCATTGTCATCTGTATCATGACTGTTACATTGATCACAGAGATCAGTGTTGTTGCTGTGACTGTCATTTACGTGTGCTGTCACGTGAAGTCATTTACGTCTGTACATCTATCCAGTATGCTTTCATGTTTAATTATTTCTTAAATGTTACATAAGATGCTTATTTTGTTGCCCTATTTACAGATTTAACATTTGTTTCAGTAAAGCATTAAATGTGCTCTGTTCAATTTGTCAAATCAATAAAAGTTTCAAAATTCATGTAAAAAGTGGTAAATGTGCTATTGTGATTCATGTACAGCACTAGACGTCCTGCTTGCTGTCTTTGCTGTACCTCCATTACTTTACCTTCATTTCTCATCCTCTGTCTCCTGCAGTTCTAACTGTCAGGATGATCATTTGACTGTTAACAACCTCTCTCTGGCCAGATGTGAACTCTTCCATTAAAGAACAAAGGGTACGGTTATTTAATTCCCTTTCTCACACCTTCAGTAGACTTGTATGAACAATGTAACATCAAAAACAAATGCCTATTTTCAGTTCAAATCAGAGCTTGAGGAACTCTATAACAGTCGTAATGTAGTGCTTTATATCCAACTGTACTTCTCTCAGGTTGCAGCAGTGAATCAGGCATGCTGATTTTTTTTGGACAACATCTGAATGATCCGCCCCTACCTTCACTATGTATTCTACACAGCTCTTCAGGCCCTGGTCCTCTCATGCCTGGACTACTGTCATTCCCTCTTTGCTCGTCTTCGTGCTTGTGCCATCAAACCCCTACAACTAATCCAGAACACAGCTACATGTCTAAAATCTCCCTAAACAAAGTCAAGTTACTCCCCTCCTTACCTCGCTTCATTGACTTCCTGTTATTGCTCGCAAAAAGTTCAAAACCTTGGTGCACCTTGGTTCTACAACCTTGGCATACAGGACAGTGAATGGGACAGCCCCCTCATACCGACAGTTGGTCTTCAAACCCCATGTTCCGCCAAGATCACTACGCTCCGCATGCATGGGGCAACTGACTGCCCCATCCCAACGGGGTCGCTCCTCTCAGACACAATCCCTGTCTGTACTGGTCCCTCAGTGGTGGAATGAACTCCCCGCGGAGGTCAAGACAGTGGAATCACTCACCTTCTTCTGATGCAGACTGAAGACCCACCTCTTCAGACAGCATCTCAGTAACACCTCAGTCCCCACACCCTATCACCTACTGCTTGTTGTGCTTGCTGTTTATTTTACGTGTAGTATTGCCATGTGGTTTGGATTATGCGATCTAGTGACTGATGCATGGTGGTATACTTGACTTGCCTTATCTAGTCAGGTTGTACAAGTTAGCTTATGGTAGGGCTTGAATAGACCTGGTCTGGGAGTGTTGTTAGCTTGGTCTGACACTGTTGCTCATTTAACTTGAATGGATACATTCATGCTCTATTGTACTGGAGGTTGCTGTGCATAAGTGTTTACTAAATGAATGCAATGTAATGTAGTAACTGTAGTTCTACTTCTTGTCTGCAAAATGTCAATAATAATAAAAAAGTACAACAACAATCAAAATTATAATTGACCTGCAAGATGCTTTCATCCAGGGCATGTTAAAGAACATCAGAGAATGCACTGCAAAATGCAAATAGTAAATAATTAAGCATGACAAAACTGTCATCACATAACTATCCAACATTATACAACAACCATACCTATTCAACTGCAATATTATTCCCTGAAGGTCGACATATAGATCCAAATACCACCTAAGCATCTATGATTTGGATGCATGCATTGTTGAATGTCTATGCTTACACAGATAATTGCATCAGATTGTTCTGAACTCCTGAATTGCTTCTGCAGGAATTTTTTCTTGTTAAGAATATTCACTTTGTCTTAGTCTGCAGGGGTACATCAAAGAGATGCAATTATGTCATTTTACCATCTGTTTTCAAACCTGAATCAATGGGATGGGGATGGGGGTTCTCCTCTGCAAAATGAACTGCATTTATGTGGGAGAAGAGGCCACTGGAGCCACATCATGTGATGTGCTACATCTCCATTTAACCCCTTTCAAAATTAGAGCAGGATATCACCACTACAGTAAATGGTGTGACAAGTACAACATGTTCACAATGTTTGCAAGTATAGCAGACTGCTGTGTTTCGTGTCTTAGTTCATTTGACGCACAAAAGCCCATCTTGTTGGGATGTACGCAGGGGGGGTCTGAAGGTAAGTCAGTGCTAGAGGGGCTCTCAACATGTGTGGCAAAGTTTGCTTAATATTTGATATTAGTCAGACCTGCGCTCAAATTAGCTGAGTGACTCCACGGTACTATTCTATCAGTGCTTGTAGCTCATTCCACCACTAAGGGGCAAACACTGAGACTCAGCACTTAAATACAATGACCAACACAAATAATCATGAAAATAATAGTTCCGTTTTTTAAAATGTTGCTTCAATCTGATATTTGAATATTTTGTATGTTTTGAAATGAAAATAAAAGGGGATACTTGTCTGTAATTTCTCCAGAATGTTTTGCACGTTGCTGCAGAAAAACACAGCACTTCATAGCAAGACTGAGCATCTCGCTGTGATGATGTCACTTACTCTCAGTTCGATCATCTCACACCCACATGCTAAATGTGGGTGTTGACAATATTTTCTTTTTCAAATACTTCCTAAAACTAACTGAGAGAAAAGTAGAAGTCAGAATCTAAAGTGAGCTGCCAGCTCATCTTCTACATCGCATTTCCTGGTCTCTAAGTGTAAATCCATTTTCTCCTGTCAGACGGCATAACTGTCCTGTGAGTTACACAGCTGGACACGGCTCTTCTTTGGAGTACCTTTCAGAGAGTGTTGAGTGTCTGCAGGGGTCAGAGAGTGAGACAGAGGGTCTGACTCTTTACAGAAGGAGCTCAAAGAAACAGCAGTGGAGCAGCAGAAATGAGGGTCAGAGACACACTGCACTTCTGGGCTCTGACTCTGGTTATCCTGCCCGGTAAGAAACACAGTCATTTACCAATGCATATAATTATGAAATGCTGTACGCAAGTATGCATCCCTTTGTCTAATTCATTCTGTGTATAGCGCAATCAGCTCATAAGTCACACCATCCCACCATCACATCAGTCTAGGAGTTTTGTTAATTCTGAGAAATGGATTTGAAAATGACCAGATGAAATAGATAAAAAGTTTAAGTTTTAAAAATTTGTTTCTATTATTTAATTAATGAATATCCTTCATATATATTGAAGTATGTTCTTCAAATATGAAGGAAAACGTAGCTGAATGTACACATTTCAATGTGACTATGCGTATTGCTGGTGCTGTTTAGGAAACAATGTTGTGGCAAAATCAATGTCAAACTTAATTGAAATGTATTAATAATTCGATATTCAAATAATTATTTCACATTACTATTGTGAGATTCTCTGTGATAATTGCTTCTGTGGGCAACAAAGTACTGCCTCAGTCTCAGGTGCCTTGTCAGTCTGCTTTCATTCTGTCTCCTTCCTTCTACATTTGCTGCTCTGTCTGCTCTTTTTGTCTTACACAGTGTTGACTATAGAATGGCCATTTTCTTAGCTGCATCCCTTTGGTTGACCTTAAGAATTAAGAAGGGTATAAACTTTGTAATTTCCCTACCATATCAACACACGTCATACTTTGTTAATGGGCACAAGAGCCAACATTTTCTGCATTCAACTTCTCACGTTTTTTTTTTAGGTTTATTCTTGTGCACTCTTTGACCTCAGTATTGTGTTGCATATTGTATGTGGGCATAAAATGACTCTCATAGGTGGATTCCTTGACTCTGAGTGGAATATATAGAAAGAATTAGTATAAGAATGATTTTGTCTCATATATTGATCACTGTGTTGTTTATTTTCATATTGGTAATATACTATGTTTGCATTTAATAATGTCTCAATCACTTTAAAATGAAACTGAACTAAGTGATAATGTTTTCTCAATGGTTCTAGCATTTTAATAATTGTGTTTTCTTATTCCTGTCAGTGATTCCATCTGGGTTGTACACATGTCTGTATGTATAATGAATGTTTTCCAGGTGTTCTTGGTGGTGAATGGGCAGTATGGTATCCAGAGAAACCTATCTGTGCGGTGAAAGGATCCACTGTGATCATCCCCTGTGCATATGATTATCCTGACCAAGGTCCCAATGGTGTCTCTTTGAAAGTGCAGAGGATGATGTGGTGTCATGAGCACCATGACTGTATTGACACCGAATATGTCTGTCATAGTAATAATAAAAATATCAGCCTTAAGTTTAAAGACAGAGCAGAGTGCTTGATGAAAGAACAGAAGAACTGCACTTTAAAGATTAATGATGTCAGAGGCGAGGACTCTGGGACTTACAAATTCAGGTTTGAAACCGATAAATACGGCCAAATGTGGACTGGTCACCCTGGAGTGGATCTACAGGTGTCTGGTAAGAATTCAGTTCTTTTCACAAGACATACTGATTTATTTCTCAAATGTATTTACAATTTCATACATTGCCAGAATTGGAGTCAAACCTAAAACCACCGGTACGAATTTATTTCTTCAGTCTTTATTCTTTTCTTCAACTTTAGACGTCAGTTTAAAATATTCTTGGTGCATTTTTTAATTGTGTCATCATATTTTATATCTAGATTGTCCAATTGTCTAGATTCATCCAAATCCTCTGAAATGCCATTTTTGAATATTGTTATTTTACATTTACAGCCAGATCCTTTATGTTTTGTTTTTCTTTTACACATAATGCTGAGGAGACTTCTGGTTTTGTTCCAACTGATCCAGTTATGCAATTAAGAGCTTGTGGTTGCAAACAAAATTAAAACAGAAAAATCTATCACACTCCAGGATCACAGTTGCTTACTGGCTTCTATTGACTGTTTAAAATATCCTTATGAGCCTATTTAAAATGCAAACTTTCAAATCTTCCAACATACAGGATACATTGTACATCTTGCTGAGATAGATCTCTTTCTTGTGCTACTGGATTTGCAGATTTAAATTGGCCTTTGCAATAAATATGTCAAATGGTCAGAAAGTGACAAATTATGCATTAAAGTAAGCAAATCGATATTAGTCAGCTAAATATGAATTATTTTCCTAGAATTAAAAGTGCTGATGACCTCAAGTGGAAACAACTTAATTAGAGAAGGAGACAATGTGAATCTAACCTGTGTCACAAAGGACTGCCCTCTCAGCCAATCAGAGTTCACCTGGTTTAAAGACAACAAGCCCATCTCAGGATCAAATGCTACGCTGCAGTTCAGTCCTGTTTCATACCACCACTCTGGAAACTACTCCTGCACCCTCAAAGAAAACACAAAAATCTCATCCCCCCAAATGGTCCTGAATGTTAATTGTGAGTATTTCACTTCAAATGCAAAAACAGTGCAGTTGTGCCATATTTGCTGTAGGTGGTATGGTTGGTATTGTTGTACAGATTTGAATTTATAGAATACAATTCTGCTAACATGAACTTGAGTGTATTTCATTTAGCAACTCAGTATATGCATGTGTCCACTCTCACACATTTTCAGGCTTACTTTTCAAATCGCTTGCTTTGAGCACCCATATTTACTATTCTAATTTATTCTATATTACATTCACTTCTCTGAAATTGCATTACATTCTTTTTCCATTTCCAGACCTGTCATTGGATATGTCATTAGTTCTTACTGTAGGTGGGATATCATTGGCTATTCTTGCTGGAACCCTCATGATGATCATTTGTATTAGGAGGTGAGTTTTACTTTCCAAAAGTTCCAGAAGTATAGACATTCTTTATGGAACTCTATGGTATTCGACATACAGGTTGAGTCAGATTTCAATCCCTTCGCTCCAGACGCAAAACGAAGTCATTGCATTTCATTTTGTCAGTACAGTTTTACAATGTGCGGTTATATATTTTAAAAATGACAGTAAATGCATCTCTGTCTCAACCCCTTCTCTCTCACAGTGTCCGCATAGCTCTTTTTAGCCAGACCACAATGCAGTCTTAGCAGCAGAAGTCTTACTGCAGCTATCGTAGTCAGACTGTGGTAGGCAGACACATTTGACCACATCCCTGCTTTTTTACTTTTTTGCTTTTTGCTTAGCAGATGTCCTGATATAGAAGCACTCACACATCTTACTTTTTATGCATATATACAGCTGGATATTTACTGCTGCAATTCAGGTTAAATGCCTAACAAATATAACACAGCAGTGCCCCAACAGCAATGTCTGGGTTACAGACCCTGTCCTTATCACTACAGGGTTATTTTTTTAGTGCTAGGCTCTTTTCACTGAGGCTGTTTCACTGAGACTTGATTGTTTCTGGGGTCTGGTCATTTTATTAAAATCATTAGACAAGTTTATTTCTTTGATTGGTCCAGTTTTCATTGTATCTTTTCTTTAAGCTCAAGTCAATTATCTTTAAGATTTATGTGGAACTCGAAGTTGGCTGCTCTTTTCTGGGTGTCAGTACAAATGTTGAAGATGTGCCCTTAAGATCAGCAGCAAGTTTTGTAGAAGTGATTATTGTAATCCTACTTCACTTGTGTAAATTAGGATTAAAATTGGGCCTGCACAAAGTTTTTTTTTGTGTGTTGCTAGTTTGCTAGTTTGTTTTTGCAAAATATTTTTTTCTCGCATAGTCAGCTGTCCACTTCTCTTTTAGAGCATTTGCTGTCAGCCTGTAGCTCTCTGAAATAATGCTTTGCAGCACAGTGGAGCAGTAGCTGGTGTAATGTTTAAGTATGGTGTTATTTTGGACAGTGCAGTTCCTATTTTTACCATTATTCGTTTGTGGTTTCTTATTGTTTCCAAGTAGTAGTGGGTGTAGCTGTCCTGAGTCCCATCTGAATGAGATCTGAATTAGAATGTGAATAGGTGTTTGTTTCTGGGGGAAGTTCCTTTTACTTCAAACATTATATGATTAAATGCATTTTTCTCTCTCTCTCCAGGAGGAAAGCTGACTCTCCTCACCAGGAGAATGGCACAGGAAGGAAAACGGAGGTAACACAACAGCATCTGTATAATGTACTATAATATATTATAATCTGTAATAATCTATAATGTGATCATGTAAATAGACAGTCATCGATTATACACTGGGGAAACAAGGACACTGACATGAAATGTAATCTGTTCTGATTTTGGTCTTTTGAAATCCTTCCAGTCATGAAATTGATTATGCTCCTGATGAAGGTTTATTTTCCCTCTTTGTGCCCATATGAAGGCAGCAGAGGGAGATGAAGTTGTAACCACAGCAGAGGTGAAAAACCTCCCACAGACAGCTCTGTCTCAGGAAGAAGAAGTCAGCTACAGCACCATTAACTTCAAAACCAAGAGACCAAAAGAGAGGTCAGGGGTCACTCACACATCTGCCAGTAGTGCTTTAGCTAACAGTAGTAATAGGACAATATTTGACTCTGGGGGAGAGATAATTTCCTCATATGTTTAAGTTAACCAGAACTCTGGGTCTTGGAAAATAATGTGCCTAAAACGTGTAGATACAAAAGTCCAGTCATTTATTGCACATTATAAAATAATAATTTTTGAAATATAACAAATTAACCAAATCCTAAGACTCCCATTCAGAGCATTTCACAAATCAAATGAGTATCTGTTTTATTCAAAAAATTACAAAATGAAGATGCATTTGTTATCCTATATAGGGGGCTATATATGAAAATATTGAGGGTTCTTTGTATTTAAATGTAAAGTATTTCATTATTGTGATCAGCGGAGACATTTCATTTCTACCTGTTATGGAGGTTATTATGACTTTATTTAAGATAGCTGTATAATTGCCTTGTTGTCAGTAATGTCTATGCTTCTCAACAGCTCTCCTGCCAGGCAGCAAGAGAATGAGGAAGAGTCAATCATCTACAGCTCTGTAGCCAGGTAAAGCGTTGACATACAGCACATTAATTTAGCTCATAGCTATTATTGCTTGTTTCAGTCGCAGTCACTAAATATTAAATTACCAGCAAATACCTATTGTAAATTCCAAATACTATAACCAAAAATAAATGCCATACCACCAAATGAAAAATTACCTGAAGATTTTATACACTCAAGTACATCCATAAACTGGCTTGATTCAATGTACAGCCATACAATAATATGAAATGTTAATTATTGTGTACCAACTGAGTTGAGAAAGACAGTGGGACAGCTGCAGCACTAGTTTACATTATAAGGGAATTCAAGCAAACTCAGTCAAGACTGAGAAATTAGGCTTGGCTCTGATACCGTGCGATATAATGTACAGAAAATAACATCAATCATATGACCCCAGTTTTTCACTTGTTGCTGCTGGCTTATGCCAGTCTATTCTTCCACACCGGTATATTCGGTAAAAACATCAGTAAAACACGTCTGGGTCATCATAAAATGTTTTAAGTTATTAGAGAAGGATTATTTTCCTGCACAATACCAATAACACAGTCTGTGGACAGCTTTGAATTTTTTTACATTTACCTCAGTCATTAAACATATTTTCACTGGGTTAAAGCTTTGATGCCAGTTGATTATTTGAACATCCAGCTTGCTGTCTGTACATAGCTACCACTCAGGTTGTTCCAAAACATACATCAGTGCTGTACTGTTTCTTCATTCAAATGTTGACAGACTTTTAATTTGTAACTTTGAAACCATACTCTATTAGTAGGCAATGTTTGTTAAATATATTACATAGCCGTTTTGGTGTGATTTGGTGAATTACATGTAATGTGCTTTCACATGCGTTGTACAGGTGCCAAAGTCAGTAATTGGTGTACATCTTTTTTTTGCCACTAGGGGACAGTGAAGAGCTTCAAATAACTTCAGCTCTGCCGTGTACTTCACGTTCTTCTATCAGCATTAGCCGGTGGAGACACCTGCCTATCAGCACCTGCAAAAACAATAGCATATCAGAAACAATGAATAAACATGTATAATCTACAAAACTGCAAATGATATAAACATCAGTTAATGGACACAATTTGTGCAGACTGTTACATTCTGAAAGGCTATGCATGTTAAAATGCATGGCTCTGTCCATGTGTGACATCATGACTAGAAAAAAAAACTTTTCCCACAAAGTGTATAACATCAAATGATTGTTTTTAACCATGCCTTAAGTTGATTCAATCTGATCAGGGTAGAATTAATGCGACACAATTATGATCATAACTACGCGCACAGAATTTTGATGTACATGCTGTGAATCAGACAATATCTGATAGAGAATGAGTCAGTCAGTGTAACGTGTCAAATGTGAAAGCTTATCCTTGCTGGAAAAATATCTTCATAACAAAGAGGAATTTATGCACAAAAATCTAGCAGGACAAATTGCCACACTGCTCCACAAGTAAGACTGGTTTCATACTATGTTGAAACATATATTTTCAGAAAACATGACTTGAATGGATTTTGTAGAATTCCATCTTTAGCAATGTTTGCAAAGATTCCCTTCTTAGTCTCATCCTTTTCCTCTCTGTGTACTCCTCCCAGTGCTGTTCATGAAATTTTTGTATGACTTCAGTATCTTCTGCTTCTGATTTACATTGTTCTTTGTTGTAAGTGAATATATTCTGTGGATATTAATAACATGGAGACTCTTGTATGTTATAAAGCATAAGAGGAGACTCTGGAGCTTTCACTCTGAAGAGTGGGTAAAATGATTGCCTCTTCATTTAAGTAAGGCCTAAGCTTTTGTGTCTCAAACTGCCATCTAACTATGCTACAGAATCAGAAATGCATTCAACTGCTGTATTAATCTGTAATGTTATTTCAGCACAATCAATAAATTCATTTCAGTTTTACTCAGGTTACTGTTTTTTCAGCATTGTTCTTGAGGGTTTTTTATTTCTCATGTTTTGTATTTCTCAATTACTCCCATGTGAACATTAGGCTGCAGTTTAATGATCACAATAATGAAGTCCTGCTGATGTGTGTTCATGTTTATTTGGATTTACAATGAGTGATTTAGCAAACGCCCCAATACAGAGCAAATCACAACCTGCATGAGACATTGAAACAGTTAGTTTTATACATGAAACTTTCCAAAAGTACTTATGAGGCGAGTTTATTTCAGCAATATGCACACAATCTGTCCTCAACAAACTCTCCGGGGGCCTCACTGCATATGCATGTTTTCACAAAGATTCCTCTTTATCAACTTATTCTTGCAGAAGGAAGTCAAATCTGGGGCCTCCATTTAAATCAAGCATAAGTAGTTGTTCAATTAATCATTACAGACCATGTAAAAAAGTACATAACAAAATCATGTATCTTAATTCTGAAAACAAGACCTGCACAGACCTGAATGCCTTGACATGGCTGCACACATGGATGAGAGTTACCGCAGCAACACTGATCTCTGTGATCTCCTGGCACAGCTGATCCTTTTTTTTTTTCTTGAGAACAGATTTTTCTTGTTATTACAAGAGACAGGTTATTGTAAAATACAAACAAAAAAAAATGAAATGGATACGTTGAGGAGCATCAGTTGAAAACATAGATGTAAAAACACAACAAAGAAAACTATAACCTCCTATAATCTCCTTTTCTCCCACATCCAACCCAAACTCCCACTCCAATCCCCTTCCTGACCCTGAATGACCCCAAAGGAACCCACAGCCACCAGCACACCCATCACAGCAATCATCTTAGCTCAGCAACATTTCCACTTCATATCATAATAAATGGCAAGCAGTCTTAAAGAGCTCAGCGCCACACATAATTCCTCTGAAGTCACGTATACATTATGCTAACATGTAATATCAATGAAAAGTTTACATACAATGAAAGTATCATTATAAGTGTGTTAGATTTCATAATGTGAATTCATTTCTGACTGAACTTCCACAGCATCCCGAACTTCATTCAGTTCTCTCTCTCTGTAGATCCTCTCCTTTGTATATTTTCATATATTGAGGTCTGAGTTGTGCGCTGAAGGACAGCTTCTGTACAGCTGGCTGTCTCTCTCACACTCTGAAAGAGGCAAAACAAAAACACAAAACACTATTAAGCATCAAGACAACTCAAAGTTGTGTAGTAATCATCTTTAAACATCACACTACTTGACTCTAAATAAGAGGTTCATGGGTATTTCTTCAACTGACTTTCAGGTGTATCCTTATCTTTTGCCATGAATTGCATATTCCAAGGTTAATATGGTTCTTTCAGGACTGAAGAATGGAGAGCAGAGACATGAGACAGAGTTACACAGAGTCAGACAACACAGCCAGTGAAGTGATACGCATCATGGTTAGAGATTATGGAGATTACCATTAGTGTGTCATATTCAGGAGACCTGTTTTTCGTGTCTAGAGCTGTGTACAAGTCATTGTGGGGGCCAGGGTATGGACTCTGTGGAGAGAGAAAGAGTGAAACTATATTGGTTGTTGTTTGGAGTTAAATATTATACCCTGGGAAACACTCACAGAGTTACAAGTTAAAAGTTATTCTATGTGTGTTTAGAGAGGAAAATGTAACAATGAGATCATGTAAAAATTGAAGACTAGGAAACACAGTATACTATTTAACAAATGTTTTCAGATGACAGTGTGTATTACTGATTGGACTACTGTGTTACCTGTAATCTATTTGCTCCCTCTGTCACCTCTCTTGGTTGTTTTTTTCCTAGAGAGAAAAACAGATCAAGTATGTGTATTGCCTGTAATCAAAGTATGTAAAGATTTCATTTTGCATTTTCAATGAAAGCGTTATCGCCTGAATCGAGTTGATTGGCAAGGCATTAATACATATATTCTTAAATTAACCAATAGGAAACTAATAGGTAAAAACCTGACTCTTAATTTTAATGACAATGACAGGTAAAATGGGATTACACAAGTTATAAGTTACCATAAGAAGCTAATTTGCACTGAATCTGTGTGGACTAAACACACCACTTGGTTATTATGGCAGGGAGCAATGAAAGAAAAATGTTTCTAGTTTGTCTCACCTCACAGCATAAATGACGATGATCAAAATAGGAGCCAGGACAGCCAGTACAGTTCCTACTACAATAACGATGGTTGGTCCATAGTACTTTGCTTCAGCTGGAAATAAATAAATAACATGAAGCACTTGCAGAAAATTCCATCTGTGATGATGAACTGTTAATCAGACTCATTAAATATGCACATACCTGCTACAGTTAGAGTCACAGCAGTAGAGTTTTCGGCTCCATGCTTATTGAGAACTTCACAGTGGTACTGTCCACTGTCCTCAGACGTGACGTTAGTGATGGAATAACTCTGCCCTGACCCTCCCTCTGAGGTAACAGATCTGTTATTCTTAAACCAGGTGTATCTCTGCACTGGTGGGTTGGCATTGCTGCTGCAGGTCAGAATTACTGAACTGCCCTCCACTATGTCGCCATAGGGACTGACTGACACTGAGGTGCTCCTTGGGGGATCTGGAAAAAAAAACAACTAACATTATTTTTCAAATATTTTTCACTTTTGCTGCAATGTTGTTGAATGGAAAAAAGATTTACTCACATTGAACATCTAAAATGACCTGAGGAGATGACGTGTTTATGTTGTCTTTGAGAGCACAGGAGTACTTTCCAGAGTGAAGGTACGAAACATTATTGAAGTGAAGTGTGGCATTTGTCCCTGGGAGGAGCATGCTGTTTTTATACCAGGTGATTTCTTGTTGGGTGAGAGAGCAGCTCTTTGTGTTACAGTTTAGACTCACAAAACTTCCTTCTCTTGGCTCATTTCCTTTTGATGAGGTCATTTCCACTTGTAATTCTGGTGAAAGAATTGAATTCGGAAGAATGAATGACTTTTAATAACATTTTCTGAAGAAATATTTTATTCAGTATCTGTCACAGTGTAATTATTCACCCCATTTCAATGGCAATGTGTGAAACTGTAAATACATTTGAGAAATAAATCAATATGTCTTGTGAAAAGAAATCTTACCAGAGACCTGTAGATCCACTCCAATGTGACCAGCCCATATTTGGCCGTCAACATTGGTTACAAACCTGAATTTGTAATTCCCTGAGTCCTCACCTTTGATGTCATTAATCTTTAAAGTACATTTCTTTTTTTTTTTCACCAAGCATTCTGCTCTGTCTTTAAACTCAGGGCTGATATTTATATTATCACTATGACAGACATAGTTGGTGTCAATACAGTTTTCGTGCGCATGACACCACATCGTTCTCTGCACTTTCAAAGTTTTGCCATATTTGTCAGGATGATCATATGAACAGGGGATGATCACAGTGGATCTTCTCACTGCACAGATAGGTTTCTCTGGATACCATACTGCCCATTCACCACCAAGGACACCTGGAAAACATTTATCGATACATGTGTACAACACAGTCATGCACAGACTGATGAACTTGCAACTGCTGTTGCGCACAACTCAGAGGGAGAAGGGAAGTGCCTTTCAACATGGATCATGATCTTACCTTTCCAAAAATAAAAAAAATGACTGACAGCGCTTATTTTTTTACTACCAAAAAAACATGGTCATTGCTCTGGGAAAAGTCGGGTATCATTGCCCATATCCAGTAATGAGGGCACTGTGCTGTGAAAGTTACTGTCGTTTAGATGAGCTGTAATATCTAGGTTCTCACTGTGCTCATTAAAAAAATGAATTGATTAATATATACTGTGGCACTTATTGCAAAGACTAAATAATGCTGCACAGAATACTTTACTATGGATATATTCCACTGTACCACCACAAATGTGTATCAGAAGTTTGCTTTACAATATACCGGAGGTTTCCATCAAACTGCATTAGAGGTTTGTGACTTCTGTTAAGCAGAGAATTACCACAATCATTTGCAATATCGGTACCACAATATTGCTACAAGCTGTTACTTGTACATGAATTTGCATGTTAAATCAAGAACATGTAGGTTTATTTCAGTTTTACTATAACAACTTTGGAAAGGGATGCTACCATAAAAAACCACTGTCTTACCAGGCAGGATGACCGGTGTCAGAACCCAGAAGTGCAGTGTGTCTCTGGCCTCCATTTCTGCTATTCTGTCAGTTCTGCGGGCATTCAACATTCTCTGAAAGGTACCCCAAAGATGAGCCGTGTCCAGCTGTGCAACTCACAGGACACTGACACTGTCTGACAGGAAGAGAGAACTGAGTTACACGGAGAGACAAATAAATGTGAGGAGGAAGACGAGCTAACAGTTCACTTTAGTTTCTGTCTTCTTGCATTCTGTGGGTAAATTTTAGGAAGTGTCTGAAAACAAAACATTATCAGGTCCTGCAGTGAGCGTGTGGGTGTGATATGGTCAGACTGATGATCAGAGAGCTTCTGTAGAGTGTCTTGCACAGATCAAATTTGAAACTAACTTTTCAACACTTTGAGAGCCTTATTTCAATTTCTTCAAAACACAATTCTCAGATGACTCAGATTATGTGCAGTGTTGATGATGCACCCAATATGGTGACTAAGATACCACAGACACATAATGAAGCAAGTGCAATCTGCAGTGATCGGTCATTGGACAAGTAAAGGATGGAATCTCTTGTAGTGGTGGTGAAAAATTGCTGCTGGAGGTAGTTGCAAATAATTGAGAAATCCAGTTGTACTGCTGGAGAGTATGAATTCTGTGAAACCAGTGTTGAAATGGCAATGAGGGCCAAGCAATGGTTTCTTCCATGCTCTCATCTTGTAACTCATTTATTATCTTCCCAAAACTCCTCCAGCTCTGGTAAGATTTCTACATTACCTTCTTGACCTCACCCTGTGCGGAGTCTACTTCTTCAAGATGTCCTTTATTTAATCACTTAGATACAGAAAGTTTTTATTTGGGGCTTGCAGTGAAATTTTGAGCATATTCAATTTATCAAAAATGTCAGCTAAAAAGGCCAAATAGTGAAGCCACTCAGATAGTTTTCTGCGAACGGGGACACTGTTCATCTTTTCTTGCAAAGAAACAATGCAGGATTTTCCACAACAACCACCTGGCTTTTTGGTTTTTCAACAGCTACATTTGGCACTAGATTTGAGGTTAGAGGCGCCACCTTTCACAGAAGAAAACATCATCCAGGTCAATACAGCTGTACTTGTCTACACTTCTACACAGAGTCAGTCCATTGGAACAAACGACAAACAATAGTAACCATCTAGAACTGTCTGTACAGAACTGTGTGGCACATCACCCCAAAAATTATCCTCTTCTCATCTGCACTTTATCTCCAGAGGTGTGGAGATGTCATCATAAGTGTTTTTTGTGCAATCGGAAGATACAGTTCTCATGTCTGGTCAGGGTGACAGGAGAGCTGTTTAAAATGCTAGTAACCACTGCTGCTAGCAAACACATTTAAAAGATAAATACTACCTGTTACTGATCATCAGTCTCATCATATCACACCCACACGTTCACTGCAGGGCCTGATAATATTTTCTTTTCAAACGTTTCCTAAAATTAACCCGCAGAAGACAGGAAGACAGAACCTAAGCTGAACTGTTAGCTCATCTTCTTCATCACATTTCCTGGTGTCTGTGCGTCACTCGGTTCTCTCCTCCTGTCAGACAGCATCACTGTCCTGTGAGTTACACAGCTGGACACGGCTCTTCTTTGGGGTACCTTTCAGAAAGTGCTGAGCGCCCGCAGAACTGAGAGAACAGCAGAAATGGAGGCCAGAGACACACTGCACTTCTGGGTTCTGACACTGGTCATCCTGCCTGGTAAGACGGTGGTCGTCAGTAGTAGCATCCCTTGATTAAGTTGTGATAGTAAAACTGTACTTATCGAGCACTGTGAGCCTGAAACTAGGTATTACAGCTCATCTAAGCGGCAGCTGTTTCCACGGCACAGTCCTCATTACTGGACATGGGAAATGGTGCCCCACTTTTCCCAGAGTAAAGAACATGATTTTGTGCAGCAGAATGCAGTGGCATATGAAAGCACATGTAGGAGATGACATGTACTTTGTGGCATGAATTTTTGTGTTTCAACAACGGAATAATTGAAAAATAAAACAGTAATCAGCTAATAATAACTAGACCTAGCTTCCCTAATTCTCCACTGCCTCTTGCTTTGCGTTCTCTGTATGCACCACTGCAACGCTCACTCCACGACAGAGTAACCTCTGAGTGTGATCTGTCTGTTGCTCCACTTCAGCTGCAAGTGCAAAGGATTGTGAGTCCATTGGGTAGTGGCAGCCTCTGACCAACAAAAATTCATCATGGTGTAACCTTCCAGGCTTGTCTTTGTAAAACATTGTGTGCCTTGCATTGGACAGATCAACAGATTTAAATATTGTCAGAAGTAGTAAACACTTCACCTTGTAGGTTTTCTAGTACTAACGGAAATGCCCTCACCCACTACGTTTCCTGTTTTGCCACTGATGGACAACAATATTTATGTGGTTTCCATGTAACAAAACTTTGTTAACATTGAAGAATGGCTATGGGAGGAATGGACTTAGCAAATACTTGTTTAACATGCTGAAAATAAACCAAATTTGCCAAAACTTTGCAGAAAATATTTGCAAAAATCATTACTATTAGTAGTGTAATAACTTCATTAATACAAAAAATATTTCCCTTTGTCTTCCATTAATTTGCAGTATTTTCATTAAATGCCTGTCATATTTCAGTCATTTTTACTGTATTTTTTTGGCAAATGTAGGATCATGATCCATGTTAACAGGTACTTGCCTTTTCCCTGTGACAACAGCAGTTGCAAGTTCATCAGTCTGTGACTCCATCTGGACTGTACTCATGTCTGTATGCATAATGAATGTTTTCCAGGTGTCCTTGGTGGTGAATGGGCAGTATGGTATCCAGAGAAACCTATCTGTGCAGTGAAAGGATCCACTGTGATCATCCCTTGTGCATATGATTATCCTGACCAAGGTCCCAATGGTGCCTCTTTGCACGTGAAGAGCATGATGTGGTGTCATGCGCACGAAAACTGTATTTACACCAAATATGTCTGTCATAGTAATAATATAAATATCAGCCCTGAGTTTAAAGACAGAGCAGAGTGCTTAGTGAAAGAACAGAAGAACTGCACTTTAAAGATTAACAATGTCAGAGGCGAGGACTCGGGGAATTACAAATTCAGGTTTGAAACCAATGTTACAGGCAAAAAGTGGGCTGGTCACTCTGGAGCAGATTTACATGTCTCTGGTAAGAATTCTGTTCCTTTCGCAAGACATATTGATTTATTTCTCAAATTTATTTACAGTTTCACACATTGCCAGAAATGGGGTGAATGATTAGGTTGTGACAGATACTCAATAAAATATTAATTCAAAAAGGTGATTAAAAGTCATTCATTCTTCCAAATTGAAATCTTTCACTAGAATTACAAGTGCTGATGACCTCGTCAAAAGGAAATGAGCCAAGAGAAGGAGGTTTTGTGAGTCTAAACTGTAACACAAAGAGCTGCTCTCTCATAGAACCTGAATTCACCTGGTATAAAAACAGCATGATCCTTCCAGGGACAAATGCCACACTTCACTTCAATAACGTGTCGTACCTTCACTCTGGAAAGTACTCCTGTGCTCTCAAAGACAACATAAACACCTCATCTCCTCAGGTCATTTTAGATGTTCAATGTGAGTAAATCTTTTTTCCATTCAACAACATTGCAGCAAAAGTGAAAAACCTTTTAAAAGTAATGTTAGTTGTTTTTTTCCAGATCCTCCAAGGAACACCTCAGTGTCAGTCAGTCCCTATGGCGACATAGTGGAGGGCAGTTCAGTGGCTCTGACCTGCAGCAGCAATGCCAACCCACCAGTGCAGAGATACACCTGGTTTAAGAATAACAGATCTGTTACCTCAGAGGGAGGGTCAGGGCAGAGTTATTCCATCACTAACATCACGTCTGAGGACAGTGGGCACTACCATTGTGAGGTTCTCAATAAGCATGGAGCCAAAAACTCTACTGCTGTGACTCTAACTGTAGCAGGTATATAAGATTTCATAATTACCCAAAAATGAACATTATTAGAAAACAGAATTATTTTTAAATAGATTGATGTTTTTTTCTTTTTACAGCCAGATCAAATACATCAACAGTTCTTATGATAACTTGGATAATACTGCCTGTCCTGGTTGTCTCACCTGCCATTTTCATTCATGTTAAGAGGTGAGTTTTTACCTATTAATTTCCTATTGGTTATTTTATGAATGCCTCAGGAATAAACTGGATTCAAGCGATAACCCTTTCATTGAAAATGCAAAATGAAATCTTTACATACTTTGATTACAGGCAATACACATACGTGATCTATTTTTCTCTCTAGGAAAAAACGACCAAGAGAGGTGACAGAGAGAACAAATAGATTACAGGTAACATAGTAGTCCAACCAGTAATACACACTGTCATCTGAAAACATTTGTTAATTAGTATACTGTGTTCCCCAGTCTTCAAATTTTACATGATCTCATTGTTACATTTTCCTCTCTAAACACACATAGAATAACATTTAACTTTTAACTCTGGGAGTGTTTCCCAGGGTATAATATTTTGCTCCAAACAACAACCAATATAGTTTCACTCTTTCTCTCTCGACAGAGTCCCCACCCTGGCCCCCACAATGACTTGTACACAGCTCTAGACTTGAAGAACAGGTCTCCTGAATATGATACACTAATGGTAATCTCCATAATCTCTAACCATGATATTCATCACTTTACTGGTTATATGGTTAGCGTATTAGTGTATACATGTACTATATGTCTCTGTCTCTAACTTTGTCTCCTGTCTCTGCTCGCTATTCTTCAGTCCTGAAAGACCCATACTAACTTTGGAATATGCAATTAATGGCAAAAGAGAAGCATACAGCTGAAAATCGGTTGAAGAAATACCCATGAACCTGTTATTTAGTCATGTAGCTTGAAGTTTAAAGATGATTACTATGTGACTCTGAGTTGTCTTGATGGTTAATAGTGTTCTGTAATTTGTTGTTTTGCCTCTTTCAGAGTGTGAGAGACGCAGCCAGCTGCACAGAAACTGTCCTTCAGAGCACAACTCAGACCTCAATATATGAAAATATACAACGGAGAGAATCTTCAGAGAGAGAGAACTGAATGAAGTTCGGGATGCTGTGGAAGTTCAGTCTGAAATGAATTCACATTATGAAATCTAACACACTTATAATGATACTTTCATTGTATGTAAACTTTTCATTGACATTACATGTTTGCATAATGCATACATGACTTCAGAGGAATTATGTGTGGCGCTGAGCTCTTTAAGACTGCTTGCCATTTATTATGATATGAAGTGGAAATGTTGCTGAGCTAAGATGATTGCTGTGATGGGTGTGCTGGTGGCTGTGGGTTCCTTTGGGGTCATTCAGGGTCAGGAAGGGGATTGGAGGGGGAGTTTGGGTTGGATGTGGGAGAAAAGGAGATTATAGGAGGTTATAGTTTTCTTTGTCTTCGTCTTTTTACATCTATGTTTTCAATTGAGGCTCCTCAATGTATTTATTTTGTTTTTCTATTTTGCATTTTAAAATAACCTATCTCTTGTAATAAAATTTTAAAATCTGGTCTCCCAAAAAAAAAAAATTGTTTGCCTTTGTCAGCTGTGCCAGGAGATCACAAAGATCAGTGTCACTGCTGTAACTATCATTCATTTGTGCTGCCATGTCAGGCCTGTACATCTATCCAAGTTTGTGTCCATGCTTGGCCCTTTTTACTAAAATCTATATAAAATTCTTATTTGTGGTCCTTTTCCTAGTTCAAACTATGCTCAACAAAGCATTCAAAATGTGCTGTATTTGGAGCTCCTGAGTAGACCATGCTAAGGTCTAAGGCCTGGGTTCAATTGATGACTGTCAGCCCGGTGTCGGAACAAACTGGCTTCATCCTGCTTTGAATAGGCCTTTGTATTGGGCAGCAGTGTAGCATTGTGGTAACCCACAACTGCCTCAGTAAATATCCAGCTGTTTAAACGGGTAAAATAAGAAAAACTGTAACCCAAGTAAGTCGCTCTGGATAAGAGTGTCTGCTAAATGCAAATAGTATAATATAATGAATAGGGGTGGGTCTGTCAGCAGGGGTGCTCTCAGGCACCATGTGACTCATCAGACGCCTGCAGGTTTATTGGATGACGTCAGTGAAGTCCCCCTCCATGAAATGGCGCTTAGCTCACTGTGGTGTGCTGGGCGGCTCCCAGTGTAAAAAATAGCAGCAGTTGACCCAGCCCACCCCAACACAGTGTATGTGTTAGTATTGTATTTGGAATGGTATTTCCCTTACACTGCATATATTTTGTTCCACTTACATGTTAATCTAGGCAAGTGCTTGCAATCTCAGTACTGCGTTTGGCACTGATGCTTGGTCATATGTGATTTGTGTTGTCCTGTTTGGGCAACTAATCATGCCACGTTATTAGATGCACTTTTCAAGCCTCTCTATATAAGAGCATCTGCTAAACGACAACAACGCTATGCAATATAAAGCATTTAAAAATGTGTCACGGGTCCAAAGTGGGTCGGTCAACTAGATGCTCGACTTGAGTGCAGGCAGAGCACCACAGCTCAATTTAGAAACTAGCTGTGTCATTTACCAGCAATGACCACAGTGGCAGAGGGAGACTGGTTTTGTTCCAGTGGGGATACGGCAAGGTAGGTCTGCCAGGGCTTCCTTGTCATAATGCTCTCAGGCACCCTACAGCTCGTCAGGCGCATGCAAGTTGTTCATATAAAGTCACCTGAGCAGCGCCTATCCTCTGATCAGTGCCCAGTTCACTGTAGCACACTGGGGGACTTGTATTGTGGGGAAACAAAACATTGTTTGCATGCAGTGCCTCAGAAGATGGTTTTCTTCTCTCTTCAGCGCTACCAAACAAGTTCATAAGTTGTCGTGGTGAAAGGAGCCTAATGTCCAACAAGGATGTCATAAAGGGGAATAAGCACAGAAAATGTGTCATGAGGTTCATATTTCTACTGGAATAAGAGGCAGCTACAGCTACATCATGTGTTGTGACAAAATTTTCTCCCCTTTGCAGGGGGGGATCATAGCTACATCATATACAGATATAAGAAATTCACAATTTTAGTAGGGATACCAGATAAATGTGCCTCAGGACTTCTGCTCAGTTGACCTATCAGGGCATATCTGAATGGGATGGCTCTAGGTGAAGACAGAAGGAGCAGGAAAGAGTAGAGCAACTACTGAGACTGAGATGCTATAATTAAAATATTACAACAAGCAACTCTGATAATTACAATAATAACAAATAATTGGATATTCTGTATGTTCTCATTTTATATGCTATCTGTTATTTCTCCTGAATGTTTTGCACATTGCTGCATTGCTGCAGAGAAAGTGGCCCTTGATAGTCAGTAAGACTTAGCATTTCTGTTTAACCCTCGTGTTGTCTTCAGGGTCAAAAATGACCCGAGACCATGTTTAAGGGCACATAAAACCCCCAAATCATCTTTTTTCATCTTGAAATTTGATGACTTTTCCTCCAGTGACCCAAACATTAGAAAAAGTGAAAGATTGCCTTTGTTCATATGTCCATGACAGCTGTGCACAAAAAGGGTCCAAAGATTGTCCTAGGGGTCATTTTTGACCCGGTAGTTATACAGTCATTTACACACCACAAAAAACACAAAAGCACACACAGACACACACATACACATACACATACACATACACACACACACACAATGAGAAGTTGAGATTATGTGTGCTACTGACTGAACTCAGACAAAACTATAACTTTCTTGCACATGTGCAGCATCTCCCCTCCAATGACCCCATACATGACTCCAGTTCACAGACAAAACAAAACAATTTCAGACAAAACAAACATTTCTTGAAATTTTCTAATTTTCCAACAAACATTTCTAATTGCTTACTAAGATAAGATTTTTGTTGTAAAAAATTACATTTTTTGTTTTGTATTTATTATCTTATTTTCTTCTTATTTATTGTTATTGTTTGTACACTTTGTGGGTGGGGGAGTGGTTAAAAAATGAGAAAAGTATTCTGTGTTTTTTTAGTATCACTGTGTTGCCAAAACTGTTATTGTTCACCTTCAATAAAATACATTCATAAGTACTTTCTGCACATTTCTGCTACTTTCTTAGGCTATATAAGTGCCATCTCTTGCTGCAAAATTAATGTTTACACCTATGCAGTACCTTTAGCAAGAATAATAGTAATAATAATTAACCTGTACTTATTATGACAGGTGTGTTATAATAAAAACGAATGGTGTCCACTGATTAAATGCAGTCTTTCTGCAGTGTGAAGAGGCAAAACCCAGATATTCACAAAGTTTGTGGTGAATGACAGGTTGTTTCATCATGCAAAATAGATTTGAGACTTAAAATTCAATTAAGCTGCTGTATTTTAGGGGTTTAGTGAAGGCGGGTCATTTTTGACCCTGAGGACACGGGGAGTATACAGAAAGTGAAGACAGCACGAGGGTTAATGTCACTTACTGTTGGTGAGATCATATCACATCCCCATCTTCAACATGTGGGGCCTGACAGTTATTTTAAAAAACTTCCTAAAATCAGCCCAGAGAAAAGAAGAACTTAGAACCTAAAGTAAACTGTCAGCTCGTCTTCCCCCTCACATTTCCTGGTCTCTCTGTGTCACTCAGTTCCCTTCTCCTGTCAGACAGCGTCACTGCCCTGCGAAGTACACAGCTGGACACGGCTCTTCTTTAGAGTAACTTTCAGAGAGTGCGGAGTGTCTGCAGGGGAAAGAGAGTGATAAGGAGGATCTGACTCTTTACGGAAGGAACAGTAAAGGAGGAACTGCAGGGGAGCAGCAGAAATGGAGGCCAGAGACACACTGCACTTCTGGGGTCTGACTCTGGTAATCCTGCCTGGTAAGAGCTGTGGACATATTGCCACACATTTACAATATGTTCCTGTTTTAGCACACAAATTAATTTACAAGCATCCGCTTATGGCAATATTGTTGTCCTAACATTGCAGTTCCAGTTCATAATAACTAGACCTAGCTTTCCAAATTATCCACTGCCTCTTGCTTTGCGTTCCCTGTATGCATCACTGCAAAGCTCTCTCCACAACAGTGTAACCTCTGAATGTGATCTGTCTGTTGCTCTACTTCAGCTGCAAGTGCAAATGATTGTGTGTCCAGTGCTTAGTGGCAGCCTTTGACCGAGAAAAATTCATCATTTTCATCTTCCAGGCTCATCTTGTAAAACATTGTGTGCCATTGTGTGCCAACCACCCCCTTTCCCGTTTTACCACTTAATGGCTAACAATAATTACGTGGTTTTAACATGTTATGATGATATAAATGATGAATGGCTGTGAACCTCTGTGAATTGTGAACTGTTTGTTTGTTTCTGTGAACTTTGCAGAAAACACTTGCAAGATCGTATTTCATTAGCTTCATAATATAGGTGAACACTATACATCTCCAATTGTCTTTAGTTAACTTGCAGTATTTGCATAAAATCATAATTACAATCATAATTCAGTCATTTTTTTATTTTTGGAAAGGTAAGATCATGATCCATGTTGAAAGGCACTTCCCTTCTCCCTCTGACTTGTGCACAACAGCAGTTGCAAGTTCATCAGTCTGTGCATGACTGTGTTGTACGCATGTATCGATAAATGTTTTCCAGGTGTCCTTGGTGGTGAATGGGCAGTATGGTATCCAGAGAAACATATCTGTGCAGTGAGAAGATCCACTGTGATCATCCCCTGTTCATATGATCATCCTGACAAATATGGCAAAACTTTGAAAGTGCAGAGAACGATGTGGTGTCATGCGCACGAAAACTGTATTGACACCAAATATGTCTGTCATAGTGATAATAAAAATATCAGCCCTGAGTTTAAAGACAGAGCAGAGTGCTTGGTAAAAGAACAGAAGAACTGCACTTTAAAGATTAATGATATCAAAGGCAAGGACTCAGGGAATTACAAATTCAGGTTTGAAACCAATAAACACGGCCAAATATGGACTGGTCACCCTGGAGTGGATCTACAGGTCTCTGGTAAGATTTCTTTTCACAAGACATGTTGATTTATTTCTCAAATGTATTAACATTTTCACACATTGCCATTGAAATGGGGTGAATGATTACACTGTGACAGATACTGAATAAAATATTTCTTCAGAAAATGTTATTAAAACTCATTCATTCTTCCAAATTCAATTCATTCACCAGAATTACAAGTGGAAATGACCTCATCAAAAGGAAATGAGCCAAGAGAAGGAAGTTTTGTGAGTCTAAACTGTAACACAAAGAGCTGCTCTCTCACCCAACAAGAAATCACCTGGTATAAAAACAGCATGCTCCTCCCAGGGACAAATGCCACACTTCACTTCAATAACGTGTCGTACCTTCACTCTGGAAACTACTCCTGTGCTCTCAAAGACAACATAAACACCTCATCTCCTCAGGTCATTTTAGATGTTCAATGTGAGTAAATCTTTTTTCCCATTCAACAACATTGCAGCAAAAGTGAAAAATATTTGAAAAATAATGTTGTTTTTTTTTCCAGATCCCCCAAGGAACACCTCAGTGTCAGTCAGTTCCTATGGCGACATAGTGGAGGGCAGTTCAGTAACTCTGACCTGCAGCAGCAATGCCAACCCACCAGTGCAGAGATACACCTGGTTTAAGAATAACGCATCTGTTACCTCAGAGGGAGGGTCAGGGCAGAGTTATTCCATCACTAACGTCACGTCTGAGGACAGTGGACAGTACCACTGTGAGGTTATCAATAAGCATGGAGCCGAAAACTCTACTGCTGTGACTCTAACTGTAGCAGGTATGTGCATATTTAATGAGTCTGATTAACAGCTCATCATCACAGATGGAATATCCTGCAAGTGCTTCATGTTATTTATTTATTTCCAGTCAAGGCCAAGTACTACGGACCAACTGTCATTATTGTAGTAGGAACTGTACTGGCTGTCCTGGCTCTTATTTTGATCATCTTCATTTATGCTGTGAGGTGAGACAAACTAGAAACATTTTTCTTTCATTGCTCCCTGCCATAATAACCAAGTGGTGTGTTTGGTCCACACAGATTCAGTGCAAGACCAAATTAGCCTAATGTCCACTGTTACACTGATGTTGTGTTTCTCTCTCCCCTTAAGAAGGAAAGCAGGAGCCCAAAGAGAAGAGGGATGTAGAGGTGTGGGACCTAAGGTGAGATCAGGAGTTATATTCGGGTTTTGCACGTACTGTGAGCAGAATATCCTGGTCCTGTAACTGATAAACATTTGGAGCTAATTCAATGCCAACAGATTTTCTTTTCAACTTTTGCAATGCAAGTAATGCTTCATCACTTTACTGAGAAATAAGTATGCCTTTGTATGAATACACACACACACACACACACATATACATATATAAACATACACATATCCATCACATATACATATATATGCATATCTTTCAAGATATATTCTATATCTTTCAATTTTATGTCTTTATCTTTCATGCAAAGGCTGCTGTGGACAACATTTATGCCAGCACTGCAGAGTTCAACCTCCCTTACACAGAGCACTGCGAACAGAACTTCTCATCCCAGGAGGAGGAGATCAGTTACGCCACTGTTAACTTCAAAAGGCAACGATCAAAGAGGTGCGAAGCATTTAACATTCAAATGCGTTTGCAGAGGCAGTGTTTGCGCAAGCTAATTTGGTTAAGATATAACTGACAGAATGCTGGCTATAATGTCTGGGCAGGTCATCTCTCCGACAAGAACGCCCAGAAGACGTCGCCATCATCTACAGCACAGTGAGGGCTTAGACCACAGAGGACCTTCTAGCAGGTGTCCATGGAGGAAGGCGTGGGAGTGAGGCCAGCGCTACGGTGGAGTGGTGATCACAGCACCGGAGTCTGAAGGGCAGTGTATTTTGCTCATGCTCTCAGGGTGCAAAATTCAGTAAAATGAAGGCCATACGTCCATTGCCCCTGACAGAAAACAGTGCAATAAGACCCTGGGTATGGTGTTTTTGCTCAGCAAAATATGTAGATTAAGCAATGTGAGTCAAGCATGCCATTTTGAATAAGGAGTGAATAGTGTGGCGGCCCTGTCTTTGTGCACTGAGTATGGAATTCACAAAAAATTGTTGTAAATGGGAAAAACAATCTCCTATCGACTTAATAGTCAAATTATTACATGCATCCTGATCTCTTTGTCATAGTTAAAATGGTTTGATGTGAAGTTTTTAAGATTCACATTAACGCACACAACATTAATGCACAGAACAGTACAGGCCATGCTCGTTATCATTCGGTAAACATGGGCTACGAAAGCCGAGTACTATGCTCTATTAAATGTAAAATGACTTTTTTTTAAGGGTGTTTTATCAAATAAAATCTGATCAAACACAAGCAGGACCTTTGTTGTGTTTGTGTATGTAGGCCATGGAGGCTATGGCAGGTCTAGAAAAACAAAGAAGACGACATGAAATAAAGACAATGACTAAACGCAGCATATATTTGCCTTTACCTGAATTTCACGACTGGAAACGTTGTTGTTGGCAGTTGATGGCGTGTGTGTGTGTGTGTGTGTGTGTGTGTGTGTGTGTGTGTGTGTGTGTGTGTGTGTGTTGCCTTTGCATGATGTGTAAAATAAACCTGAATGAAATCCTGAGGACTGAGTCCTGTGTGATTACAAAGCTGTCATTGTTAGCCACTGTAGTCCTTTCTCTGGTGAACTGGAGGACGGGGAGTAACATTTAAAGGTGCCGAGAATGGGATGGGTAATGCTGGGGAAAAACTGGGAATTTGCAGATCAGCAACAGCCACACGCACAAGTCATTTCACCCACTATAGCCAACCTACCTTCTTACCTCACCGGCTGACCAACCACCAGCTTTTGGCGACAGCACTGTATGGTTGACGGGGGTGGTGAGGTTATGAGCGCTACGCAGAACACATCCAAACACTCTGCGCTGTGTTCTCCAGCGGTGCTGTTTCCAGAATGACGTTTGCCGTCTGGCAGAGATAACGGTCAAGATAAATGCTCTCGAGTGGATACATCAGTTCCGATACTCCTGACTTACACATGACTTCTCTGTCATCCATGTTCAATGAAACCACAAAGCAGACAGATGGTTTCAGCATTTCAGTGGAAAAACTGAAACCACAAATTCTTAGTAATCAATACAGAACTCACATGAAGTTGAGAAGATGGTGTTTTTCTTTTTTACAGTCATGGTTGCTCAATTCTGAGCATGACAAAACATTTTTGCACAACATAGGCAGTTGCTTTATACCTTACTTGAAGGCACTCTACACTTATTGAATTAAAGCATTCAGGGTCATACTGAATGAACATCTCAGTGACTGCTTGGTGTTTGATCATTTTTTAATTCAGTCAGGCCTTTAAGTGGGCACACAGTCCCACCAGAAATGAGACAGGGCTGGGTAAACTTTCACAGCAGATGATCTCAACTAATTTAAGAAGAGTTTAAGAAGAAATTTAAGAATTTATAGAAGAAAAGGGATAGAGACATTGGGCAAGTCAGAAAATCAGAGCTCCATGTGAGCTCCATGCACACACACCGCAAAGACAGCAGGCCAGTGACAGGAGCCATTAAATATGACAACAGAGCAAATGAGAAGTATGTGTTGCAACATAAATATCCTGCAATGAACACGCTTTTTAGTCTACCAGAGAGCAGGGGGCTCAGCTTATGGCTAATGGACTCTTGCATTAGCTGTGGTTTACACTGCGGCAGTGATGAATTCTTGCACTGCCACTTAACACTACTTTTACAAATACTGTTTATAAATGCATGTAAACGCACCCTTAAGTGGCAGTGCAAACAACCCACCAAAGCATGCAGTAATTTAAATTTAGACAGGACATGATCCAGTGTGTGAATTACACTTGTTTTCACCATGTGCTGCCAGTTGCTACGCAAAATTCACAAGAGCTGAGTGTTTGTATGTCTCCTTCTGCTATGCTTAAGAGCACTGCTAAAAACTGCTATACTTGTCAAAACCGAACAAAATCTCCTAAGATCATGATCAGCACTTCAATATAAATTCATGATGTGGAGTCCAGTGGACAGAAATCCTGCCCAATGCCAAAAGCTTAAATTAAAACAATGGTCTGTAAAACAGACATTTCTGAATCTGACAAAAGTCCTGTGATCCAGAGGAAGTGAACTGAACAAGAATTCACAGGTCTTACTGGAGACAGAGAATCATAGGCCTCCAAGCTGTCAAGCTTGCATAGACATGGCTCAAATTCTCTTTCTAATAATGACTGATTTAAAAAGTGAAAACAGCACTGTAGAAGTGTCTAAAATTTAAAGGAACACTCAAACAACTGAGCAATTCATAAGCTGTTTCTTATCGATAAAACACTTGATATCCTTTCTATTACTTTACAAATGTGTCCAAGTACCACTTTCGGTTTGAATCAGACAACTATGACACTACAACAAACTGAGTTAACAGGTTCCTCAACACAACTGTGTTGACATCACTTCAAAGAGACCAGAGGCCAGAGCAGGATAAATGACTTAACAATCTTAACTTCTGTAATTATTATGAAAACATTGGGGCGTTTAAGTTTCACAAAGTAAGCTCAACTAGACTTCTTACCATGACAACTCAACCAGGAGAAAGAAACCTGCTAAAAACCAGGCTAACTCAAAGCCTGACTTGAAGGTATAAATTCACCTCTTCCAGACCAATCAGATCAGACATTACCAATATTGAAAAAACTGCAATCTCTATTAACAAGAGACCCCATTCACTTGGAACCTTGCCTACTGGCAGCTTTGCATTTTGGTTTTGAAAGGGTATACAAAATAAATAACTAAAAATATCGATTAGAAAGTATTACACAGGGTATAGAACCAAAATGTGTATTAAATGATCAGTGACAAATAATTCAGTGCACAGCAAATGAACAAGTTGCCTTAAAAATGAATTGTAAGAATGAGACAAACCTTAATATAATGAGATATAATATGCTCCATGACAAATATCTGCCAGCTGTACAATATTAAATTACATTTATATGACTTAAAAGTTAAATGTGCATGAATGACATTATTAATTCAGGACAACAAACTTAATATTATATTTTACAAATACATAATGGGTGTAAAACATTGACTGGTTAACTTTATCTTCATAGCCCTAACAGGTTATTAGATTACATTAATTTTAAGATTTCAAAAGAGTGCTCATTTACGCATCATATGCGCAAATTTATATACATGAGGCTGGCTTTGGGAGGCACATTTTTTTCAAATTTATAAATAGTCTGAACTCAGCCTTCTGTTAATATTTTCTTCTTAGATAGACTGACAATGCTCCACTTTTCCTTCCCCATTTTCCCATTTCTGTAAGTGATCGGGCACATACCCACTTTAAGATTTCACATGCACACACACTTAGCTTGAATTACTGAGCCCTGCTAAAGTTAATTACATTAAACTTAAATCAATGTGGATATTCACAGCTAAGGTGAGCTGGACTATCAATTTCAAAAGATAATTTGAACTAATCTTGATTGAATTAAAACAGGTCATGCCTCTGTACCTAACAGAAATACAACTCCAGCAAAAACACCGATCCTTCTTTGTAATACTGATAAAAACAAATCTTGTGGCTCACAACCACACATTGTCAACTTTAAGGACAACTGATAAAATTCTGTTCTGTGTCATAAGGACCAGGTGGTGCTTTAAAAAAAAAAAAAAATGCACAACTACCTCAACAGCCAATCCCTTATAATAAAATACAGACTGCAATGTAAATTCAACTGCATTAACAATACTGTGAAAATACTGTCATCATTTTTGATGTTTTGTCTTATGAACCTACCTTAAAGACTGCTGGCACTTAAACAGATTATCATTATTCATTTACTCAGAAAAAAACTCACACATATACCAAGAACATGAGTCAAATGACCTATCAAAAAACATGGAAGGAGTAATTTGGGGGGGAGCATATGTTTGCCTTGCCTCTCGTGAGATACAGGTGGGCCATAGTGCATTAGTGTTTCAGACTGATTGTGTAAGGTGGTCGAGGACAACTTGTGGAGGGACATTAGGAGAAACTGAGTTCCTGACCTTCTCCCAGCTCCTCTCGCTGTTGAAGTTGGTACGATATGACTGACTGAATGGTACAGTCACCTGGAAAGAGGGAGAGAGAAAGAGAAAGAAAGGATAAGAGAGTGAGGGAGGGAGAAGAAACAGGGCCATGTCAATGCAGCGGCACAGCAGTCATTTAATAAGTAACACAGATAAATCAACACCTATTGACGTGCAGTATGCACGCAATGCAAACACAACACCAAGCCACAGTAGACAACCCAATAAGGAAAGCCCTAAAAGAGAAACTGGCTATAACGTCATCTTCCCTCTCTCCGTGGGGACCATATCCAAATTCTGAAGCCTGTGTGGTAGTACATACCAAGCTGAGTATCAGTCACACTCACAGTGTGTTTGTGAGGTGGAAGTTGGCACTCTGCTCTGGAGGGAGGGTGAGGCTGGGGTAGGGGTGGTCACAGTGCGGAGGAGTTGAGAGTGAACGCTCTTGTGCCTTCGAAGTCCAGAGGCCTTTTTAAAAGTGTTTCCACAGTGCTGTGTGCGAAAGAAAGCGAGACGTACACACATTAGCCTGGCGCTAAACACTCCCACCAGACACAGCACAAAAAAAAGAACAGAAGGAGGTGAGAATTCGAGCCTTTGCGTGTTAAAACAGTGGTGGAATAACTGTTTTACAAGTGAGTGTTTGGTTTCAGTTCCAGCAAGTATTGCAATGTTACACAGCTCTTAAACCCAGTCTCACCTGCAACAATTTGTCCCTAAAAACGTTCACCAACATATAACCAGTACAGACCACTTGTTTTCACTTCTTCAGTAAAATGCTTTTAAAGAGGAGTCCTTGAACATCTACCTTCAACATCAACAAACCAAAGTACAGATGTCACTACAGCTCGTAGCTTGTAGCACCAAACTACTATGTAATAATTTTACAGGCAGTTTTCAGCTCTGCCTTTTTCAACACAACCCAATGCATGTCATAATATAAGAAATTTCAATGGCTGAATATCCCACTAGTTCTAAGAAAATGGCTAAACAGCTGTATTTGCAAAGTTGTTCAAACTGACAGGCTGCTGTCACTGTCATTATCATGAAAAACAGGGCCTCTCAAAGTCCTACTCTGTTCATGCTGTGTTTCCAATGATTGTAAAAGAGTTGAGGCTGTGCTTGATTCCAAGGGCCATCAAACTGATGTCCAACACTAATGATGCAAGACCAGTAATTATATATGTCCATACATTGCTGAACTTTCAATGCATGATTTTTTTTTGTTTCTCTCAGATGTTGATATGTGGTGATCATTGTATCTGTGCCTCAACTGTGGAGCAAATTTACTCTTTGAAAGGCAACAGGATGAACCCTGATCTAAACTGATAGTGGAATATTTTTATACCAGCAGATGCCCTGTTAGAGTTAGGCACAACCATGGACTGCAGGCAGCACTGTGTTAGATACCCAGCGCCAAAAGGCTTGTTCTGCACAGACAGACATACAGACAGAAAACAAGGCCTCAAACCTCTTCTTTTCATTTTACATCCACGTAAAATAACTGCATTTACCAAAAAAAGAAACTAGACATTACCCCTAATCAAAAATAACAGCTTTTAAATTTACTTGCATAAGATGCTACTTCACAATTTCATTTCTTTGATTTAAAAATGGTTCTGTATGTTGTTGCTTATTTTAATGTAGAATTAAAATGAGCTTCTATAGGTATCATATACCATACACAGGTTTTCTGTATTTGGAACCCCAACAAAGATAAAGACCAAAACCAGTATTTCCTACCCTGCAGGTTCCCTTAATATATACCACAAACTGGACCTGAGGGCTGAGTTTTGACAGAAACTCAAACAGAATAGCAAAGGCCAGAGCAGAATGGTAGCAGGTTCAGGCACAACACACACACACAATCCCTCCAATGCTACGGGCTACGCTCAGCCCCAGCAGAGAGGGCAGCACCTGGCAGTGGTAGGGCCTCTCGTCCGTGTGCAGTCTCTGGTGCTGCTGCAGCTCCTCCCGGCTGTGACAGAGCTGGCCACAGTGCCTGCAGACGTGGCCCCGGGGGCCCGGGAGGGAGGGGTGGTCCCTGCGCCGGCCGCGACGCCGCTGCCCCGCTACCGCCACCATCTGCTCGAACCCCTTCCCGCACAGGGCACACTCGCAGGGCGGAGGGGGGGAGGGGGAGGGGGCTGAAACTGTGGGGGAGAGAGCATAGGGCAGGGGCTCACTGCATAACTCTGCTTTACTGTGTCCACACACAGTGAGAGAAATACAAAACACTGGAGATGAGACCTTATGAAAAAAAAAATTGACTGGACAGCAGTTAACCGTTTTAAGTTTTAAATTTTGAACTTCTGCGTGTGAACACAGAGGTGCACACACACTCTCCTCGCACCTCTCTCTTCCCCCTCCTCTTCTCCTGGATCCAGCTTGATCCTCACTTTGACCACACCCCCTTCATCCTCATCTCCTTCTGTCCCCCCATTCAGGAGCTGCGGATGGCCGTCGAGGGCGGGGCCTGGAGCTGCGCAGGGATCGTCTTGAGACATGAAGAGCGCCCATGTTATGAGGAGTGACCGAAACGTGCACGAGCAGGAGTCATGCAGGCTGTGGGACTGTGGTGCGACTCTAGGTTGGTCTGCGCCATCTCTCACCTTCCTCACATTTCTCCAGCTCTTCTTCCTCTTCCTTTTTGATCTGTACTGCCATCATCGCTTTCTCTTCCCCCTCTCCCTCACCTCCTGAGTCGGCGGCCGTGAGGAGCAGCGGAGGGGGCGGGGTGCAGCCCGGGGGGTGCTTGGCATTCATGTGGCGCAATTTGGTCTTGGCGTCTCTGAAAAGGAAGTTGCAGTAGGGGCACTTGTGCTGCTCGGAAAGGACTCGGGGGCAGGGGGACGGAGGCTGGGCTGAAAGGAGGGTAAACAAAAAAAGGACTTTACTGAGCGTCCTTTTAGCAGATTTCAGCATGTTTTGCATTTTTTTAAAGGGGATTATTTGGTAGCTTGGCCTGCTGGACCAACTAAAAATAACACAGCAACTAAAGACCACCCTTCCTTTGCGCCAAATTTGATCTCATCCTCCTTCCTACGTGAGCTCAAAAAATGGAAACAACATCCTCCCTGAAAACCGCCTACCATCCGGGGCGCTCTTCCTCAGCTCCTCCTCCTCCTCTACATCCTCCGCCCCCTGGCCCTGGAGGTGGGCTCGCTGGTGGGCAGAGAGCTGGCGGGAGGAGGGGAAGGTGCGGTCGCAGCGGCGGCAGGCGAAGACGGTGCAGCCCCTCAGCTGCTGCCAGTACAGTGCGGAGTGCTTCAGGCGCATGTGCTGCTGGCTGGTCTGCAGGTCCTGGAAGGTGATGAAGCACTGAGGACACTGCAGGGATGAGGTGGCTGGGGGGGGACAGAGAGATAGACAGGATAATAAAGATGATTGGACAGAGACAGGGAGGTGGCAGGGGTTAATGGGTACAATTGACAGTGGATGAAGAAGTTCAATGGGAACAATGGGTAAAGCCAACAGCAGGTTGGAAGTGAGGGTTTGACATATTGTAGTATGCCTGGCTTCCGTTGCCTAGTCAGGTAGCACAAGTTAACTTGTGGTAAGGCTTGAATGGTGCTATGTTCACATTCACTGGTCTGTGAGTGTTGTTAGCCTGGTCTGACACTGTTGCTCATTTAACCTGAATGGATACACTTCTGTTCTATTGTGCTGTAAATCGCTCTGGATAAGAGCATCTGCTAAATGCATGTAATGTAATGTAATGTTTCAATATATTTTCTAACAATACTGGTTGTTAGCCTGATACAGCAGCTCAAGATTTCAAATACACGCGTGAGCAGCGTGAATTAATTCCCTGTGTACGTATATCTGCTTTTAACACCTCCCCTCACTCACGTGTCTGTTGAGGTTCCTCCGCTGCCACGGCCGCCGGATGCGCTGGCGGCAGAGGGCGAGGGAGGGCGTGGGTGCGGCGGTGGGCCAGGAGCTGGGCCAGCGAGCGGGAGGTGTGGGGGCAGTCGCGGCAGGCATAGCGGGACTGGTGCACGTGCCGGCGCTGATGGTTGATAAGGGCGTGGGACTGGATGAAGCTGTCCCCGCAGACAGGGCACTGGAACGGTCGGCCCTGGGAACGAGCACGTGATCGTTAATCATCATCAGTGCAGGGCTCGCAGCTGAAAGGTTGCCGGTTCGATTCCCTGCTGGGGCATTGCGGTTACACCCTTGGGGAAGGTACTTAGCCCACAATTGCCTCAGTAAATACCCAGCTGTATAAATTGATAACATGGAAAAACTGTGTCCTATGTAATTTGCTGTAGATAAGAGCATCTGCTAAATGACAATAATGTAATCAAATGTAATGTCAAGACTGGGTACTACAAACAGCATTTGGTTCATGCTGTGTGCAGGTGGCTGACATACTAAGGTTACACATGGGGCTATGATACACACACAGGCTACAGTAACGAATACACACAGCAGCAAACTGGGGTATGTTGTAAAATCAATTTGACTGACCTGTGTTATCTATCATAAGTGCCATCTAGTCTGTTTTGAATTACCAAACCACTGTTATAGCACAAAAAGAGCATTCAACTGTAGTGTGAAACCCATTTTTTGAAGTGTTTTAAATTGTCTGAAGCATAAACTACTGACGACTGTGAACCACTACCATGAAGGTATGTCAGTTTACTCTTAAACATAGCATGGCACTAGCACTGTACACGGGGTGGTCTTTACCTACAGATTCATCAGAATATACACTGTTGTCTCTGGTGCCATGCAGAGGTGCTGCAGGGAAGCCCTGCAACTCACCACGGGGTGCTGAGAACGCTGGTGCTCAATGAGCTGCCGTGACGACGAGCAGGGCAGGCCGCAGAGGTGGCACCTGAGGCGAGAGCATGCCAGCACCTGCTCCTGGTACTCCTCCGGGTGGGAGAGGCGCATGTGGCGCCGCCCGGCCCGTCCGTCGCCGAAAGCTGCCCCACACTGCCTGCACAGCAGCCATGCTGAGACGGAGAGAGAGAGAGAGTCGCCTGGTGAGAGACAGTGACATCATACGCAGATACCGTTTGCAGACCACTTGCAAACAAACTGACCCAGAAGTTGTAAACTCTCCGACTTCTTCAGACCCTACCTGGACTGATACCTCTGCCATTTTGACCTTGTAACTTTGACCCTGTAAATCTTAGGCTCCTGGCTTGTACTTGTAGCTCTCTTACCTTGTATCGTGCATGTTTTTTTTCACCTAGGTAGTACAGCGGTACTTTACTGTCCCTGTGATTGTATTTGATATATGTAATTCTAGATCAGATTAGTTGGCTCGCGACACCGACCTTGCGCTCAGCTTCAGCACTATCTGCATTGTATGACCTGTACACATCTTGCCCCTGTGCCTGTTTGCCCACTATATGCACTTTTGTACATCGCTTTGGATAAAAGTGTCTGCTAAATGAATAATTGCAAATGTAAATGTGACCAAGAAAAAGCTAATCAGATAAAGAAATGAATGACAATGACATATACTGCAGAAACGTATGGGGTGGCAGGGTAGCATAGTACTAAGGGCAGCAGGGCTTGTAACCAAGAGGTTGCTGATTCAGTTCCCTGTTGGGGCACTGCTGCTGTACCCTTGGGCAAATGCACATTAGTAAATATCCAGCTGTAAAAATAGATAATGCAAAAAGTGTAGCCTATGCAAGTCACTCTGGATAAGAGCGTCTGCTAAAGGATGTACTGTATTTCATTTTGGAATCATTAAAGTGTTGGACTGAGCAGAAAAACCGGGGAATAAACTGCGGTTACTACATCCTGTATATGATGGCGCGAGATGGGATGTACAACTATAGCTAATACACAACAGGAAGTTCATCAGCACCCACACCCTACTTACCACTTTTAGGGACCTCAGCTCCATTGACGTCTGACTCCTGCTGTTCCTCCTCCTTCACGCCCACCATTAGTCCACCACTCTTGTCTGGTTCATCTCCTTCTATTTTGATTGATACCTGACACACCTCCATCTCTGGTTGCTGCCACAGGAAGAGGTGAGTGGCTGTGATCTATCCCTGGCTAATACAAAGTGTTTTACAATCCATGGAGAGTCATAAACTAAGCACGCAGCCAGATTCCGGTGGATGTTAGCACATATTTATCGTTTCAAGATTGTATTTGTTCTCTACCATATTTTTGTGTTTCACTTCCCAAATTTTTAACACAACAGAGAGAAGACAGGCACAAACACTTTCATATTCCTGCGGTGAAATGAGCGTAAGGTTTTTTTTTCGATAACTTCCTGGGTGTTGAGAGACCACAACTTTCACTCGATTCATAAAATCCAAATATGAGTAGGTGGAACTGAATGCGCGTTTGTTTTGAGTTTGTAGCTAGTTTGTGAGCAATCACGCTACCTCCTATGCTAGCTAATCGGCCAACCACTGCACAATTACATCTAAAAGACATGTAAAAAGATATATAAAGTTATTCTGGTTTGCCTGGCAGGTAAATAAACAGTTCGTATTTTACGATTAATACTATCTAACACTAATACTAATCTGGGCAGTAAACCAAATCGTAGTATAATCTGATCATTTAGCTAGCTAGACAGCTAGGTAGCTATGAGTTCTAATTTGGATATATTGTTGGCTGGCTGTTATTTCTTTACTCGGCTAACTTGGTGTTTGTCTGTGAAATACAATCCGCATTTTGTTCAGTGAATGACGCTTTATCTTTGTAAACACAGTAGAAGGCTAACGTGTTTCACAGGCAGCTGGGTAGATAATTTGATAGAACCCCCAAAATACACTCAACACAGTCGCAGGAAGATGACGTTAGGTAGGGTCCTGCAGCAGCCCAGTAGAAAGAGCTCATTGGATATTAGTGTGCTTAAGTGTGCCACTGGCTCTCGTATGAACGGGGCGGAATTTGATGATGCAGCCTGTAAGGCAGCCTTGCTTGAAACGTTGAGGTCCGTTAAAGTCTGATGAAAACCACATTTTTTAAGGCAAAAATAAAATTTGACACAATTCGCTCGCCTTGCTTCTTTGTGTTACCAGCTGCTTCCTTGCAGACGTTATTTTTAAAATTGGATTTGGCGTTTAATCACCTCTTTTAAAAATGAAGAACTGATGATCTATTACCAGCATCTGTATTGAAGTAAACTGTAGTTCCTCAATATAAGCAGCATTGCTCTTAAAGTACTTCGTAATGCTTGGAATGGCCAGCTTTGCATATGAACGCACACACACAATTTTCTCCAATATAAATGCTTGTCCAGGGGATGTGTAAAATCTCTGTATCCTCAGAACTGGTATGATTGCAGTCTGATGGTATGCATTCTTTATCAATTCAGATGAAAGCATGGTTTTATACAGAAAACGTCAATCTGTCCTTTTTACAACATACTAAATATAAAGAAAACACACCTTATAAAATACCAAAATAGAGGATGTACCCAATGTGACCGTACATATCCAGTGTCTTGTCTGCATAAAGTGACGAACTTTTGCACGCGCAGACCCAAACGCGGACTTTTAGGCGGACACGCGCACATGAGAAAGTGCATACGGACTAGCACATAAACACTAATATGCGCTTTTGAAATAAAGATGTAAAAGATTATTTTGTTATGCTTTAAACATTTATTTTGTTCTTGAGTTGGCGCGCAAGCTTGAGTCTAAAGTAATGTTTATGTAGCATAAAATGTTACCGGCAGTTTGCAGGAAGTTTTCGTTGTGCTTCTGTGACTGGTGTGAGTCAGTCCGGCAGCAAAAGGGTGCCGCCGGGGAATAAAGGAATGTTTATTTGGTTCCGGCCGGAATTGGCCAGGTACATTCCTGTAGTGGCAGTGGGGATGGCGGAGATGGCCTTGATCAAGCTGTTTCTGTGTTTTGTATCTTTTCACATGCCTAGGAAATGTATTATTTTGATTGCTTTGCTTAAATCTGCTGTTTTGCATAATTAGGAATATTATGCTTTTGTCTCAGAGTCTGTCTTGTGATGTACATGTTAGTTGATTGTTATGCGTTTACCTATGTTTGTGAATGGTGCTGGTCACCTGAGTATATGTATACCTGTCTTGTCTTGTGTCTTGAGTCTTTTGTCAGATAGCGTGTGTATGGTGACTCTGTGCATAGTACTGTAGCTTCGCTGTGTATTGTCCTCTGCTGTTAGAGGCTTAGCAGATCTTTGGGAGAGAATTTACATTTTGTTTTTGAACTGTTTTTTTGTCTATATTGAATCACTTCTGCACAGGGACTTTTGTATGCTTGGTCTTTGCAAGCCTTATTAAATTATTTTGGTACCATAACTCTGCCTCTGCCTCTGAATTTTTGGCCATACCCACTCACAGATGGTAATTTTCGCTCGGTTCCATCACACAACACATCAGTATTAAATAGCAAGGGCAACTATAAAAATGGACATGGATAGCAGAGCATTTTGATACTTTTATTCCATATTCAGTTGCTTTCTTCTCCAACATCAGAAAAGTTATCTTGTTCATGGCATCATCAAAATGCTATATTGAACCATTTGAACATGTGTTCTTGTAGTCTGCAGTTCTGCTTCTCTTTTTAAAGTTACAGGACTCAAATTGCGTGGGTCTCCCCTTCCAGTCTCAGTTAGTAGCCATGATAGCTCTGACCCAGTCGTTATAGCGGCAGACATTGGCATACACCCCAGGGTAGCCACTCTCTGCACAACCGTATCCCCAGGACACAACACCCTGTAGCTTGCCGTTGCACACCACTGGGCCACCAGAGTCACCCTGCGGGAGAGGAAGTGAGCGGTGCAAGGGTGTGAATAACAAAGCTCCACTGAGAGGAAAGTTAATACAGGCATACTGATTTGACAGTGGACGTTCAATGAAAGCAGGCACCAATTTGATTTTAACCTTCAAGTTGTGAGAGACTGAAAAACATGCTAAGAACGTGCGAGAACACCATCGACATAACCTCAGGACCTGCAACAGAAGGTTGCAACCAAAATGTGTGTGTGTGGACACTATTATCCATTCAACTTTGCATCTGTGGTAGGAATCAGAATGTATGTGCACACAAACCTGACAAGAGTCTTTGCTTCCCTCCAAGAATCCAGCACAGAACATGTTGTCAGTAATTAGGCTGCCATAGGCGTTCGTGCACTGAGATTTAGACAGGATGGGCAGATCCAGGCACTGCAACACTGATGCATAGTTCACTAGAAGACAAAGTTGCATCTCATCATGTTCATTTATCATCAAAGACACACCCACAGGAAAATGCAGTTACAAATTATGACTCATCAGTACAATGTGGTGCAGAATTTTCAATGTCATGTCACTTTGGTTCTGGCTGATCAAAATCAGCTGAATTTGTTTCAAGTGGATGAAGACTGCTGAGTTCACAGTTATGTGTCAGACTGCCAAGAACTAAATCATTACATTTGTTACTGGTTTAGCAAACTCCCTTATCCTGAGCATATTACATTAGTTATGTATCACCCATTTATATAGCTGGATACTTACTGAAGCAATGCATGTTAACTTAGCTTGCTTAAGGGTACAGTAGAACACCTGCTCCTTACCACTACGCCACACATACTAACCAGCAAAATGGATTCAGAAAGGTAATTTCCATAGCATATCATGTGGGGCAGCAGTGTAGCACAGTGGTTAAGGAGCAGGACTCGTAACTGAAAGGTTGTCCGTTGGATTCCCCACGGGGGCACCGCTACTGTACCCTTGGGCATGGAACTTAACCCATAATTGCCTCAGTAAATATCCAGCTTTATAAATGGATAACATTGGATAAGAGCATCTGCTAAATGCCAATAATGTAATGTAATGTAATGAATGGATAGTGCCCCCCTCCCCCACTCACCTCCAGTGTTGATCTGATTGCCCCAGCCGGACACCAGACACTGCTCGCCAGCCCGAGCACAGCTGGTTGCCAAGGCGATGGGCTGCACGTACTGGTTGAACGTAGCTGGCTCACTCAGCTTAATGAGCATGAAGTCGTTGTCGTAGGTGTTTGCATCGTAGCCGGGGTGAGGAATGACCTTCGCAGCCAAGATTCTCTGCTCTGTCCCCTCCTCTCTGTGTATGTTGTGCTCCCCGAGGTGGACCGCCAATCGCGGGGGGCTGAGGGTGGGGTGTGTGACAGCGACTGTTTCACATTCTCGTCATTACATTACATGCATTCAGCAGACGGTCTTATCCAGCGTGACTTACAGCACGATAAAATACAAGTGTATCCATTCAAGTTAAATGATAAACAATGTCAGACCGGGCAAACGTCACTCACAGACTAGTGAGTGTGAGCACGACACCATTCAAGCCCTACCACAAGTTAACAGCGGAAGCCAAGTACATGACATCACAATACTACACATGAAATGAACATCAAATCCTAGAGGTGGCAGGTGTTAGGGGGCGGGGATTGAGGTGGAACCGAGATGCAGTCTGAAGAAGTGGGTCTTCGGTCTGCGACGGAAGACGGCCAGCGATGCCGCTGTCCTAACCTCCGTGGGGAGTTAATGGCACCACTGAGGGATCAGTACAGACTGGGATCATGTCTGAGAGGAGTGACCTCACCAGGATGGGACAGTCAGCTGCCCCATAGATGCAGAGCGCAGCGATCTTGACGGAACATGGGTAAAGGTGAAGATCTACACAAATGTGTATGGATTTCAAATTGCTCAGGGGTTTAAACAACGGTTTGTGTATTTGTACTAGTATTCCCAGAACAATTGCTTTAAAAACATATGTATTCATACACTGAGCTACAGATACAGAGAGGGGATCAAGAACATTGCCATATAACCAATGATCAGCAAACATCAGGTTTACAAGATGTATAATACTCCCTATAAAAATGTTTTTTACAGTACAATGTCATCATTTAGTAGACTTAAGAGCGACTTACAAGGTGCAATTACAAGGTTTGGGTGCATTTTCTTACATGACAAAACGGAGTAAATCAAACACCACCACCCACAAAGGACACATGCGTACCCAGAGTTCCTGGCACACTGAAGACACATTGAGTGAACATAAAAATATTATATACTCACGGGATGTAGCAGTGGGCTGCCGACACAACCCACCACTCGTTGATCAAAGACGCCCCACACCAACGCACCCCGTCGTCATAGGTGAGGTACACCTGCCATGGCTGAGAGTGGGGACGACATTCATACCCCCCAATGATCTTATCCTCGTCCCAGCTGCTCCCAACTGCCATACATCAAGATCAATATCACTGATTGAAGGCTGTTTTCCAGCCTAGTTGGTAACAAACATCAATATACTAAAAAGGATACTACAGTACCCTCTATTCTGCAGTCAGAATATGATCCACCCACACATGCTTGACATCTCTGACAAATCTTGGTTTATTACACCTCTTGATTAACACACTGAGGGTGGAGCACTCAAGTATTAGAAACTGTTTTAAACCAACAAACAGATTCTACTTGGCGTGTTTGTGTGCAAGTAAAATTGTATGGTCCCAGTGTGGCTTACTCACCAACAGCCACAATCAGCAAGGCTATGGCAGCAATCCGTCTCATCTCGGCTTGATCAAGCGGTCCCAAATGTAGAAGTATGAGAAATCAAACCGGGGTGTGTATATGTGCAAGGTGTAGCACGGATCCTCCACCCAAGTGGCACCTGACCCCACACATTCACTACAATTTGAGCTGGATGAGATAAACAGCTAAAGATAGAACCTATCAAATTATTGGAGAGATAAAATGCCTAAGAGGAAAGTTTTGTTGTGAAATATTCCATCTGTACGAAACTTTCTTATCCAGTTCTTCCATGACGTGCAATAATAAGATACGGCACACATGCAGCCAGCAGTAAGCAAACTACCAGGACAACACTAAAAATGGGAGGGATGAAGGCCCTGAAACAGATATTACGGGACTGACAGCATACAAATCTGGCTTGCTAAACCACCACCAAGCAGACAATTTTGTAGATCTGAACCTCCCTGAACATGCAGGTTATAAAATTGCACCTCACACTTGAATTTTTTTTGATATGGGACACAGCATCTATAGCGTCTTTATAAAAGCAAAACATATGTATCAAATGAGCCAACACAGATAATTTATGCAAAGGAATTAATGGTGTTGACTTAACAGCTAACACCAGCTTCATACAGAAACATAACATTATCAAAATCATGCCTTTTGTGTTTTTCACTGTTTTATTGATTATGTCTGTGATACAAAGGAAAAAAAATCCAAAAGAATACAAACATATTACAATATCGCCTAACAGAAAAAAAAAATGCAAAATGGAGGTAAACCAGCTGATAATGCATTACATTTTATTCACATTCAGGGTTGCAAATGTTCTCCTATAAATACGTCATTAACAAAGTTGCAAATGTGTGAACTTTCCAATAATTATATTAAAAATCTGGATATTTCTGTGAGCAAAGTTGACAGCGAACATCTAAAGAAGAAGCACTTTTGAAAACAGCTTTTTCTGAGCTCTCTCTAAAAAAAAAAAAAAAAAAAAAAAACAATAAAAAATGTTAGTGATTTTTACTATGTCGTGTCTTGTACTAATTCAGTAGTAGTAAAAAAGGCACTCTACATTAGTTTTTGGATATTTGTATTTAGCCTAAAATAAAGATTGAACTCTACATATAGTTTTCAAAATCATAAACATGCAACTCATTAAAATTTTTGGATACAAGCTTATTTTCTCTTTCCCCACTGTAAATAAGTGTAATTGCATCATTCCCACCCTATTAAAAATGTTTCTGACTGGTATAGAAAGAGCTGCCATCTGTTTCTTTCAGTTACTAAGGTCTCTTCTAAGGGTAATATTTACAAGAGCACTTTGGCACTTTATCCGACAAACACCATGAAGCACAGAACTGTAAACAAAAATCAAATTTAGTTCAGAACTTTAAATGCATTTAAATTTGCCAAGGGTTATTTAGATTCGCAAATAAAAGGCACAATTCATGGGCGCACCATATGCACCTGTCTTCTAGACAATTTCCCCATTTTGCAGTAGTAATTCTTTTCAGATTTTTGCAGAAGTGCAATAAATCCAGCATTAACGATTTTGCTTTTTTAATACCAACCACTGGGCATTCATATATGAGTGGAACATTTTTTAAAATTTTGCAGTGGGGATCTCTGCAAGTACAGTTTATTGCCAAGTGATTTAAATGTGAATGAGGCAAATTTGTTTTAGGGTTACTTTAACCCATTCACAGCCACAGTTCCTCATAAGAGGATCAAAATGCTTAAAAAATGGCTTTCACAGGAGAGAGACAGGAAGTGGTGAGCCTAAAATTGGTCTCATCAGTTTAAAACCCTTTTCATATTTAAACCAATAATACCACATCAACACTCACATAATCCCACATACACTAACACATTTGAACTTCCCATTTTTCCTAGCCTGTCTGATTAACCACTTGCTACTGCTGAATATAACATTAGGACTATCCAAAACAGACAACTATGCAAACGCACAACAATCATGAGGAAATGTCAGTTCTGGAACTAATCAGTATTCGGTTGTGAAGCACAAGGTCTCGTGAGAGTTCTGGCATTCACCCACAGGAGCAGACCATATTCACAAGATTTACAGAGGCAAGAATAAAGGACTATGTCTCAAGCACAGTAGAAGGTCAGTCACAGTTACTAACATGGTAAACGGATCCCTGAGAGCTCTTTGAAATGTTTGGAACATACACCTACTCATCCCTGTTGAACAATGACAACATGAATTATGACTATATAAAAACCTATTTAATTTATAGCTTATTTGACGTAAAGTACTTTGCAATTAATGACCTTTTGATTTAATGAACCTGGAGAAAAACTATTTCAGCCTGTTGTTTTTTGTGTGTGTCTGGAATGGACACAGCACCAGTGTTACCAGGTGCTACAGGGAGCTGGAATACATTTCCCCAGTGTCCTTTTGCAAACAACATTTCCTTGACTGAACAGTAAAAATCTTCTTAAAGTGGCCATTTTTTCACATTCTTGTGTTTATGACATTCATCCATGTCAAAAGCAGCATTACCATGTTCTGGATTCATCTGAACATATTTAAATCATTCTGCCCCGACCAACATCCTGTGAACACTGAAAATCAAGCATTTTATACAAGTCTGAAATGCCCACGGAAGAGCTCAACTCAGACACAGGACAGTGTTTTCTGTGTACTGATTTACGGGCACATGCGGGGTGAATCTAACAATAAAAACCTTGAAGTGTTACTTCAAATTGATTCCTGCATCACAGTTCTAAGGGAGATACTGGGAGCTTTCCTGTTAAATAGCTGTACACGATATCAGTTAGCTAGCTAGCTGATATCGGTTCCATGCTACCCCCTCTTCCATCAACTTACAGTTCACCACTTGCATGTTTCATGTAATGTAGGTGCAACTCCGACTCCTCACTGAAGCAACTGCCACACTCAAAGCACAACAGCTCCCCCTCTTCCTCATCCTCCTCCTCCTCCTCAATGGCCTTTTCTACTCGTTCTCTCATTTCTACTCCTTCTTCCTCCCCAGCCTCTCCTTCGGACTCCTCTTCATCCACCATCTCCCCCTCTGCATTCACTCCCTCTTCGCCCTTGGCCTCCTCCACATTCTCAATCCCCATGACAATCAGCTTCTTCAGTTCGGTTACTCTTCTCCTCCCCCCAGAGTACTTCCTTATTGGAATCTCGCTGCCCTCCCTGTAGACACCCACATGTTTTTTACGGTGGGTAATGAGGTTGCCTAGCTGGGAGAAGGTCTTCATGCACAGCTGGCATTTGTAAGGCTTGGCACCGGTATGGGTGTTGCGGTGGTAGCGAAGTTCAGCGGGCACACGGAAGGTCTTGGGGCAAAGGTCACACTTATGACGTTTGAGGTTGTGTCCAAGCAAGTGCCTGTCCAGCCCTTTAGCGTCCTTGAAGCCCTTGGCACACGAAAGGCACCAGTACGGTTTCCGCCGGTGGATATCCCTGTGGGCTACCCAGGTCTGGAGAGAATTGAAGGTCTTGTTGCACTGCTCACATTTGAAATTGCTGGAGACCTCCATGGTCTTGTGCAACTTCAAATGGACACAGAAGTTCGACTGGCAGCTGAAGACTTTGCCACAATCTAAGCAGGGGAATACCTGAGGCTCCTTCTGTTTGTCTTCATGCATTTTCTGATGATTCCTCAAGGACTCTAAGTAAGAATAGACTTTGCCACACACCGAGCAAGCATAGACCCTGCGCGAGCGGCTATAGACAGGCTTTCCCTCTTCAGAGGGCATGGCAACTCGTGGGTGAACTTCGAAGACATCAGAAGCTTTAATCTCCCAGGCACTAGCAAAACAGACCTCATCATCATTATCGTTATCGTCACCTGGACCATCACCTTTTCCATTTCTGGGTCCTTCCTTGTTTTTTTTTCTTCCATGGCTTAGTGGTCTCTTCTTCCCCTTTTGCTCCTCATTGTCCTCATGCTGACGTAGATGGACCTTGAAGGCTTCCCATCGTATGAACTTCTGGCCACAATCCTGGCACCTCATGCTACGCAGGCTCGCTAAAGAGGAAGAAAAAAAGCGAATTGATCAAAACAGCAAAAAAACAGAACAAGCTGAAAAAATGGCAAGAACAACAAAGCCATTTAACATTTTAAACATTTTATGATTAAAAACAACACCTATTAGTTGGAAGCTGCATTTTATAAAAAAAAAAAATAACCAGATTGAGAATATTTATACATTTGAATACAACCCATTCATGTTTTTTTCTTTGCAAATCACCAGTCAAATTGAGGCTTAAAGTGTTTAACACAAGCCTTTTCTGAAAAAATCACTCTAATTTGAAGATAAGTGCAAGGCATGTAAACTGCAGACTAGTGTGCAGGTTTTTTTTTTTTTTTACTTTCAGGCTCTGGCTCTAATGTAAACAGCACCCCCTATCTGTAAACAGTACTGTATGTACATTGATATTCTAGTGTTGATGATACAAAGCTACTGCATACTCTTGAATCTGAAGAAGCATTATTATTGGGACAACTCAGAAAAACACACAATACAGGGAAGAGAACAAATGGCAATTAAGTGGGTACAGCATTACTTGCATCATACAACTACCTACAAAGTTAACAGCAAAAGTTTGTGTCCAGCAACACAAAATCGCAGACCAAAGTGATACAGGTTAATGTTCAAGTGGTATATTAAGGCAAATCCAATAACCAGCTTAACTTCAAGGTTTATATCAGTACAAAATTTATGCTGTACATTTCCCTTGGCTTTATGCTGCCTTTTTGTTTTTGTATGCAGTGGGTTACAATGTAACAGCTTAATCCACACCTAGTCTGCAAAGCAAGTTCTACTGCTCTGTAAACAGCTTGTCTTTTGACCCACGGTTAATTGCATGTCCAAGTGCTTCATCATAAAACTGTGTGTTTGTTTAAACATTAGCCATCAGGACGTTCCGCATACTCCTATGTATGAGACATTACGACTGTCTTAAAAGCGGTTTTTAAAATTTCTGTGCAAGTATAAAAAATCCATAAATATTTTTATAGCAAAATGTGAATTCTTAAACAATTGCTAACCATCTGTCTCATAAACAGCTCTCAACATAATATTCTAGTAACCAATGCAGCTTAGACATGAGCACAGACCTATACAGCACAGGGGCCACAGTCATGACATAAGGACTGTGTTTTAAATTAGAGCTAAGGCCTTTCACCCAAAACACTGGGATGTTCAATGCCTTTAACTTGATTGTTACAGTTATCAATCTACGGAGCAGATCTGAAAATCAACAACACTGTAGCCTTCAGTTTCTCATCATTTGCTTAATCTAACAATGAAAGAAACAGGACTAGACATGCTAAACCTTGGAGCAACTGCACTTTACTCACAACAGGTTTAACTTCTAGAATAAAAGGGCTACAACCAACATGCATTCCCCTAGAACAACATAAATACATGAATTGTCATAAGAGAAGACCACACTGGCAAATGATTTAGACATCTAGATCAAAGGAAAAAATCTCTGCCTTAAAACATTTCCTGATTTTGAAAACTATATTATTTGCTGTACTTACATAAATAACTAAGGTATACACAGAGTAGGCATGTTAAACACTGGCAAAATTTTAATTTTAACGTTGATTTGTAATTTAAAAAAATAACATTCTTAATTTTCAAAATGCTTTACTGCAGACTAACATGGAAAACTTATGGAACACATCAATTGAACAGCTTGTTAGACAAACCTGACAGAGAGCAGAAGCAGGAACTTAAGAATGGGTGTGGGGTTGGAAATGTAGTTCAAGGGTCTCAGAACTGTCTTTGTTGCTTTTAGACCACAAAAAACAACACATTGATACTTTTATTCACAACATACACAAGACTGAAATCTGATTAAAATGCTCTGTGAACTTTGGCATTACCTTTACTGATGATGTTCAAGTTTCTCTCTTAACATAACTTAACATAATTTAAAACATAATGTTGCAATAAGTGCAATTTTAAACATAAGAGTCAGAAGTACAAACAATGGAGTGATCTCAAAAATAAAAATAAGGATTAACTGTCAGCCATAATCGCAGTAAAAGAGGGACAGTAATTTGCTCATGCCAGTGACTCTTGACTGCATGAACAGAACAGAATACACGCATCACTGAATATCTGTTCAGATGCAGTAAACGCACTGAATGCTGGCTAGCAGAGGATGACTGTAAGCCAAAATTCCTCTAAAACGCACTTTATTTTTTGAGAATTACAGTCTCACTTCATGTCAACATGTGAATTACAAAACAAGGGAAAATACAAAAGAGCATCCTATTTTAATAGGACCTTATGTTTCACATCAGGTAGCTTAGTACATCTCGACTCCTTTCCATCTTTGATTCAACAAGAAAAAACAAAACAAAACATGACATCTTCAGATTTATTGTGTGCTTAACAGAACCACCGCTACTTAATGCAGGATTATGATAATTTATTAACAAATCAAACAAAAAAACTGGAAAACTGGAGCACCAATTTCATATTAATCAAACAGCTAAATCATCTTAAAACATTAGTATTTCTATTTGCAGCTAACTTTCTGCAGGGCACTTTTACACCAAACAAACAAACTACAGCGAGAATTGTTACATTTCTTCTAGTAGTTGAGTTTACATACATCCAGTTCTAAAGGGAGCCTGAGAGAAGAGCAATATAGAAGATATTTTACTATGACCTGAAGAGTGTATTTAAGATTTAAGAACTGTCCCATTTCACATCTTAATTGGAATTCCATCATGACAAGTATGCAAACTACTCCATTATGACCCGGAGTCCATTTAACAGGTCCACTCCCAGTATTTCAAAATGTCTCTTGATACACTTTTGCAAGATAAAGTATGAGAATATGTGAAGACAGGGAGGACACCATTTGGCCCACACTGCATTTAGGGTTTAACGAGAACTAAGGCTCAAGCGAAAACACATTACAAGTGACAAGTCTGATGTTCAGGCATCTCAAATTTACAACAGTAAATGCCAAGAGCATGCCATCACAGTATTTCTCCAGAACAGGTTTTTTTTTCTGCCAAGTGCTAGTGCTGAGTCACACAGATGAATAACTCAGTATTCTCCACGGGCATGCTCAATGTAGTGCTGGTGCAGTTCCATCTCATTGCTAAAAGGGAGTCCACATTCAATGCATGTTAGGCCATCAGTGCCTTTCGGTGGAGCTACCAAGGCTGGGTCCTTTCCACTCTCATTCTGCTCTCTGTCATCACTCATACATTCCTGGTGATGATCAATGAGCTCGTGGATCTGACTGAAGGTCCGAGGACACAGAGAGCAGTGGTAGGGTTCATCACTACTGTGTAGTGTCTGATGCTCCTGTAAGGCGAGGAATGTCCGAAATGCCTCCCCACACCGTGGGCACTTGTGACATGGTGTTGAATGAGTAGCGGCAGTGGGTACTGAAGGGGGCTTAAATAGAGCCGGATTTATGTCTAGGTGATCCTGGGTAGCATGACCCACAGAGTTAGAAACAGCCCCAGCGGGTGAGGAATACGTGCTCAGTCTGTATCGTAGGTCCGCTGGCAAACGTCGCCGTACCTCGTCGTGCCAAACAAGATGCTGCTGCAGCTGTGTTTCGCTCCAGTAACCACGGCAGCAGAGCGCACAGCAATATGGCCTGCTTTTGGCTATGTCCTTATGGGCCTCTAGTCTGTCAATGCTGGGAAAATCTTTGCCACACTTATGACACTTAAAGAGGAATTTTCTAGTATGCTCTGAGGTTCTATATGGGAGTACATCATCCTCCTCCACTGTCTTTGGACCTTTCAATTTCCTCTTTGACACTACACAGATCTTCCTGTGATTATAGAGTGCCCCCTGAGAACTGTATCGCTTCTCACACCCAGTGCATGTAAAGGGTTTCAGCGATGGCTTCATGGAACCCGCAGTCACTTGGGTCTTGCGGTGTGCCTGCCATCTGTGTGCCCGCAGACCTCTAGCCTTGAAGAAGCGTTTACCACAGTCAGGGCAACCATGAGGCTTGAGTTTATGTTTCTTTGAAGTTATGGTAGTAGGCTTCTCAGAGTCTGGCTGCCCAGGTTGGTCAGATTTTTCACTGGAATGAACCTGGTGACAATGTTTCAACAGATCCCGCTCTGAAGAGAAGCTCAGGTTGCACTGTACACAGTCAGATGCTTTGGCATGGTGACTCTGATAATGTGCAGCTAAGAAAGAGGCACGAGAGAAAGTCTTGTCACATTTTGGACAAGTCAACTTGCTTGTTGACGGTTTGCCATCTACCACCTGAGTGGAATCAGGTGTGAATTCTGACTGTGTCTCAGCTTCACATGATGGGTGATGCATTTGGTGTCGCCGAAGTACACAAAAGTAGAAGAATCCTTTTCCACACTGGTTGCAGCGGAAGGGCCCCTCATTCACTGTCTTGTCGCGTGTGGAGGTAGGCATATCAGTCGATAAACTGCTTGCAAACTTTTTGTCCGTGTGCCACCGTCTGTGTGTACCCAGAGCCGAATTAGTGCCAAAAGTCCTTCCACACTCTGGACAAATGTACGGGCCTTTATTTTCACTGACTTCCTCTTTACTCTTGGGCTCCTGAACTTCAGGGACAGGAGGTTTGGAGTCAGCTGTAGTAGTCTGTTCCTTAAGATGAATTCTCTTATGGAAATTCAGAGCTCCAACAACTGAGAAGCTCCTCCCACACTCATTGCACTGGTATTTCCCAGAATTGACAGATTTGATTGACGCATGAGGCAAAGACTTAAGTGAGGATGTGGTCTCACTCTCTGCAAACACACTAGACTGCCCTTGGCTGGAGAACTGGGAAAGGTCCCCAGAACCTCTTTCCTCCTTGCCATCCAAGCTGCCCTCGTTCACTTCACTCCGGTTGCAAACATGTTTTTCACTCAGGTGATCCTGCAATTCTGTTTCACTGAAATGTGCAGGACAATGTGAACACTGAAATACTTCTGCCTTAGAAGAGGACTCAGTCAAAGGTGAAAACGGGTAGCCTGTCTCAAAGCCATGGCACCTCATATGGAACTGGAGGGCCATAGCGCGGGAGAATCTTTTTCCGCAATCTGGGCAGCCGTAAGTATTTTTCTCTAGTTGTTCAACCTGATGCTGGAAAGACTTGACTGGGGGTGGGCTGCCTTGAGAGTTGTGTACCTGCTGATGCTTAAGGAAACAGGCAAGCAAGCGGTATGACTTGCCACACTCCAAACATATGTGGTTCTCTTTCGGCACATAGCGATGCTGCTTCATGTGACATGCCAGAATCCCTCTGTGCCGGAATCTTCTCCTACAAATGGGGCAGATGCCTTTCTTAGTAAGGGAACGAGTACGGCCATTGACAGTGCCAAGGGGTTCAGGAAGGTCACTGTTCTCCTTGACCTCTCCGCACTGCTGCTGCTTATGCTGAGAAAACGCTCCTAATGACCAAAAACCTTTCCCACACTTCTCACAGTGGTAAACTTTTGGGCCAAGAAGAGTCTTTCTTGGGTTGAACGTTTCCTTTTTTGTGCTAGCCGTTACATCTTGACTGTACCCACGAGAATGGCAGGCTTTGCGGTGGTTGTAAAGAGCCCCATGACTGGAGTAAGACTTGTCACACAGTGGGCAGTTATGAGGTCTATCTTTCTTTTTGTGGTGCTGCTGGTGAGACTGCAGAGCAGACGCTCTGGAAAACCGCATTCCACACTCTTCACATTTGAAGGAGTTCTTCTGTAACCCTGCCAGTTGGTACAGCAGAGATTTGTAGGGCTTTCGATCTTCATGCTTCCGCAGGTGGTGGTGGTGTGCGGAGAGTGTGCTACTCTCCTTACCACATTCTGAACATGTGAAAACACGCTTTTTCAAACAGTTCTCAGTGGGAACACTTCTGTCCCGGACTTTGTTACTTGCAGCTCGCCCCATTGGTCCTCTATGCCACAACCTGTGACAGCGTACGGCATTAGCACTGATGAACTTTCGGTGACACTCAGGACACTCAAAACTCTTATTCCACTTCCACTTCTTATGCTGTGGAATTTTTTCCCTGTTGACAACTTTTTTCTCAAAGTTAACTTCTACATCAACCTCTGCTTTTGATTTTACTCGAGGGGGTGACCCCCCAGATGGACTCTGAGGGGCGTTCTTTTCCTTATTTTCTTCCCCTTCTGAGTTACACACTGCTGTAGTTTCAGTGCTTGATTCCTGCAGTGGCTCATTTTCTTCTGTTAGGGAGTCATCTGATCCACTCATACTTACAACCTCCACAATGAAATCACCATTTTCATTCTCGTCCACCGCTGCGGTGTCGTCAGTTTCGCTGCAGTGCAGGTCTTCCTGAACCTCATTAGCCTGAGGAGTGTCCTGGGAATAAACCAAGGCCCCAATAGCATAGCTTTCAGGCTTTGCCATGTCACACAAGTACAGCTTCTGTGACGGGGGCGCAGAGGCAGGAGTGGGGGCTGGCTTCTGCGATACCGTCTCAATAACATCGCCAAAAGGATTAGCATGACAAAGCTGATGAGACTGGAGCGCCGTGGCTCTGGAGAAACGCCGTCCACAGTCTTGACACTCAAAGGCTTTCTTCTGGAGCTGGCACACCTGATGTAGGAAGGACTTTGCCGCGGTCTCTCCACTGTGCACTATCCGCTGGTGCTTGTGATACAACGTGAGTGACAAGAAGACCTTGCCACATTCCTCACACGATAAGGACTGTCCACTGCTGCTGATCTGGGCCCGTCTGGTGTGCCAGCGCTGATGGACCGCGAGGGCAGTGATGCTGTGAAAGCTCTTCTCGCACTCGGGACAGTTAAATGACCTCTTTGAGTCTTCCTTTGGCTTCCCTGAACATTTGGTTTTAGAGCTGCACCTCTGGTGCGTGCTCAGGCCAGACAAGGTGCGGAATGCCCGCCCACATTCGGAACACTCAAAAAGCGGTTTGTCCGTCTTGTCTTCCCCGGCGGCAGCGTCTCCGTTTTCCGCTGGATGCTCCTGTGTGGAGACGGGCTTCTCTGGGCCACTGCTGCAGGATTTAACCAGTTTGACCTCATGGCAGAGTCGGTGGGCATCTAGGGCCGAAGCGCGAGAGTAACAGCGGCCACAGGTGGGGCACTGAAACGACTTCTTTTTGAGGTGAGCGAGCTCATGAAAAACGGACTTGGAGGCCTGCTTGTGTGAGCGCTGATGGTTGAGGCAGAGACCCACCGAGGAAAAGGTTTTACCACAGTCTTCACATTCAAAAATGCGTTGCTTGGGTACCCCCACCGGAGCCCCTTGCTCCCGTTTGAGAGCTTCATTACGGTGCTTGAGTTGGTGGGTGAAAAACCCCCTCGAACTGGAGAATTTGCGCCCACAAAGTGCACAGCATAAGGTCCGACGGCCCCCATCCTCAGAGACCAGCAGGTCATGCCACTGCGAGTCTGAGTCCAGGCAGACTATAGGGCCGTCATGGACATGCTCACGCTGATGCTCCAGGTAGGCCTCCTCCTGACCAAAGGCTTCACCGCAATCCACACAGCGGAAAAGCCAATCCCCTAAAAATAGAAAGGGGAAAATAGGAGGTCAGGGCGACTCCTGTTCTCAAAAAAAAAAAAAACAAAAAAACAAAATAACAGAAAGGCATGAATAAATATCAAAAAATGACACATTCAAGCCCCCCTAAAATAAAACAACATTCACATTTAATAAGGAGCACAACTTATTTTTTGATGGTACAGAATAAAAAAAAAAGAAAAAAAAAACATGAAAAAATTAAACAAAAACAAACTCCACACTCACTAACATATTCAATTAGATAAATGTCAGTCAAATATGACTGACATGGAGTAGCACATGAGCACACACAAGTTTACAAGTGGGCTGCTGTTGAAAAATATACTCAATCATAGCCCATTCGTTACAACATGCCGTTTTACATTTTTACCATTTTCAAAAATCCAATTCAGCATGTAGTTGTGATATATAACTCAGTAAGGAATTTATAGTATGTCCATTCAAACAGAACACAGAAACCAAGCTGACAAAAGAAATGGAAGGCCATTCTGAAGTATTGCAGTAGACAGGTAACATACGGTTATCCTGTAGACTATATGTTAGACCTTAACTGACAAACACATAAGGTACAACATCATACAATTGATTAAAAATGCCATCAGCTAATATTTGATTTATTCTGTATGCCATCCTAATGTAAACTGCTGTGCTGCAGCTTTTCAAGTAAAAAAATGACAATGGATAATCTTTTCATATCTACACAATATGCTCATATTTCATTTCAATGAAAACAGTCACATAATTGCAAATTCAATGTTATTTTGTAATAACGACAAGATCAACAAAATCAGCCAACAACAGCAACCTGTAGACAGTCAAAACAGCAGTGTTTGAATTGGTTCCCCTTTGTTAATCTTCTTTCAAATAAAAGGAATTTAGGTAGGAATAAGCATGTATCTTTAAATGTATACCAGCAGTTTAAGAATGGCTGACAACCCTAAGTTCTCTGTTAAATTAATATCACAACCTTTAACAGTTCATCGTGTTCTTGGTTGAAGACTTTGTTCTTCTCTGTATGTGTGCATTAGTACGTCAAACACATCACACTTCCCATGTACAAAGGAGATGGCATGAACATACATGAATAAAACATTGCAAATGCCATTAAGAATATGCTAAGCAATAAGTAAACTAAATACAAACAGCTCTGTGAAGGAGAGCCTTCAGCTCTTCCACACAAACTGTTCATTGTTTGTCAAATTGTTAAATGTTTGTTAATAGTACCTTGCCTGTCAATTTTCAACCTTGTCAATAATTGGGCTTGTTTCACATCAAATGCATCTCAACAGGTTAATTGTTCAGTTGTTAGTTGTTATTGTCTAATTGTGTGTGTGGTGGGGCCGGTGTCTAATTGAACAAAGTCAGCCACTGGTTAATGGACCACACCTGCCTAATCAGGGGCTCATTAAATACAGGTGTGTGGCTGCTGCTAGGGCAGACTCTTTGAGACTGAACTGGTTTGGTTGTGGACTCAAGATGGTTCTTTTATTTGTGGATTATTAAAAATAAATTATTTGTTTTGTAAGTTTTATTCCTACTGTTCATGTTTTGTGAGAGGTGTCAGCTCTCTTCCCCACAAGTTAATTTACATATTGATGCACATATGTAGGGGTCAACTAATATACTGATCAATAACAAGCATCCCCCCTGTTATAACTGTAAGTTTATAAGATGCACATAATACTGTTACTGTCTCAAACTGGTGGTGCTCCCCTAAGCAACAACTGTGCAGTTCTGATTCTCTCTTGTGATACCAGTCAGTTACTCAACTATACAAGAGTAACTCATACCAAATACAAAGAGGCTTGTGCAACTTACTAAAGGCTCCATAAAAGTATGATATTTCACTTTCCTTATAAAAGCGCCATTCTGTATGTTGTCAATTATCAGGCTAACGCATCAATTAATCCAAGAAAAACCAAGATATATAATGTCACAGACCACACAACCTGTAGGACTGACCTATGGTATATGCATAATATTGTATTGTAGTGGCTAACTTTTTTCAGTTCAGTTTCAGTTATTTTCTGTACACCAAATTTAGAGCACTTAGAATTACACGGGTATAGAGTGATTCACTCCATATCTACATTTCACAATTAGCAGGACCACATTGACCTAACACTGACACACAATATGCCATGCGTACATGGATTCACAGCTTTAAATGAACAGTGTATCCCAGAATGCATTTAAGTATTTATCACCTTCAGTTGTCACTTTCTTCATCAGTTTGAAAAAAAAAAAGAGAATGACAACTGTGTAGAGCACAATGATCGATTGGCAGCAATGGGATCCAATTACAAAACATGGTATTACATTGTCACTTAACAGATGCTCTAGCCCAGAGCAACTTACATAGGTTACAATTTCATCCATTTATGCAGCTAGATATTTACAGAGGTAAGTGTGGGATAAGTACCAAGGGCAAGGTACTTAATTGAACAGCAACCTTTTGGTTTCTAAGCCCACTTCCTACCAAGCCCCCACAGTGCTGCCACTATTACAGTGGATATTTGGCAGTATTCACAGACATTTATATTTTATCCAGCCTTATGCAGCAATTCCTGAAAATCAATTTAGAAAAACACTTTTATGAGCATGGGTGGTAGGCCCACTGACGTGCATAAATAAAATTTCACATGCACCCAAAATATGTGCAATGTACAGCCCTGGAATTTATATGTCTGATACTCTGCGGGTCCTTAAACTATGGTTTGGCCTATTGCCCAAAATGGATCTTAGGCAGGACTTCAAATATATAAGTGGTCCTTCCAGTCATTACAGCCACCAGAACTACTTTGCACCAGAGAACTAAATTGGTGCTCAAAACACATACTGGACTGGTTCATCAAAACTACTGCATTTAACATTTTCTGATCTGAATGTTGTGTTTATCAAAACGATCTAGCAATCAGCCAGCATTAAACACATTATGCATGGTACGTGAGTAGATACCTATTTTCGTCGGGATTTCCGGTTTCCAAATATGCCTTAAGTTTAAACATTTTATTTGTGACACATGTGTTACTCGTTATCAGTGGACTACAGGTCGCGAGACACAGTGACCTTTTACAGGAGTCCCGGGTCCCAAAAGGTTTGCGTACCACTGCCTAAATCATAAACTTTTCATCTCGTTTTGCAAGCAGTCGCATGCATCTTCTATTAACCATCCATACAACGGATTAATGACAGACATTGACGACGTGTTTCTGAGCTGTCTATCTCGTCAGTCCTGTTCCGACTTATCTTATGCATGTCCCGTCAATGAGCAGAATGTTTTCATGCTGCAAGAATAGAGGTTATCTGCATAAAGGATAACTTTGTTCTTTATACTAGTAACAACCGCATCTAGTTTCCGTCAACATTCAATGAATTTGGCGAGTCCAGTCGCTTTTGTAAACTGAAGCGATCAAATCCAAACACAGCAGTCCACTCAACTCCTTCAGACTGGGCGCCCTTCGCAACTCTCGCGAGACCAACACCAAAACCCCGATGGCATGCTAGGTATCTGCACATTCTAGCTGCTTGTTGTGTCCTTTGATTAAAATTGGCAGTGCCCAAAATCAAGCACAATTGCATTTTGTATATCAGTTTGAGAAATTATGTAAGAACGCGGTTGCAGTTGCTGTGAAGTTTGAGATGTATGCATCTTATTATTGTCGTTAACAATGTGAGCTAGCTAGCTGACTAGCTCAGTAGCTCAAACTAGCAAACGAGCCAAGTAAACAATCTGGCTGAATCTGCCACGAAAGGGTTTAGTCTTGGCGACTTGCTATTGTGATTTTAAATACTTGGCTAACTAACGTTAGTTAAAGCAATTCGGCAGCTAACTACGTGGATAGCTGATCAGCGAGCTACACGATTCTCCGTGCATATGCTTTAGTTAGCCGTGTATTTTAATGTATTTTAACGTTAGCAAGTGTACGGTAAAATCACCTACCGTCGGCGTTTTCGTTGTCTCTTTCAGATTCGTTGTTTTCGGTACTTTCCTCCAAACTCTCGCCGACGCTGCCTAACTTTATCTGGATGTATTCGTCGTCCTCGATGCGCTCCTCTTTGATTGTTATGGCTGGGGCTACGTCCATCGCTGCAGCTTCAGTGTGATGTCTCGGTGGTGTGGGTTCAGTGTTGCTATGGTCTTCGTCCCAGCCGGACTCTTCCACTTTAATCTTTTTGGCGTTGGTCAGTGCCGGTGCGACAACGCGCTTGGTGCCTGCCTGATTATTTTCATAGGATAATCCTTCATCATCACTCTCCTCGCGGCCTCCTCTTGCGATGTACACGGCAGCCATGATGGCTCACCCTGTTCTTCCACGCGAAACTCTACGTCTCTCCACAATGCACAAATACGAATGCCTTGCAGAGGTAACAGAGAAAGCGCGGCTGTGCAGCTCCAGGAAATTACGCAGCAGCGCTGACAACTTCCTTTGAAGCGAGGCTGTGCCAGTGAAGACGTCTCAGGCGCAGTACGTTATTTTGAAGAAAAAAGTGCAAAAACATATCGGTTTCTTTCTTTCTTTTAAGTTATATTATAGCAGAAAAAACGTCGTTAGCTATGGACCTACTAGTTAAGAATGAGCTATAGGCCTATTAAAGCTAATCTTGTTTCAGGAAATATTTTTTATTTTAGAAATAAATAGCCTATTATAAAATTTTGAAAACTTTTCATTTCAGCATTCAACTTTGATTCTGTCACCTTTGTGGATAACATAAAATATGTCACACAAACGGCAACCCCCTACCACTACCAAATGGATTAGCTGATTTAAAATAAATAACATCTGTGTTCATTCAGCTGTCTTGCATGGTTAGACTACTATAGCCAAGCAGAATAACCCAATTATGATCTGTTACTCTTGGGTATTTGCAAAGTTGTTATATTTACACTTTTTTTTATTCACTTGTGGAGTTCAGATTCCATTTCGAGCCTTTGGCTAGTGCCTTGTCTGTATACGCAGTTCGGTGACGCCCTATTAGTGGCGCGATATTACCGCCATGGTGCCACAGAACAATATAGGTGACCGCAAAGTACTTAAAAGCAGAATACAGTGGAAAAAATGCCATATAATGAATTCAGCTGTATACAGTGGAATATACTTGGTCGCTGCCTATATACGATTTATTGACCTATTCCCCATGAATGCAAGTAAATTCGGCAATATAATGCAATAGAGGACATACAGTTTGCGTATTCTCGCTTGGATGCACGGCTATTTCACACAGCAAGCGGGTTTAATTTGGGCTACTGTCTGTACTATTTCCTTCCACTTCTCCCCCAAATGGTTTACTGTCTATCATTTCGTGGGAATACTCAATATGATTAAGTAAAAACAAATAGCGCAACAACAATTCACAAAAATTACCTACAATTATATTATCTACGTCATTTTTTTCGGTCAGATCACACCCCCAGCAACTGCATGAAGATCAATATATGTCTTGCCTTTGACCTGTAGGCGTCATATTATATTTCCATAATAAACTTTTTCAAAAATTAACAAAAGAGAGATTCTTTGACAAGAATGCCCTCATTTAAATTGTATTCTCATATTACTGAAATTCCAGCCGCATGAGCGTTTTTGTATTCAAGATGGCGATCTAGAGTTGTGCTCTCTCTGAGGATACAATGACCATTTACACCCACAAGTCCGTAAACAGCACAAATTGTGCAATAACTACCAATATAATTGTACAGAGTTATGAATTTTGCGAAACAATCTACCATTAGTTTTAATCTATTGAACTTTTTCCCCCGACCTTAATCCCATGTTGATTTGCCAACATTATTATGCTATTGCACAGACAATCCTTCGTATATTTAAGATACAGGTAACTTAACTGAAACTTCTTTATAGCGTATTAGCTTAATAATTTTGAGTGGGAGCGACTATTATAATGTCACAGTTCAATCGATAATAAATTGTCATCCATATCGTCATCTACATTAACAATTAAACCATAAATAAGTAAACAAGCAACCTACATGTACAGGGGAGAAAAGCACTACCTGAGACATAAAATAAATGAGATACATTATACAATTATCTAATGGTTGGAATTACATTAACATGTACATTTGCAATATTATTTTTATTTGTAGGCTACAATGTCTCGGAAGAACATGTATGCCCCACCCTCCGTCTCTACCAATTTATTCTTTGTCACAGAGATGGATTAGTGTTTTGCTCGAACTAAAATTACATTGTATTAACAATACCGTAATATTTAGCCGTGGCTTTATTGTCTGGCTTTAGACGGATTTCATTTTTAGATAATCACATATTTTATCCAATGGTTAATGCACATTGTTACATCTCTGCAACTGAAAAACCTCTATAAAAAAACTCTTCACCAGGGCTGGACTCGAAAGCCCGATTCATATTAATGTCTAGGTACGCTTAACGCATGCGTTTTCAGGTAATCCATCCATTTTCGAACCAACAACAACAAAAAAGCAAGCCACCGCTGTCATGAGCATTACATAACTACTTCCCCTATTATTGTACAACCTTTGAGGAAATCGCTAGCAGGGGCTGCAAAGAGATCACGCTTCCACTTGCATAAAGATATTGAAGTTCAAAATGATGCACAAACATAGAAAAAAAGAATTTCGGACGGAGAAATAAACATTGTGAATCTAAATTCACAAATGTTATAAATGTTGTTCTTTGTCAAAAAAGCAGAAAGAATTACCTTACACACGGCAGCCCTCACATGGGAACTGAAGACCATTTACACACATGCCTGTATTGTCATATCAATGCAGGTAATTTTGTGTCTGAGATAATAAAAATAAAAATTGTACAAACTACAAACACTGAAATCTTTGTAGAAGAACCTCTGTTTTATTAAATGTGATCACGTAGCCGCTTATTTAGACATGTTTGTATTCAAGATGGCGCCCATCCTTTCTGTTCTAGTGTTGAAACTACCTGTAAATGCAAGTAAACAAGAAGAAATAATTTATATGTGAAAATAAAATCCTGTAACTATTTAGATGATTTTAGAAACTGCAAATGCTATAGTCCCTGAGAGAAGCACCAAACCAAAAGGAATTAACCCCAATGGTCGTCACGAACAAATTGCATAGCGCCCTAACATTATACCACAGCCTTTCATAAATGTAATTGTTACCTTAGATGTTACGAAAGAAAATCAAGAGGTTTCCATACAGGAGTAAGAATATTCAATCTACATATCACTGTAGGTTTTACTTTACTGACGTTTTCTTCATGTAAAATTGTCGATATACAAAAACTGACACGAATGATAATTAACATCTAAAGAATTCAAAAAAGTATTTTAAAAATTACAGAGCAATTTTAGCAACCTAGACACTCAGTGGAAGACAGTAGAATATACAGGAGTAATTAATGTAATGAAAATACAAAAAAAAAAAAAAAAAAAAAAAAACAAACAAACAATGTATATCCTTAAAGCATAAATAACATTTTCAAGCCTAGTACAATCATGTAGGTAATATTGTGAGTGAAATAAAACGTAAAATCGTGTGTTCCACACAGCGTAACAGCCAATGAATTTACACAATGCAGAGGATGGGTAACACATGATTAAATTACTGAAAGCTTAACGCTGTGCTTGCGCTAGTAAGGAATTATGCATCAAATTCACAGTGACATATTAGGTAAGCATAATTCACTGCAATTGACCCTACAAGTCTCATAGTTAAATTAGTTACATTTCGGGTGGCAGACTTTGTTATGTAGTATGACTTACAGAGCCTGTAATTTATATGCCTATAATCTATATGCAACTGGATATTTCCTGAGGCAGTTCAGGTTACACAGGTCACCCAAGGGTACAGCAGCAGTGCCCCACCAGGGAATTGAACCAGCAACCTTTGGGTTACAGGAAGTACTTCTTACTGCTTCTGCCAAGATGAAAATTCTCATTAAGCTAGTGTATGATGCTCAGACTATACACTGTCTTAAAGGCATGGCTCTGACCAGATGCTTTAAAGCTACAAAAACTGATTTTGTGGGCACTCATGGCAGGTAAGAATATTTCAGTCAGAATGTTCAATGCCAGGTTTCACAAACTGAGTTTGCCAAGAATTGCCAACAGCTAGCAAAAAAAATTACTACATAGTGCTCCAGCAGGTTTTCCAGCAGAACCCCAGCAACAAGAAGCACAAATGAGCTGCGGACAGAAAAAAAAAATTCACAATTGCCTGAAGACACAAGCAGCTGACAAAAATGGAGGTTGAACAGAAGTGTAAAATAAGGAACTGAATGAGCTGTGATGAAGGCATGAGTGTTTATTTGTTCTCTCTGCAGAAACACATGACACTACCAATGTAACCACAGTGGGAAGAAACAGCTGGTTGTCTTGAAGAAACACAATTTTGTATGCCCCAGGGTTATGTTATTCACCCGTGAGCAAACTAACAAAATGGCAAGTTTGGTAACACATCATGTGCACACCCTGTGGAGTTGACCATCAGGAGCCAACTCGTATACGGCAACAGGGACATTGCTATGCACTCATCATTTTGAGAAATAGTGATGTCTGTTCTAAGCTTTGGGTAAATCTGGCTTAAGTGAACATCAACTCTACTTTCTATTACTGATGATGATGCCAAATGAATAAATGTAATTAATGTAAATGTATTACCCAAAAATGCTCATTCAGCTTGAATGGATACACTTATGTTCTGTTGTGCTGGAAGTCACTCTGTAGAAGAGTTTTTGTCCTTCCATTGCTTAAGAAGTTACATTAGCATATAGATAATTAAGCAGAAAACACACATGTATTGACATTAAAATATATTTTTATTATCAGTATTTTGCATTTTTAAATTAGTTTTAGCCAAAGATGTTTAGCTTTGAAAAACACTATTTGACTGCACTGTAAATATAGACTATAGTACAATTACATAATGAAACATAAAGGAAAACAGAACAGCCTGGATGCCCCTAACTTACCTCTCACCCACACATTCTGTGACCCTTTCCTGATCCTCCTCTGACTCCAACATGGTGATGGCAGTGCTGGCGCTTCAAGACATTCCCGGACTGATTGAAGGCCTGTCCAAAGTCAGGGCAGTTGTGTGGGCGGCTCCCTGAGTGTATCGCCATGTGCTTTTTCTGATTGGACCGGGAGCAGAAGTTGCGTCCACACTGCGGGCACGGAGCACTGAACCCTGTCACCCCTGGCTGTCTTCCCTGTGCATTCAGATCTGGTCTTTGCAGCTCCACGTTGGCCACCTGCTTTGGGTGTTGGGTCTCTAGGTGTCAAACTAAGCAAGCCACGAAGCTGACAGTCAGTTCACACACGCAGCAGATGAAGGTTTGTGCCTGAGGTTCAAACTGATTCATAACATGTTCTTCTTTTTCTCCATCTTTTTTCTATTTTCTCCCAAATCTGCCATGCCTTCTTCCTGCACCTTTCCTTTTGCACTCCTTCATCTCTCCGAGTCTCTCCCTCCTGATGTGTCTCCACTGGTACCCCACAGGACTGTTTCTCCTCATCCATCTGCCCATTCCAGAAGGCCTTTTTTCCCCCCCAAAGTTTTCCTCCTCTTCCTCTATTTCTACTGTTACCCTCCTCATCCTCATTTCTTGCTTATGTGCTTACACATTCGTATTGTAGCGCTCGGACACAATAAATTTAAAATAAAATAAAAACTCACCTAGCCTGCTCGACAGCTAGATGTCTCACAGCTGCTCGCTGTTTTTTTTTTTTTTTGCTGCTTGCTGTATATGCAGGTACCACTCTGAGCCCTCACAATTCTATGACAGCAGTGGCGATTCTGTAGATCTTTTTCTAAACCATATGACTCATCTTTGTTTATTGTATCCCCAATATCAGCCAATACACACAACATGAATATCTCTGAATCTGCGCAGCTTCTGCGCTGCATGATGTCCTGTAAATGTTGAGACTGTATTTTCGTGGATCAATGCTGCACAGACACTGTGCAAATTCATTAATAAAAATGATGTGTGAATAAAGCAGACTCAGTGAACAAGATAAGCTATCCAGAGTAAGTATAGATCAGAGAATCTATGTGGCACCTCCCTGGTATTGGTCAAAAAAGGCAGTGTCGTCTTTGTTGGCCTGCCAAAATCTTAAAATTCTTCAGAAGCCTGCAGGAAATCAACAGGACCATGTTGGTGACCACCTGGAGCCATGAGAAGTAACAAAATGATATACCACACTTTCTCTAATGTCAAGTACATATCCCAAAAACACAACAGAGACATGGAGTGACTGATTAACTGTATCCGAAATATGGTTAAGCAACAATATAACCATAACGTCATGGATTACAAGCTTTGTTACTAGCAATCTTTTTTTTTTTTTTTTTTTGTCTGGTCTCAAAAAATGTAAGCCAGCTTCCTATCTGCCTGGGTTAAAAGGGTATGGAGCAGTAGTATTTTTGGTGGTCTGTAATCAAGAATGTGCAGTTCAGAGTTTCATAATATTCAAAGTCTTCCTGGAATTAGCAGTGTAAGAAATAATTTCACGCTTCCATGGAAGCCCAAAGTGACTCCCCGGCCACCATGTGTGACTGTTATGCGAGAGATGCATTGTAGTAATTTCTGCAAAAATATAGGTGTGGAAACATCACAGCAGCATGTAGGGCGGTGTGATTGATATTTCCTATTTCCAATCAGCAACAAACTACTCAAAGTTGTTGACATCAATAAACTGATCATTGTATATTAATTCAAGATACCATGCAATGTCAGGTACACTCCAGAAACAACTGGCATAAAGAGGTCCGACAAGACACACTCTTAGCCAGGTGATCTAACAGCCTCGCAAATCACTAGTATTTACTAATTCATGCAATTTGTGAAAATTAAACTCATACAAATTAAGGTAATAACATTTATATAAATTACTTTTGATGCTACATTCCAACAACACAAAAGCTGTGTTTTTTTCTTGTTCTGCCAAATGATTTCTGGATGCTATTTAAATAAATGTATCCAAGGTGGTTCCTCTCTGGTTTTTAACATGACCTTCACAGCATTCAGCTAGGCTGTGACAAAGCTGTCAATGAAAATTATAGTGTATTATCTTGGTTAATACAAGTACATTACTTTTCCTGACCCTTACTTAACTTTTTAAAAGTCATCAGCTTGACTGAAATGGAAGAAACCACACTGCACACTACTATGGGAACCTTTCTCAGAATGAAAACAGCCTGTGTAACACAGTACGGCCAGAAACACAATTTATCCAGGATATTTATCAAGGCATTGTTATGTCAAACAACATAGGTGGCATGTCCTTATTAAGCACAACATCACCAACCTACCCACCCTAACATTTTAAGTTGAGCAAAAAAAAAAAAAAAAAAGCTAACATAATCAGGCAGCTGAAATGCCAGTAATGATGAGGCAATTAATATCAAAGCATGTCATTATGCACAGTCAGGGAAGGAACTCTGTTCTGCAGTGTCAGATCTCTCCCTGCGCATGCTGCATGTAGTGCAAGTGCAAGTCCAGCTCCCGGGGTAGAGAGCATCCGCAGATCATGCACTGGAGAAGGGGGTTCCGGGCAAAAGGCAGAGGGCGGCCAGAGTCCGGCTGATGGCCTTTGGCCTGCTGCGCTGGCTGCAGGGGGGGTAAGGCCTGGGTGCAGGGCAGTCTCTCAGACATGATGCGCTGTTGCGTGAGGTAGTTACTCTGGGCTGGTGGCGGAATGGACCCAGCCACATCCGGATGGTGGGGCTGAGCTGGGGGCAAAGCAAGTGAAGTAGGTGGGGGTATAGCGAGCGGAGGAGGGTGGGACAAAGAGATTGGGGGGTGGGGGGGTAAACCAAGTGGAGGAGGGGGAGGTAAAGGCAATGATGAAGTAGGGGGAGCTGGAGGGGGAGGAGGCAGAGAGAGAACAGAACTGGTCCGGTCTGGGTGGACTTGAGGGTCCATCATCATCGGCTGCGCCGGTTTCTGTTGCTTTTGTGGCTGATGTTGCTGTTGCTCTTGGCCCTCCGTAGGCTTGCTCGGGGAGCTGTGCAATGTCTGTGGCCCTGCTGGAGGTGACTGGAAGCTGAACACGGCACCTCCGTTCCCGCGTCGAGAATGGGTCTCCTCATACTGAACTGCGGTCGGGCCCATCTTTGCTGACGCAAGTGCGTTGTTCCAGCCCAGAGGCTGTGCATGATCTTGCCCATCCCCTGTTTTTTTTGGCGAGCTCAGGGTCTGAGGCATTGATACAGGTGTCTGGAAACCCCACACAGCGGCTCCGTTACCACTTGCAGGACGGGGGGACTCTTGCTGAGCTAAAGGTGACCCCATCTGTGCTGAAGCAGCTGCATCAGACCAGCCCAGCTGCTGCTGTTGCTGCTGCTGCTGCTGCTGCTGCTGCTCTTGCCCCTCTCCAGGTTTTTTTGGAGAGCTCAGGGTGTGGGGCGCAGCTGGAGGTGTCTGGAAGCCCCACACAGTTGCCCCGTCGGTACGTGGCGGATGGGACGACCCGTACTGAACGGGGGCTGGGCCCACCTGCGTCGACGCAGGTGTGTCGGCCCAGCCCACAGGCTGCTGCTGCTGGAGAACCGGTCCCTCCGAACGCCACTGCTGCTGCTGCCGCCACTGCTCATGGAAGTTAAACTGGGGAGCATAGAGGGGAGGCTGCTGCTGACCTAGCCTTTCGTGCCAGTCTGGCCTTCTTGCGATAGGAACAGGATACGGTGGCGGTGGAGGCAGTGCCGCCACGCCCTCTCCTCCAGCCCACCTGGGCCAGCCCGACACCCACCTGCTCCCTCTCCTGCCCCTACTGCCCCTGCCTCGCCCTCTCGCCCTCTGGGGTGCGATGGGGAGGGACAGGGGCTGGCTGAGTCCCTGCCGCTTGCGGGCGTGGATCTTCTGGTGCACCAGCAGGCTGCTCAGCCAGGGGAAGGACTTGTTGCACTCCTGGCAGCGGTGGGGCCTCTCCCCCGTGTGGGTGTTCAGGTGGTCGCGGAGCAGGTACGCCAGGCCAAAGCTCTTGTCGCACAGCTGACACTTGTGGGGCTTGTCGCCGGTGTGGGAGACCATGTGCCGCTGCAGCTCGCTCTCCTCGCTGTAGCCCTTGCGGCACTGCGTGCAGCGGTACGGCTTCTGCTGGTGCAGCCTCTGGTGGGTCTTCATGTTCTGGAGGAAGGCGAAGTCCTTGCCGCAGTCGGGGCACTTGAAGGGCTTCTGGCCCGTGTGGATGATCAGGTGCTGCTGCAAGTAGCTGCTGAACTTGAAGCCCTTGCCGCACACTTTGCACTGAAAGGGCTTGTCCCTGGAGTGAATGCGCATGTGCAGCTCCAGAACCGAGCGGTGGCGGAAGGTCTTGCCACACTCGTCACACTTCAGGGGCTTTCGGTTCACCTGGTCCCCCCATCCGCCCCCGGGTAATTCCTCCATGTTGTTATCGTTTGCCTTCTCCACCCCCCCGACCTCCTGTTCCACGGGTGCCTCGTGGGTTAAAACGTGAGCCTGCAGGCTGGTCAGGTCAGGCAAGGTGAGGGAACAGCGGGGGCAGGCGAGAGGATGGTCCTGATTCTCACTCTCGTGCGCGTTCTCCGTTACCATCCCCCCAAAACCTTCCTCCGCCTCATGGATCAGCATGTGTGCCTTCAGGCTGGCCAGGTTGGCCAAGGTCAAGGGACAGAGAGGGCAGTTGTGGGACCGTTCGTGACCCTTGGCGCTATTCACATTTTCCCTGCCCGCGCCTCCAAAGCCCTCCGCTGCCTGATGGCCCAGCATGTGCGCCTGCAGAGTGTTCAGGTCCAGGAAAGTCAGAGGGCAGCGGGGGCAGGCGTGGGAGAGCTTCCGGTGCTGCCGCCAGTGCGCCCGCATGTTCTGGGCGAAGGCGAACTTCTTGCCGCAGTCCGGGCAGCGGAACGGCTTCTGCCCCGTGTGGAGGAACTGGTGCTGGTGCAGCAGGCTGCCGTACTTGAAGCGCTTGCTGCAGATGCCGCACTGGTGGGGCCGGTCCTCGGAGTGCCTGCGCCGGTGGTCCTCCATGACGGAGCGGTGGCGGAAGACCAGTCCGCACTCGGGGCACTCGAAGGGCTTGAGGGCGGCGTGGGACCGCTGGTGGATGCGGAGGGTCAGGCCGCACTGGAAGCCCTTGTTGCACTCCAGGCAGCGGTAGGGGCTGTCCAGGGAGTGGGTCTGCATGTGGGCGTTGACAGACACCCGGTACTGGAACTCCCGGCGGCACAGCGGGCACCGGTAGGGCTTCTCCGGGGCGCGCTGGCAGGGGTGGCACCTCAGCTTGCCCAGAGTGAGGAAGGTTTCCCCGCAGTGCTCGCACTGCAGACTCCTCCCCTCCCTGCTGTGGGCCCTCCTCTCCGCACCCACCGGCGCGGCCTTCTCCTTGTGCTCGCTGCGGTGCTTGATAAGGCTGCTCCGGTGCTGGAATGTGAGGCCGCACTCCTTGCAGGTCAGGGAGGCCAGCTCGTCCTGGTGCGTGTGGAAGTGCCGGTGCAGGTTGAAGGTCTCGCGGCGGGTGAAGAGCTTGCCGCACTCCTGGCACATCAGACGGCTCTTCCTCTGTTTGACTGGCACCTCCGCTTTTCCTGCGACCCCTTTCTCCCCCAGGTCTTCCCTCATGTCTCTTGCCATTTTCTCTGTGTCCTGGGATGGTGAAGACTTTAGCACTTCCATCTCCTCCACTCCAGGGCTTGATTCTACTCCGTTGTCAATCACTTTTGGGGAAAGGTCTACCTGGACCTCAGGCACTGCACAGAGACAGCAAAGAGTATATCTGTTATTTTCAAAGCAATACCAAAACAGAATACCAACAAGAACACAAGTTTCCCTCAAATATCCTTATCATTACTTATTTTGTTTACAACAGCACACATTATGCCCTACTACCCACCTAATTAGAAGCAACAAGCTAGGCATAGCTAATGACAGCACAGAAATGGCCCTTATACTCTTAAAAATCTAACCCCGCTAGCTATCTTGCTAGCTTGCGGTATAACTTAATAGAACTGACAGCAATGTTATTTATTTACGTCCAATCACGCAACTGTAAAGAACGAGGCACAGGTAGTTAGCTATCGTAACCAACAGAAGGTTATTTAATAACAATTCGTATTACAAGCTGCACGTCTTGCTGCCTTACCGTTGTTTCTGACAGATTGCTTTGCATCCCGACGAAGTTCCGACACTTCCTCCCCTTCGGACCATTCAAATTCCCGCTGGCTGTCGCAGGAAACGCCGGGGTGCATCAGGGCCTCCCCTTCGGGCGCTGTTAAGTCTATTACCAGACAGGGTACCATCGCAGCATTGTTTGTCTGGTGCACAATGCCACTTTCAGTCGGACTGGCGCACAGCCCCGCCGCACCATCAGTAGAGACTTCAGTTTCACAGTTGCTTCCCTTATTATTACCGCTGTCATCATTAGCCACAATGTAACCAGGCGAACCAGACGTGCGCCGATCGTCGCATTTCTCTGTCATACCCCCCGGGTCATCTTCCAAGCTGCTGAGCGGCTCGACGTGGTGTCTCTGGGGCTCTGGTGAATGCACAGCGGCCATTTTTTTTTTTGTCCCACACACTCCCCCTCCCGATCCCTACTTCAAAATGCAAGAGACTGGTTATGATGACGTCACTGGCGATCACTCGGACGTGGTTCACCTCCTCAGCAGTAGACTGTGACGGAGTCCTGCGCGTGCAACTTTCGCACAGTGTCAACCATGATGCATCTTTCAGGAACAGCATAACACTTAAATACATTTTTGTGTTAAAGTACTATTTTCACGTAATCTCTTTGGGTGTACAAACATGGAGTAGACACAGGCTGGCATCCAGTATTAAGTATGATGCTACATACAGTTATTCAAATTATTACATTATTGACACATCAGATCACTACATAATTACAATATTTGAATTCCTCTGAACAAAATGAAAAAATGAACAAAACATCCATTTTTATTCTTTCTCATTGTTACAAAGGCCCATGAACCTAGTATGAAATAGATAATTTATTAATATTAATTTTCTTGCTTATAAATGAATCCTGATCTCTTTGCAATAGTCATTATTGACACAGAAGAAAGAAGCTTGGATGGTTAATTCCACTATTCAATCCTAGGTACCACAGAATATTCAAATTTAGAACTAATTGAAATATATATTCCAAGCATGCATCCAGGAGACAGACATTAAATTCAGGTCAATTCATCAAATTCAAGTCACACCAAACAACCACAGAAATACTTCTGTGTTGGGTTGTCTTTATTTACATTAAGATAAACATATAATACACTTTGACAGAACACATCCTTTAAATATTTACAAGATATAAATTGTGCAAAATAGTACAATGCTGAGCTTGATCTGTAGATCCCTTGCATTTTATTTTCTCCGATCAGAAACATGCATGCAAGATAACAGCGCATACAATGTAACTGGCACATTTCTGTTTCAGAAATTGAAGATATGAATGTAAGATTATGAAAACCAGCGGCTAAAGTGCGTTTCTAAATCAGACCTTTACACAAGTGCATATAAAATGGGAAAACATATTTCCAATTTCATAATATCTCTGTATCATGAATCAATACAATTTTGATTGTCTATCAACAATAAGGAAAATATTACTGTGAGCTTGTGGTCTTAATGGATTTGAATAGATATTGTTTGTCAGTACTGGTATTTTAAAGATGGGATTTACTTTTCAAGTGGATCCATCTACACCGCTCCAAGGCATTCGTGGGCTGAGAAGACATAACTTTGGTAATTCTGGGGCAACCTAATAATTCATTTCAACTTTATTTCTAAAGAAGTATATTACTAATATTTAAAGCCTTTTTTTTCTTTTAAGCTTTTTGTATTTAGCGCCTTCGCCTTCGTCTCTGGTCACCAGTCCTTCCCCGTCGTGGACGCTGGGTTCTACCAGCCATTGGTATTGATGGATCTGGCTGGACAGTACCATCAGTACCATCCAGAATGTCAGGTGGTGCCGGTATGGGTGGCACAACTACAGGTGGATGAATGCCTTGGTGTTGGGCTTGCGGTTGTTGTTGTTGCTGCTGCTGTTGTTGTTGTTGTTGTTGTTGTTGCTGCTGCTGCTGCTGCTGCTGTTGTTGTTGTTGTTGTTGTTGTGTTTCAAGAATTCCCAGCAGCCTTTGCAGAAGCACATTGTTCTGCTGTAGGCTGATGGAGAGGGCCTCTTGTGAAGCCACCAGTGTCCGAATGTCACGTCTAAAACCTTCCCCGGATTCGCGCAAACTCTGCTCCACCCTGTCCCCGAGATGCCCTGCCGCTTCCCCAAGGCCCCTGAGTTCATCCTCCAACCAAGAGCTGCGTAACGGAACCTCCAGAGGGCCATGCTGGGCGCCGAGGGAGGGCTGGGGGCTCGGCTGCGGCGTTCCGTTTAAGAACGGGGCGCTATAAAGGGGGGACGGGGGAAGCCAGCGTTCCGATGCCGGGGGCGGCCCCAGTCCCAGTCCTAATCCCAATCCCAGTTTGTCTTCCATGTTGTTCTCACCTACCTCACATTCCCCATCTCTGTCCGCCCCTCCTCTTCCCGTGTGATCCTCATCTTTCTCAAATCCATCTCTGTCAATCCCATCCCCAGATGCAGCTACCACTACGAAAAAAGGGTAACAGGAACAGAGGGTTTTTCTTATCTGAAATGTGAATTTTGAGGATGAGATGAGGTAGAATATGACAACTTTTAATCATTACTTTTCACCTCAACTGCAAGCCCAACAAAACCTTTTTTTCATTTTCTGTACACATGTAAATTATGCCCCATCAACTTTTAATAAGTCTTAAAGGTTCATTTTATTAAAAATGATCAGTTCTAGTTATGATTAACTTTAATGTTTTTATATATTTGAGGCTAAAGCGTTTACTACAAACAGACAGCGATATAAACATACGGTACAGTGTTTAGGCCTACTAATAAAATGACCCTTCAACAACACATTCAAACATGCTTGGTTGTCTAACCAAACACCTCTGTATTTTTTTTAATCATAGAGCAATTCTAAGAGCCTTTTCAAGATGTAGGCAATGGTTAAAAGCGAGAATAAGTCGGCGATATTTTATGACACACTATTCAACATTTCAGTAACAGTTAACCTCCAGATGTGACATACCCACATCAGCATCAGAGAAGCATGGGTAACTGGTCTTCCCTCTGCTCCCTTGCCTCTGACGGGCCGGCTGAGGCCTGGGGCTCGCCTGAACAGATCTTCCCAGCATGGAAGCCCCTCTACCGGGAGGCAGGTAGCAGCTGCGGTGTCGAGCGTCAGCCAGCCTGCCCCCATTACGTCTTTTCAGGTCATCCCACCGCTTCTTGACTTCGCGGAGAGTGCGGGGAACACGGGACACGGCGTTGACCCGCTCGAGGATCCCACCCCAAATCCGTTCCCTCTCCCGCCGCCGTAGCCTTCCCGCCGGGCCGAAGAGCTCCCCCTCGCAGCGGGTCACCTCCGACACCAGGACCTCCAGCTCCGCCCCGCTGAACCGGCTCTTTCGTTTGCCCCCACCCCCAGCTGCCATCACAGCAGACACACTGCTATCTATAAAACACAAGTGAAGTCATTTCTCAGCTAGGTTTCTGTCTCCCTACAAGGTGTTATTCTGACAGAGAGCAATTCTTGCTCTCATTCTGTTTTTTTTTTAAGGTGTTTACATTTTTGAGTGGATCTGCTTACTTTGTTCAAGGGGCATAAGATCATCTGCAGACATTCCAGGGGACACGATATTGGGGTGCACGACCACCACATTGAAAGGGAGGGCCCCAGGCAGCTCCCCATTGTGGTCGCAGCTCCCCTCTGAGTCCTCGTCCTCCCTTGCGAAGCCATCTTCGGAGACACCCCCCCCAAAGGGCCCTTCTGGAGACTCCACTTTAATGTGCATAGGGGGTGAGTGCTCATACAGCAACCCCCCCTCCTCATAGTACTCAGTCATGGGTCAGGCCCGGTTTGCAGACACACTGACTGGACCAGGCTAACAGACACGCGACTCACATTCACTCAACTGCTGACTGTTCCCCACACAGTCCCATTTTTTGGACACTCACTCACTGACTGACTGACAAAAAAGATGAAGTATTCATATACTTGAATGCATACCACACTTTCACTGGTCAGTGGACTAAGCTGACAGACAACACACTAAAGGCACTGGTATCAACTCTCACACTGCCATGTGCCAACCCACTTGCATATATTGTCATTCATGAGTTGAAACAAAAATAACAGTTTCTAAAAAATATATCAACTACATGTAGTTGACACACATATACATACACCTGTACTGAGGGCTAAGGCATTTCTAGAAACTCACACAAATGCACTGATATACACAGATATGCACAAACAAGACATAAATGTGCAAACAGATGTACAATATTAAAACACTAAGGCACAGAATGAGTGAGATCGCCGTAACTGTACAGACATGTTCATTCACGCCACAGTCATCCCAGATAGCAAAATAGCGAAGGGGGGGAGTCCTACAGAAAAAGGAACGATAGAAGAAACATTATTAACTCACCGAAATTCTTAACATTTAAGCACGAAAACAAAAATATTCAAGAAGGAAACTAATCCCTAGCTAATGTGGAGTTGTCATTAAAAAATATAGGCTGTCGCATCAATGCGCATTTTTCTGCACCACATCCGCAACGGTTGCGCATTCCGCATAAATTACGCTCGCTAGCTAGCTAGCAAGCTAAAATGTTATAACGTTTGTCAATATATCTAAGAATAAAATAAATAATTAGGTTGCAAGTTGCTGAATGATGTAAAACAGCACAACTCACCTTATTATAATGTCAACAGACAAAGGAATAAATAAAGATTAAAATAAATTACAAAATAAAACCCCCCTGGCCCTTTGCTACGTACGTCTGACTCCTCTAAAAGCCCAAAAATGTACACACTCTCGCGTCGCTGGATATATACGTCACCGAACACGATGCGGACTGTTATGCGGGCTAAGCAAGACAGATTTTTGTGATACACGTGGAACGATTTACAAGTAGTCGCGTAAATTAAAAACTTTGATTTAACATGGAGGTTTGGGGAAAAGTGAAATGGTTATTTTGAGATCATTTATTATGTTACATTTGTTTCACTACAGGTGAAGCCAGTCAGCAAGTCCAGTACATCCAGCAACTTCAAAATTATTTATTCTGGTACTGTTTACTTATCAATTTTGCCATTTTGTGATTATTGCACTTTCGAGTATATGAGGCAGGATGTTCTTTGATTAAAAATAATCGTCCATATGATCGTCTTCCAGGTAGTTTTGTTCAGAGCATGTGTGTGTCGCAAACTACTGCTACTATTACTACTAATAATAAGAATAATACCATATAAAAGCACTCACACACACACTCAAACTTTTGTAAGTTGACGTTTAATATGACGTCATGGTATTTTAACTTGTTAAACTTAGGTAGGAACAAGTATAAACTGAAGTATAAATAATATTGAATGTTGTTACTAGATTAGTTGTGTCCAAAGCAACTAGTGGTAAAACACAAATTCTAAAATTCGGTTGCCTGCCAATGCAGAGCATCCAATAAAGCTGCAGACGACTATCTTTCAAATAGAATCAGGACTGAAAAAATGACATGCTTTTCCAAATGGTAAACACTTTTTTCAAAGCAAGTCTAGAAATGAAGAAATATATTTACGTGTACTAAACATGGTAACGAGTGTTTCATTCTACACATCACTCTACAATGTCTTCAGGTCACGTGACAGGATAACGTTTACATTTATATTTATTCATTACGTGGTACTATGCAGATGGAGCAGCTCTCTATAAAACACAAATAAGAGCGTGCAACAGTAAACCGAAATTCCTTCTGTAAAACAAAACCATACTGCTTTTGATTTTCCTCTCTAATTCACTGTAATACAATGGACAGCTCAAAGCAGAACGTTATGATGGTGGACTTTAAAACCATCAAAACCCTGTGTTATAGTTGATAACATAGGCTATTTTACCTCGCAGTTTCTTTACCAAGAGACACCTTTGGTAGTTTTTTACTACCTACATCTGGAGGGAGCTCTAGCAGAGCCAGTATGTGGCTTATGGAATTTAGCCTCAATTCTCTCACGTGATTTTATGTGTTCTCCGGTACAGACTTTCATTTTCGTCCATTTTCAGTGCATTACATTTAACTTTAAAGAAATCGATTGTTCACTTTCTTAACGTTACTTTCTTAACAAGGAATATGTAAATATGTCAGTGCACAGTTATGCCTTCTCAATTTTACCAGTAGAGGACAGTTTTCTGCATAAATTATTTTTTAAAGGTAGCTTTGTTTAACTAATGAAAACCTCAATTTTTCCATTATTTTAAAATTAAAACCATAAGATGAAAATAAGTAGAAATGTAAGACCTGCTTTTAATTTTTTATTTATTTATTTAGAAAAATAAGGTTCAAGGTAATATTCTATAAGGCAGAAAAACACTTATGCTGTTGAATTCAGCAAGCATAAACAGTGGTTGTATGTACAGTGTGTTACCGGTAGTTTATATTAATTACTTGTGAATTTAGATTTTTTATTACAGAAATATTCATATCCCACAGTCCTACCATCAGTAGAAAAAAAACAGCTTCTTATCACATTTCTGTTTTAGACCAACCGAAGATTTCCACTGCCAGATGTTCATTCCCAAGTTAATCTTAAAAGGACAGTCCTTGAATGTACAAAATGTACAGTTGAATTTGCTGACAAGGCTCTGTTTTAATCTGGTTGATCATTGCATTTCACTGCTGTAGTGACGTGGTGAATGTGTGTGGATAGAGCAGTCAAAACTAGGTGGGATCAATGTGCAAGTGGCCATTTGCACAAGAATACTTACATGACGAGAATATCCCTTTTCTATCATTTTGTCATGTACTCCTCCTTGTCCCCTACAGTTACCATCCACTGTAATCTATGTAAGCTATCCTTTCTGTTATATTTATATTGAAAAGTGGGCCATAATATTTATTAGTATATATGAAGTATTTGGTACACCCCAGTGGGGCCGATACATTTGTTCTTTTTGCAATGGTTTACTCATGCCAAAATTTATAAGTGTTAAGAAAGAAGCAAAAATCTTCAAAGATAAAGAAGTAACAATCAAATGGATATTAAGGAAGAATCACAAAGTTAAAATTGGAATGCTATTTTTGTATGGAAGAAATCAGTTTTGGGATTTTTCACAGTGTGTCTGTCGAGTATAAAAATGCATGTATTACAGAACAGTCTGTTCCTGTCATGATCTCACCCATGCTCCATAACATAACACAGCTGAGCATGGGGGTATAATAACATCAGGATTCACATTAGCTGCAAAGGCTCTGGATTTAAGTTTCAGCCCATCTTTGCAATGAGCAACCACGTTTTCTGGAATGTAGTAATTTACTACACGTGTGTCATGCCAGACATGAAAGCACTGGTAACTTAATTGGCCTTGTAAACGTACACACTTGCTACATTTCCAATGTTGCCATATAAAGGAAATGTAGAGGAAGACATTAGTTTCATACATAGGTTTGATCAGATATCATTTGTAAATACAGCAAAGCTTCCTCAGAAAATGTTATAATGTGTGAATCAGCGATTCACTAAAACTAAACACTTAAGCCAATCATAGGCACCTCTGTGTGTTGACAGAGGGTGAAAGACTACTCCTTACTGGATAGCAGCAATAAATCCCTTTGCACTTTCAATCAATTATGTGTTTTTTGTAGCAGCACACAACCAGACATTACTGAGAGAGAGTTGTTTTAAAAAATAACTGCAAGCAAGTTCTCAAAACGGATATTATCATTAGTAAATATCCAGCTGTATAAATGGATAACATGTAAACATTGTAACCCGTGTAAGTCGCTGTGGATAAGAACATCTGCTAAATGCCAGTAATGTTAATAATGTTAAAACCTACTCAAGGAAGACACAAAGGAATGGGAATTGCTTTCCTTATTACTTTAAGAATATAAACAATGAGTTGAGACCATCTCTTTCTGCAAATATTCCACTGTAATCTAACCTTACAGTTGTAAAGTGCAATTTCTTGGTCTAATTAATGTCTGGAAATGTAAACTATTATGTTGGTTTTTATTCAAATAATTTTGCTGGATCTTTTTTTTTTCATAATTGAGATTATTGTTACTCAGTTGCTAAAATGGTTGGTAATTGGCATTATTGTCCTGGATTGTCTTGATCCAGTGAAAATCTTATTAAAATTTAATAGATTAAAAACCATGAGATGAATGCCATATGCAGTGTACAAGACAAGTTCTTATGAAAATCATGTACAGTACTGTGTTACAACAGTATGTATATAATACATACTGTAAATCAATGAAAAGGGAAATCTAATATTACGAATCCTTATACTTAATGTGTAAAATGAATAAACATCCATCATTCAAAATGCGCATCTTTTAGACAAATTTCAATGTACCATGTATACATTTACCCAGAATTTGGCATAGCGTTCCCGTATACTGATTAAAATTGACAGATATGTTAAGATTACCTTTAAGACAATTTTTTTTTTCAATTGCCATATGTCCGTTCCCAGACGGGTTACTATTTAATTAAACGATATAAGTGGGAATATACAGCCTTCAGAGGAGAGAGATAATGGTGATACAGTGAGTATAAAAGCGACCTCACACAAAGCTTGAGCACTGAGGAGAAGACCGACGAAGCAAAGATGAAGTTTCTTATTCTACTGGCCTTGTTTGGAGTGGCATGTAAGACAAATGTGTGATGTGGTGTGAGGTTTTATATTGTTACTTATTATAAGTGATATATTTCATCTTTTGTTGTTCTTGTTAATTTCCTGAATACTTGAGAGAAGTTCATGGAATAGCACAGAGAAACCGAGGAACAAAGCCAGGGTTGGTTACTACATTTGCTAGAAGACGTATTTAAAAGCCTTGAAGCTGAATTCTCGTTCTGCAGTTTCTCCCTTGTAAGTCTGCATTGCAGCCGCACACCTACAGATTGTTGATGACATGTTCTTCTTTTCTCCCCCAGTCGCTGCCCCTGTTGAGGATGAGGATGACAAGATTGTGGGAGGGTACGAGTGCAGGAAGAACTCTGTGCCCTACCAGGTGTCCCTGAATGCTGGATATCACTTCTGTGGAGGCTCCCTCATCACCAGCCAGTGGGTGGTGTCTGCAGCTCACTGTTACAAGTCGTAAGTGTACACCCATAAATAAAAAATAATGTTATTATTAATACATTTTCACTGCTTTACTTGCCTGCCTTTGTCATAAACCTAGCAAGGGTCTATTAGTCAACATACAAAATAGGTTTTAAGAACGCTCTTGAGAAGCTTAATGATAAAACAGGCTGTTCAAAAGTAGGGTTGTTATTCCAGCTATAGAGTGTACCAAACACTGTGTCATACCTGGTCTTGAACACTCTGTGGGTCTCTGCTCCCACTAAGAATCATAGTAAATTATTGCATGTGTATTGCATATAACTTAATGAGTAAAAATACTTCAACTATCAGTTTTGACTGTATTTAGATGTACCGTATCAAACAGCAGCGTTGTACAGTGAAATACATTGTCTTCCAATTAAACTTCCATGTTTTTTATGCCGAGTTAGTTAAGTTTGACTCTTAAATGTGTAGTGAGACAGTTTCTTTTGAGTATTGCACCCTAGCAGAAGATAATAATTTCCTCTGTTAAAAACTGTCCATCAGATGAATAGAAAAGACCACTGGGATCAACACTGTGTACAAGATACCCTGAAACTCTTTAATTACATTACCTTAGCAGACTAATCCAACAGCAACTTCCATAGCTTACATTTTTCATGTTATCCATTGATACAGCTGAATATTTACACCTGCAGTTTAGATGAAGGGCCTCGCCCAAGGGCACAGTAGTACTGCCCCACCTGGGAATCACACCACCAGCATCTGGGTTACGGGCTCTGCTCCTTACCACTATGCCACACTGCTGCCCTTTTCCAACATTCCATCATTTCCTGTCCCACACACTGATGTAAAACTAATCTACCTGCGATACCGTCTGTCTGCAGCCGCGTCCAGGTGCGTCTCGGTGAGCACAACATCGCCACCAACGAGGGCACCGAGCAGTTCATCAACTCCGCCCTGGTCATCAGGCACCCCAGCTACAACAGCCGCAACCTGGACAACGACATCATGCTGATCAAGCTGAGCAAGGCCGCCAGCCTCAACAGCTACGTTCGCACCGTGTCCCTGCCCAGCAGCTGTGCCTCCGCTGGCAGCCGCTGCCTGATCTCCGGCTGGGGCAACACCCTCAGCAGCGGCAGTGAGTGACGCTAAACCCCATAGGGGAAACCAGCACCCGTAGTTTGTGGGACGCAGACATTCATTTACATTTACATTTTTTCATTTAGCCGATGCTTTTATCCAAAGAGACTTTCAAGCGAGGCAGAGTACATCACAAGCAAAAAAGCCATGTAAGGAGTCAAGAATATTAGAAGTGCAGCATGACTGAGTTTCAATAGTTGGCTAGACAAGGTACAAGCTAGGTGGTAGAGATAAAAGTGCATGAAACCATAGGGTTCATTTTTTTAAATGAAAAACAAGGTTTACAATATAAGTTCAGGTGAGTGCAGAAGAGCTGTGTCTTCAGATTTTTTCTTGAATATAGTGAGGGACTCAGCAGAATGGATGAAGTGTGGAAGTTCATTCTAAAAAACATTCAAAAGCATCTGGAGAATGATATGTGTCGTCAACCCCCCCCGGTCCCTTCCACAGCCAACTACCCTGACCGTCTGATGTGCCTGGATGCTCCCATCCTCAGTGACAGCAGCTGCAGAAACTCCTACCCCGGACAGATCACCTCCAACATGTTCTGCGCCGGCTTCTTGGAGGGAGGCAAGGACTCCTGCCAGGTAAAACCCAGATCAGCCGACTGGAATTTTCAATCAATCCATTACCACTCAGTCCCATCAATCAAGATGAACAAGTTTTTTTTTTTGTACGGTGGAATATTCATTCATTTTTTTAACCCCCCACCCCTATCTTTCTCTCTCTCCATCCCTCTCTCAGGGTGACTCTGGTGGCCCCGTGGTGTGCAACGGTCAGCTCCAGGGTATTGTGTCCTGGGGATACGGCTGTGCCCAGAGGAACAAGCCTGGTGTCTATGCAAAGGTCTGCAACTACAACCGCTGGATCCAGAGCACCATTTCCTCCAACTAGGACAAGACATGACATATATGGGTAGACAGAATCTTGAAAATAACGTTTAGCATGGTGAAATACACACTCTGGGTTGGTTTGCAAATGCTGTTTGTGTCTGCTTTGCGCTCGTGTTTCCAGTTAACAAGTTTTTACAGACAAGAAGTGGTGTATTCAGACTGACTGGAAGCTAATGGCAACGGCAAATGTTATGCTTAAATAAACAATTCTCAAAAAAGTGCACTGCTTTTCTTTGTTTATAGTTGTCCACTATTTTCATCTCACTGAAAGTAGCACTTCATACAAATACACAAATTATATAATAATTGAATATGAGTTCCAGTCAAATTTTATTTCCCGCAAAAACTTGCAGGCCAAAATTCTCCCCAACATACAATAAACACAGATCTGGTTAAATTTCTGCCGCACTATTGTTGTGAGTTACTTTGATGAACTAAGGTGAAGGGAGAAAACACCACACTAAATGGAAGACATGAATGTATTGTAAGTGCGAATTCACATTTGCATTTACTTTTTAAAACTAGCGAAATGTTGAATGCTTACACTGTCAGAAGTCAACCGGTGAAGAGATCTGAGAGTTTACTTTTCAATTGCACAAACATTATCTCACCACTTTCTTAATCATTTCTCCAGAATGGCAGTCTAAAGGGATCATTCAGTAAATTGGGACAAAATGTTATTTGAATTCTTTGGGCAATAAAATGCAAATTATAAGGAGGGTAGAATCAATGAAATTTGATGGACTCTGAGTTAGCGCAGTCAACACTGAAAGTCATTTTAAATCCAGCAGTCTTCAGTGACTTCAGTGCTGCATGATTACCACTGAGTAATCAACAACTGGTGTTACATCAATGATTATAGCACAGTCAGAGGGAAATAAGAGTACTTGTGCATCTTAATTAATGTTAGTTCACTGTAAACTTATTAAGTAGATGTGCATTTCATGTTTAAGCAACATTGTGTCTTCTGTAGTTAAGGATACTTTGTTAATTAATCTTTTTTTTGGGAAACTGCCTGTCAGTACTTGGGGCAACTCCAATTACTTAAAGTCTTGGAAAGTCCTGGGCAAATATCACTATATTTGTCATGTTACTTATGTCTATAGTAATGACATTTTTGATTTTGAAAGACTTTATGAAACAGATGAACTCCATTAAGAGTGATATATATATATATATATATATATATATATATATATATATATATATATATATATATATATATATATACTATAGATGAATCACTTGTTTATTAAGTTGATCATTTTTAGACTGAAAATGTGCTTGCTTGTGTCAGTAACAAATATCCTTTTTATGTGTAATTTGGTACAGTGTAATATTTGAATATTTTCCCATGAACATGGACCTCTAGACAGTATTCCATGCAGCTAACAAGAATTTTTAATATTGTTCAACAATGAACACTCTTAAACAGAAGGATCTACAGTATGGACTACTAAATCTATCAAGATTAGAAAGATTTTCTCTGGTCATTCCACATTTATAAATGTGGGTATCATTCTTTTTAATTAGCTAGTTGACTTCATTACTAATCCAGAAATATGTTTTCCTTTCTCAATCAGTATTTCAGAATCTATTGGTTAGAATTTCTCCTTGTTCTGCTGTTTGTTTGCTTATTGCCAAGTCATGTTTTTGCAAGTTTTTGCAAGGAGATGCATGAAGTAATTTCTCATGGGAGGTCTCTTGCTAAAGTGCAGTAATGGATGTTTACTCATAGTAAATGACCTACGGATGTCACATTATAAGTATGTTCAATGTTATACACAAGGCTCTCAGGTCAGTAAATTCATATCTGATGATGAAAAGCTTTCTTATTTGATCTGTACCTTATTTCCTGTGGGAATATTCCACCAAAATGAAAACAAATAACATGCTGAATGTTTAGGATCTTTGGATGAGTTCATTTAATGAACCTATTCCAGTACTTAAGCCCAGAGCTGAAGCAAAACATCAGAGCTGCCTAAATCAAGTTTTCTCTCTGTTTATTATGGTTTATGAAGGCTACAAAACTTCAGATCAAATCCGATGGCTCAACAACCTTCACATTTATGTAGCAAAATAATTCCAGTCTAAAAATACTTTATCTCCATGGTAACATATGTATATGTTGTTATTTCGGAAACTGTGGTCTTTTGAGGTGAACATTTTAACAAATTTAGTTCAGCTCAGAAAAGATCATCCTTTTACTTCCATAGGACCTTGTTTCATACTGGTACATACCTCCACGCCAAATAATCTATTTCTTTGCAACAGGGCTAGTGACAGAACTGTTGTGACTGGCAGAGGTAATCCAAACCCTATATGTGGAAATTACATACAAGTGACCAATTTCCTGAAAAATTTCCTTCTATCAATCAGATTTGTAAATTATCAATAAGCCCCAGGAACAAAGAATAAGAATGTATATTGTAATGGTTTAGTCATTTAAATGTTCATTTGTCAATTTTGGCCATTTTGTGCTGCAAGCAGGGAATGTTTAATTAAAGTTAGTGGGTTGATTACATATGTAATTCTTTCTGTGTCAAACCAAAGTAGAGGGCACCCTGAAGTGGTTCAAAGTGATCAACAATGTAAAATACAGCCAAACAAATGGAAAGAAGAAAGCATAAAAAAATTAAGTAACTATAGTTCATATTCTAGTGATATGATAATTAATATTTATTAACTAACTGGCTGTTATCTAGAGTATTTAAATTAATCAGTGCATACACACAATGCACCATACATGCAACTATGTGGCCATTTCAATCACCATATGTACATTCCCATACAAGTTACTATTTAAACAAAATGTATAGGTGGAACAGCCTTGAGAAAATTAGATAGCAGAGGGGTAGAATGAGTATAAAAGAGGGCTTGTACGATTGCTCAGTACCAAGGAGCAGACAAACAACGCAATCATGAAGTTTCTCATCCTGCTGGCTTTGTTTGGGGTGGCATGTAAGTGGAAACTCATCCAATTCTGGTGTCAAAAATCTTATTTTATAGATATGTCCAGATAGATGCATTTTCTTTTTTTTAACGTTGATTTGCTCATTTCTTTACTTAATGTGTAAACAAACTCAAAGAAGTTTTATTTCCAGTTAGTATCTAATAGACAAATACAGAGGGTAAAATATTGATTTTAACACTGACTTGCATTTATTTTCTCTAACGTTTATCCAGCCAGATAGTTCAAGTGGGAATTTATTGCTCATTTATAATGACAATGTTGCAAAAACAACTTCTCTTGAGAGGTGTGCAGAGTGGTCGTGACACTTTATAATATAATCCCTACCATTCAACAACGTTCTAGCAAAATTACACTGGAATACACAGTGGACTCCTCTTTCTCACAGTTGCTGCCCCTGTGGAGGATGAAGACGACAAGATTGTGGGAGGGTACGAGTGCAGGAAGAACTCCGTGCCCTACCAGGTGTCCCTGAACTCTGGATATCACTTCTGCGGAGGCTCCCTCATCACCAGCGAATGGGTGGTGTCTGCAGCTCACTGTTACAAGTAGTAAGTGCAAAACTTTCTATAAGCATACATATGACTTTTCCTGCATGCTAATACCATATCATAATACCTGTCCCCAGTGGGAGATATTGGCATCATATAATATAATATGATATTAATAATATTAATAATTAATAATATGATATAAATGTAATTATCAAATCATTAACACCCAAACTCGAAAGAATAAAAACTGGAATTTTAAAAGGTCATCCATTAGAAGAACATAATACTGTATAGATGTTCATATGTTGTTAGCTACTGTAATTAGCTCATCATTAGCTAGGTGGCTAAATCACATTATTATTGGTATTATTATAATAAATTTCCTACAGAATGAAATGTATCTGATGAAGAATCACACCTGGGCCTCCGTCTCTTCACAGTCGCGTCCAGGTGCGTCTCGGTGAGCACAACATCGAGACCAACGAGGGCACCGAGCAGTTCATCAACTCTGCCCTGGTCATCAAGCACCCACGCTACAGCAGCCGCAACATGGACAACGACATCATGCTGATCAAGCTGAGCAGGCCCGCCAGCCTCAACAGCTACGTTCGCACCGTGTCCCTACCCAGCAGCTGTGCCTCCGCCGGCAGCCGCTGCCTGGTCTCTGGCTGGGGCAACACCCTCAGCAGCGGCAGTGAGTGAATCCGCACCTGGTGTCTACGAATCACCAGTCATGCTTTGTTTGTGGGGCTAGGATACCTGGTGTAACCCAGGCACTCAGTGACTCAAATGGGCAATTTGAGTCACTGAGTGCCAGTCCCTGAGTGTTGTGCGATGAGCAACATGCAATGAATTGGCACCCGATTCAGAGCTGGAAAATCCTTCTGTACAAAGTATAACTGCCTAAAAGGTTCAAATTTACAATGTAGTAAATAGTGCTGTATAATAAAAAAAATACCCCTATCTTGAATCACTTACAAACTAATGAGAAAGAGACAAATGGGAAGGACGGGGGAGACACTGGGTCACTGGGGCAATACTTGCCTGGGAGAAGGGCTTAAGCCGCTGGGGAGCAGAGCTGAATGAGTTGTCTCTCTGCTCCTGGCTCCAGCTTACTACCCCGACCGTCTGAGGTGCCTGGACGTTCCCATCCTCAGTGACAGCAGCTGCAGAAACTCCTACCCCGGACAGATCACCTCCAACATGTTCTGCGCGGGCTTCTTGGAGGGAGGCAAGGACTCCTGCCAGGTAATGTGAATTGATATTTGGGGTTTTTTTGCACAATAAATATCCAATGGCATTTGGGATCAGCTCTTCTGTGCTGCTAATATCTTTTTACTCTAGTTTCATGTTTTCTATACACCTATGGCAATTTTGGCTATGCCCGTGTTTCTTGTGCTCTGAGGTGAATTTACAGAAGTCTCTCCTCCTCCTCCTCCTTCTCCTCTCTCTCAGGGTGACTCTGGTGGCCCCGTGGTGTGCGACGGTGAGCTCCAGGGTGTTGTGTCCTGGGGATACGGCTGTGCCCTGAGAGACCTGCCTGGTGTCTACGTCAAGGTCTGCAACTACAACTCCTGGATCCAGAGCACCATTGCCTCCAACTAAGACAAGACCTGACATGCAGCGGCAGACAGCAGGCTGTTGAGAATACCAACTGTCAATAGCTAAATAAACATCTGTGTTGAAATAACTGGAAATGCTGGTTTGGTGTGATTTATTCATTAATGCAATCAACACGTTATCTACGAGTCTACTTCTGGGGGTGTTAAGACTTTGAAGACCATTAACTAAATTTACAGACCAATAACGGTATCTTACAAGATTTGTGATGTGTTATGTGAATGATAAGTTAACACTCATCTGAATACAGTTAAATATAATCAAATATTATCAATTTATACATTATAGCACCAAATAAAAGATAGATCCACTTAAACGTGACAAACATTTTTAATCACTAGACAGATTAAATAACATATACACCAAAAGACAGGGCTATTCAGTTTTAGGAGACACAGCTAATCTAAATTTGCACATGCTCTTGTTTCCTTTTAAGGTAATCAATAACAGTTCGAAAGTGTGCTGCAAATGATTTTCCATGTTGCCTCCAAGAACAAAAGATATTATGAACCAATCTCTTACAGAACGGGGTGTAAAATTGTTGGAATTATTGTGAGAGGAAACTACACCACAGATTATCATAATCTGTATTCAGCATGACTGAAATTGCACAGTATTATAATAAAGTCTATTTTCACCGAATGGAATACAAAAATTCCAGTCCATAACAATCTTTCTAAAAAAAAATCCTTTCCATATCAACACGTCTTCAGGAAATGTGGTCCATCACATTTCATTTTGCTTGGCCTGCTGCTCCTATTGTCCCTTATATCTCTCTCCCAGTAACCTTTATTTACCTCCCTCTTGGTCGTTATGTTTCTGCTCATATAGTCTCACATAGTCTCTCCTTCAGCTTGTATGCGTCTCGGTGTAGTGCTTCATCAAGGAGCTCTCCTGTATGAATCTCTCTCCACAGGTGGAGCAGCAGTAGGGTCGCGGCTGGCCTCGGGGTGGCCTCAGAGGAAAGCACCCGGGGTTAGTTTGGCTAGATGGAGGCAGCAGCGGGGAGGGGGGGTGCTTGGCGATCATGTGACGGCCCCATGTGCGCGGGTCTGTGAAAATGATGTGGCAGTGGAGACAGCGCATCGAACTGGCTCCGCCTCTGTCACTCTCCTTGCCTACAAAACAGAGACAGCACAGGCCAGCCACATTACTAACATGGCGTGATATCAATCCTCATGGAATTAAACACTGAGCAAAAATAACAACTATCAACTGTTGGTGAATACCAGCTGGGGGCAGCAGTGTAGCACAGTGGTAAGGAGCAGGGCTTGTAACTAAAAGGTTGCTGGTTCAGTTCCAGTTCAGTGCACTGCCACTGCAGCCTTGGGCAAGTTACTTAACCCAGAATTGCCTCAGCAAAATATCCAGCTGTATAAATGGATACCATGTAAAAATTGTAACCTGTGTAAGTCACCCTGGATAAGAGTGTCTGCTGAATTACAATAACGTAACGTAATGATTACCATCAACAGCTGAGACGGACTTACTGTCAGCTGCGCACTGTTCGGCGGCGCCCCCTGTCTGCCTCTTCGCTTCTCCCCCGCCGTCCCACCTCTCCCCCTGCGCCGAGTCCTCGCTGCCCGGAGGCATCAGGCTCCACTTGCTGTGTGTGCGCTGGTGCCTGGAGAGCAGGCAGGAGGAGGGGAAGGTGCGGTCGCACACGCAGCAGGCGAAGACGGTGCGCCCCCGGAGCTGCCGCTCGTACTCGGCGGGGTGCTTGAAGCGCAGGTGCCTCTCCGCCGTCTCCGCGTCCCGGAACGTCATGAAGCAGCGCGCGCACTGGGGAGACTGGGCCAGCTGGGCTGGGTGGGGCAGCAGGGGAGACGATGAGCAGTCAGAGGGACAGGGCTTCAGACTTCAGACTTCAGACTTCAGATTCAGACTTCTCCCTAGCTTTTTAATGCAGTGCCAGTCAAAAGTTTGGACACACTTTTCTTTTTTTCTTTTTTTACTATTTTCCACACTTTAGAATAATAGTAAAGACATCAAAACTGTGAGGTAACACAAATGGAATTATCCAGTGACCAAAAAAGTGTTATAAACAAATCACAACTATCTTATATTTTAGATTTTGCCAAAAAATATTTTTTAAAGTTAGCCAAAAAATATTTTTTTTAATAAAATTTTTTTTGGAAAGAAATTCATACATAGGCATCAACTTCACTATTTATATTTGTCTAAGAAACACATTTCAAGCATTTAAGCATAAGTCTTTACCTCAAGATGCCTTTGAATGCATGTTTCCCATTATATTAATCAGGTGTGTCCAAACTTTTGACTGGTACTGTAAGTATTTAAGCATAGATATATGATTTCATTTTTGTAATAGACAAAAGTCCCACTAAATTTGGCAACTTTTTGTGGAACTGTATGGGGATATACTTCTATCGGATGCATTATGTTCAAAATATTTCGTGCCTTCATCGGCACACACTTGCAGAAGTTTTTTGGCTGCAAATACCACTCTTCAAAGAGTTTTGGGGATGGGCACACTGTACCAATGAGCAACCAGCATACTGACTTTGTTGTTTATTTTGGAGTCCAGCAATGTCAGCATGCTAGCCAGTCACTGGTACAGTGCAGAAAGGAATTTACATTCCAGCTTTCTTACATTTACATTCCAGTTGAGTAGAGAGGGCTGGTGAATGGAAATGCAATAATAAATACCAGCAGAGAGAAACACCTCGCACCTAAGCGGCTTGTGGAGTTGCAGGATGGCATCCCCGCAGAGCCCTCCTCCTCCTCCCCCTCCTTCCCCTCCTCCTCCCCGTCCCTCTCCTCGCCGTGCTGGCTCTCCCTGTGGCTCCGCAGGGCCTCCGGGCTGCGGAAGCTGCGGCCGCAGTCCCGGCAGGGGCGGCGCGGGAGGGGGCCGCGTGCGTGCGAGCGCCGGTGGGAGGCCAGCCTGCGGAGTGTTTTCAGGGTGCGGCCGCAGACCCCGCAGACGTAGCGCGACTGGCCCACGTGGCTCCGCTTGTGCATGATGAAGGCGGTGGGCCGCAGGAAGCGGTCGCCGCACACCGGACAGCGGAACTCCAGCTTGGCCCCGTGCCCGTCCCCATCCCCGTCCGCGCCCCCCGCCCCCGCGATGCCCGTGCAGCAGTGTCCTGTCAGCTCCCAGGAGGAGCTGAAGCAGCGCTGGCACAGCCTGCAGCGCCACAGAGAGTCCGTGCCTGAGCCGTCCGCGGCCATCGGCGCCCACTCCTTCTCCTCTCTCCTTCTCTTCTTCATTTTCTTCCCTTCTCTCCCTCCTTCTTCCAGATCATCGGGGTCTTCCTTTGGGGCCTGGACAGGAACAGCACAGGGTGTGGAATGACCTAGGGGGTGGAGTGCTTGGGGGGGAGAGACGTATTTAGATATGAATTTCATAGCTATGTACATACAATTTGCAATAGTGCAGAACTTACAGGAAACGGGTTGAATTGATTTATATGAACAGTTGCTTTTGTTTGTCTCACAAAGAAAACAAACAGGAAACAACAAGAACTTTCAAATGTTTACTGTTACTTGGAGTAACTCACGTACAGTGCCACCATGGTCTTACAAAAACAAGAAGAATTATACTGTAATGGCATTAACAGTTGCGTTATACAAAAACATAAATTCAATAGTTTTTACACCAAAAAGTGATGCACAGCAATCAAACTGACATAGTGGGTGTAACTGGATATGAGAGCTGAAACTCCTTCACTCCAATAGGGATATACCAACCTAAAGGCTCCCTTTCTCCTTCTTCATCCTCCTCCTGTTTAACGTGCAGGAGCGATGCCTCCTGAGGGTCACAGAGCTGCTCCTCTCGCTCTTCCTCTTCCTGCTTTACAATGACCATCAGTGTGTCCAGGTCCAGAGTTCCTCCCTTCACACAAACGGCCTCCATTGCAAACTGGCAGGGACAGAAAGTGATTTGATAATGCACAGTCCAATAATGATGTAATAATAGTGATAGTGACGCAGTAATGCACACATGGTTCTGTTTGAAGAGGAGTGGTGGCTGAAAAGGATTCATGTGACCAGATGTGCGCTTTACTGAAATAACCTGCATACAATATTTTACATGTATTGGCACATAATTATTAGGGGCCGCAACGCTGAGCAGTGGGTGAGAACTGTAGGCTGCATTCTTAATAAAGCAACTGGAATTTCCCAGCGTCATTTTTTTATTATTATTATTATTATTATTATTATTATTATTATTACATTCAAAAGAGCAACAGTCATGTGAAGTTGTCTGAGTTTAACTGTACTTTGATGAACATACATTTGTGCAGCCAGCAGCCGCACTTCCAGTTGAGCACCTGTCTCCCCAAATGGCCTTAAATGTGCAATATGAATGCTAAGTATATCAACATCAAAGTAAAAATTAACATAAAATAAGGCAACCCTAGAAAACCTCAGTGGTAGTGTATGGAACGGAATGAGTGAGTTAACTCGTACAAAACATGTCAGAATGAGACGTTACCAACTTAAAAGTTAAATTTTTTTTTGGTAAAACGTAAAAGCAGAGAATGTTTGCCAAAAAAAAATTCTCAATGTTGCACATATGGTTTTCCGACATTACTGCGCGTATTTTATTGAATACGTAATCTGCAGAATGTTTCCATATTGCGTGTGGCCTTAAACACGTCATAACAACTTAATATAGAGAGCCACACGCTCAGACCACAATCCATGCTCACAAAACATAAATATTCTTCATTAAACATCTGCAACAGCACAAGATTTTTTTGAAATGGACGTTTGCGCAAAACGCGCTGTCACATTTGTTCAGTATCTCTGCCAAATTCATGTTGCATGAACCGATAACATTCAGGTTAAAACAATGATTTGCATTACATATCCTAATTACCTATGCCATAAAGGCAAACTTTATCTAAGCTTACCACCGTTACTTTCCTTCTTAAACTGTACCACACAATAAACATTCAACCCGTTACCTCTTATCTGTCCCGCAGCAACACAACGTAAACTCTTCTGTATATCTCTCATAACTATAGCATATCCAACAAAACCCTGAACACTTTTAAATGTTTCGAATGTAATGAAAAGCGCTTTCACGCACGAAGTAAACACTTTCCATACGGGGTTTCCATACGTACTTTCAGGCTGACGCACACGGAGTAAAATGAATTGTGTACTGGTATTGCTCCAAGGGGGAAATTTGTTTTGAGGCGCCCGCTCAGACACAGTAAAATGCATTGCCGCAGTATACGAATCACGCTATAGTGTACGAAACATAAAATGTCGCGTGTTTGCTCTATGCATATTAGCTTATCTGCGATGTTAATGGTGTTCTTGCTTGACGGACTAAGACAAAACCGGTTGTACTATTCACAACCACGTTATTCCACGTCTTTCTCATAATCCTTATAGTGCGCGAGTTGTTTTACGAACGATATCCCTTGCAAGTGTTATTCGTTTCGTATCCATAAAAGGTGTGCAGGGTGTAGGTTCTCAACAGGATGCCTCTTGGAGAAACTGGTGTTGCGTGTATGCTCGTTTCTTGCCGTTGCACACTAGAAAAGATTCACACGCCCTCAAAATTGTTTCCTTTCTGACCATTTCTCCACAACGCCTCATACCGAACAGTTAGTCAATTAACGCGATTGTGACGACTTGGAAGACACGTTTATATATTATTTGTAAAGGTACAGTTGCGTTTTCTTTCTCGCAGCTGTTACAGTGCACAGCACGGAAATAACGTAAGGTCGGAAATTTTCTTAGGAAAACCTGCTTAGATCACTCACAAATACATTGACGGCTATACATTCAGTTCTTTGTCACAGTGTACGTATTTTCTACCATATAGCTGACAACAAATGCGTTTCATCAAGACAGTCTGTGATGGATACAGAGTCAAAGGTGTTGCCTACTTTTAAACGAGCACGCTTTTTAAACCTTGTCGATTTAAAAAATCAGAAATTAAAAAATGCACATGATATTACATAGAAGCAGAAACTCGTTATTACCGTACCTGACTCACTCCACCAGTCTCGATAGGAGTCCGTGGTCCAGTTCAGTATTATGTGGTATATTCTTCAGGAATATACAAGTCACCTAATCATTGTCAAACTGTCATTGTGCCTCCTTCAATAGATACCCGTCCATTCTCAAACGTCAGCTTACAGTAAATTACAAACAATGTCAACGCATGGTCATCACCCTCCCACTACTCCAAGACGGGCTCCAGTGTTTATTCTCTCCGACTGGATACAACTGTCGCTTCATGATACGCTTCAAAGATGGATTGGTTTCTCCTGCCCCGTTACGTCGAGTGCGACCGTAATACCCATATACACGCGCCCTTACTTACCTCTAAGAATCCCACACCGTAGTACACCTACAATAATAACACCCTCAAGCGTTTCAACTTTTGCTGTTCAATCACATGGTGCTTTTTCACTATGCGAAAGCTTATCATATATCTATAATGTGTCTTTATCTTAACACTAGCGTATATTTAATTAAAAGCCGGAAAACAGCACGGCACGCTTATTCCGTTTTACATGTATTACATTAGCTATAAAAGATATAAACACACGTTTTCAGTGTCTCATAACTGAGCAATTGTATAGGCATTTTAAGCCACTCCCTTGCAAAAACATCGATATATTAACTGAAGTAAACACAGAAGAAAAACATTAAAAATGTTTACTTTATTTTTTACTTTGTCTGCAACTTTCTTAATGACATTTACAAGGGATAAAAAAGGAACCTCTTGAAAACTGTACAAACATCTGTTGCTTTAACTTCTACGTCGCAATGTTCCCACTTTAAAATTAAAAACCTTTTTTTGTTTAATGATCTAACAGAGGCATTTGCACACATGGTTAATATGGTGCAGGTGAATTAAAAACAAAGTAAATAAAAAAGTACAGATATCTACCCCACACATCTTGCAGAAAAAAAATGAGAAGAGTGAACACTTCAGTCAGCAACTTTTGTGACTTATTTTTTGCAAGACAATGTGTAGTTTGTTTTCTTTAAAAAAAGATACTGGTAAACATTGTAAAAGAAATGACAACAGTATGTAATAGACTATATTACAAAGACACTTCTGTCTTTCACTTCTCTCCAAGGACATGGGGACACATATTTCAGTCTATATCTGATGCAATGAGAATGTCCCAGGACACAAGTGATGCAGTTTGTATGCTGCACTACTAAAATCCACACATTTTTCTGACTACGTTCACAGTTTAAACAATGCTCACTAACTTAAATTACATCACAGTTCCCATTTGCAAAAGAAAACTCTCACAACCCCTGGAAGCTTTTATTTAAAAGCAGTAGCTGACTTCACTGTCTTTGTAGTAGATTTACACGTAGAAATAATTCACAATTTTTTTTCAATCCAAATAAGAGAAGTGATGTTAATATAAAAGGGGCATGTGAAGATACTGGTACTGATAAAAGCAACTCAAAAGGAGATTTTTCATTCAAGGTAACATGGAAATTACACAAGCTTTAGTGCTCAGAGACACTAAAATGAATGTTTGACGTCAGACGATTTATCAGTACGTAACCGCACCATTAAAAAGCATACTAAGATACCTGCAGTATTTTTGGGATGTGAGCAACTGCCAAACATTAGCACTTTACCCCCTTCCCATAGACAGAAATGTACTCTAAAAGGCCAGCACACATTGCCAGTCTTTTTTCAAAACCACTGAGGTATTGTGTGTAATCACCCCCTCCCTTGTATGATAACCATTAATAAAAAATAACTGAATATTTACATGTACCGAGCATCCTTAAACAGGCAGTCCTCAATTGAAAGAGGGACAAATCTCCCAAAGTACAGATGAAAGTCAATGTACTAATGTTCTTGCAAACATTTCCTTATTTTGGTTCCTTACACCTCCCCTCTGGCATGCTGCAAGTAATGTTCATATAATTCTGGAACAAAACTAAATTGTTCCCCGCACTCTGCACATTCTAAACTGTCTCTGCTGTCCTCTTCATCCGGGGGGTTACAGGCGGACGATGGGGCTTTAGGGACACCTCTCATGGACTTCTCATAGGTGCGCAGTGGCCTTTGGGAGAGTCGTTGTTGTTCAATCTGAGGGTTGGGAGAGGACTGGACCGAAGTACTGGTAGGCAGCTGGACGGATGTGCTTATTTGAAGATGTGATGGGAGATCGACAGGTTGAGGTTCAGAAAAAGGCACAGCTGTAGAGGGTGACAGTGTCTGAGGTAGACGTGTATGGTTTTCCAGGGACTGGAGATTGCAAAGGTGACCTGGCTTGTTATTTGCACGCTGTGAAGCATCAGGATGGCTGACCCGAGGGCCGTCTTGGTGGTCAGCTGGATTTGTGCGGGAAGGAGAGACCTGGGGAACTGGGGTTGTGGGGGAGAAGACATATGGATTCTTCTTTTGTGGGCTGTGAGCAGGTGAAAATCCTGGCTGAAATGGTAGTACAGCCATAGGTGGAAGTGTAGATCTAGATTTTAGACGAAACTGGTGCTCTAGCTGAATTGTATCTGTAACTTGGCCAACAATCTCTCCATTGCGCCAGGGCTTCCTGTCCCTGGGAGGGGAATGGCAAAGCTGATGACTAAAGAGCAAATCCAAGGTTTTGAAAGTGGTGTCACATTCACCACATTGGTAGGGCAATACTGGCTGAGATGAAGCTTCTGGGAGGATGCTCTGTGGGTTTGCATGAGTCTTCAGGTGTTCCTGTAGGGCTCTGAAGTGGGGGAAGGACAGACTGCAGTGAGGACAATATTCTTGGCAGGTAGGATGGTGTTTGAGAATGTGTTGCTCCAGATTTCCCTGTTGGAAGAAACTCTTCTCACAAATATTACACTTTTGGGGTTTACAAGCTTTGTGCACGTCTCTCTGGTGAGCCCTCAAAGATTCATAATTGCAATATGTAAGGGGGCAGGAGGGACAAGAAAATGATTTCTGCTCTTTATGTTCCAGCAAGTGCTCTTTGTACATTCCAGCAAATCGGAAGCCCTGACCGCATTTAGGGCAAAAGAAGCGTCCACGTTTCTGTCTGTGGACACGCTGATGCAGCCAAAACTTGTTCCAGTTTTCCAAAGTTTTGCCACAGCGCCCACATGTGTAGCTACGACCCCGAACATGGGTCAACATGTGGGCTCGAAGCCTCCCCAGATGCCTAAAGAGTCGACCACAGCGTGGGCACAAATACTTCCTGGGGTCAGATTTACGGCTTAGACGAAGAGACTGTGAGAAACATCGCCTTGAAGTGTGATGCTGGAGGGGGGACCTTAAAGTTGTTTCAGAGGGCTGGATAGTGGGTGAAACCAGCTGTCGGGGATTATTCGGTGAGGACTGGTACCTCTTTGGCATAGCCTGGTTTGAGGGATTTCCTTGGTGAGGGTTAACAGACAGCTGACGGGTGTCACGTTGAGTTAGCTCATAAACTTGATGCTGAGATTGGTGATATTTTGAAGGCAATGTTTCTTGGTGGGCTTGTGGCTGATACTGCTGGTAGCTCTGGATCTGTGAGGGCTGTACAAGTTGTAGTTGAGGTTCATCTTTCTGTATGTGAGGTTTCTGCCAAGCTTGAGACACAGGTGCGCTACCTGCCACCTCCTCTAAACTCTGCTTCCTGCAGGATTGACGGTGAACACTCAGATCAGAGCTTTGGCTAAATTTCTGGCCACAAATATCACAGACATAATGCTGGATATCAATGTGTGTTCGCAAGTGAAGGTTGTACTGCTGCCAATGACCAAAACTCTTATTGCAGATTCGGCACTGGAATGTAATTGTGGCATTTACCTGCTTAACTACATCTTGACATTCCCCCATGTGTGTGTGAAAATGAGTTCTCAGTGTCCCAAGCTGAGAAAACCCTTTTCCACACATAGCACATACATAAGGCTTTACTGACCAGTGAATTTTTTCATGAACACGGACACTACAAGCTTGGCTGAAGGCCTTGCCACAAACTTTACAGGAGTAAGGCTTCTCCCCACTGTGGACACGCATGTGAATCTTCAGCATAGAGCCATAGCGAAATCCCTTCCCACACACTGAGCATTTATGGGGTTTCCCGTCATTCAGATTAGTGGAGGAGCTTGCAAGATCAACAGGAGGTTGGCTCTCAGTACCTACTTCTTTATTCCCCCCTTGCTTTGTCAAACTAGGCTGTTTTGCTTCTTGAGTGTGCATCTGACAATGGGCGTAGAGTTCATCTTGGTTGGAAAATATGCTGCTGCAGTATGGGCATCGGAGACCTCCAGGTACCTTGTGGATTTTCCTGTGAGTGTTAAGGTTAGAGAGTTGGGCAAAGGTCTTGCCACACTCCTGGCAGCTGTAGGGCCTCTCTCCTGTATGGATACGACGGTGGATGATGTAAGCAGAAATGTGATGGAAGGAGCGTCCACAGAAATGGCACTCCACTGGCTTTTTCCCCTTAAATTTGGGAGGGCGTCCAGGACCCCGGGGTTTTGAGGAGTAGACGGTTTCAGGCAGTTCCTCTTTCATGTCCTCCACAAGATCCTCATCAATATGATTTCCTTCTGTTCCCTCGACCTCTTGGTCACTTTGTTCCGATTCATCGCCATACTTTCCAAATTCTTTTTCATTAGGAACTTGGTGCTGTGACGAAACCTCTTGGGTTATCTCCACATCAGAGGAATTTGGCAATACTTCAGAACAACCTTCCTCACTAATCTTATCAGTGGACTTCATATTTGTTGCATTTGGCGTTTCAGATTCTGTAGACACCAAAATGTCTACATCGGCAGTGTCAGATATTTCTGTCTCTGTAGGCTTCAGTATCACCGTGTCTTCTTCTGTGATTACTTTCCCCTCATTTGCAAGTGTCTGTTTTTGCTGGTCCTCCTTTCTGGGTCTCCCAGGCTTTCGTCTGCAAGGATCTGCTATTAGTTGTTGGGTTGCATCCTGTTTGTCAGCATCCAGTATCATCCCTAATTTCTCCACATCTGGCACAGACAGAGGTGCAGAGGTTGTTTCTTTGCTTATCTGAGTTTCCTGAAAATCATCTGCACACTCTGTGTCACTCATTTTTCTGCACAATTCTAGTGGTGTGCCTGCATTCATTGCTAAAAGTTTCTCTTTACCAGTTTCTGGATTGCTAAATTGTCTTTGATTTTTTGAAATGTTATCAGGGAACTGCCGGCTTTCCATTTCTTCAAGACAAGGATCTTTCTGAAATTCTGCATTGCCTTGGTATCCGCATAAAATTTCACTGCTGGTCTCCTCTCCTGAGAGAGCACTGCACAGGCTGCTTTTATCAGAAGACTCCCCGGCTTCTAATATCTTACCATTATCTTTCTCAGGTCCCTGAGGCAGTGCATTGGTAGCTGAAAGAACTTCATCTGGGTTCTGCAATGAACGTTGATATGCAGTACCTGACTGCTGTTCAGCTGTCATTTTCTTACCCACATTTGTTTTCTTTTTTACCTCTGCTTTGTCTTTAGTGGACAGCAGAGGTGTCTCCAGTGTAGTCACATCTGTTCCTGTGAGGATATCCTTAGCTTTTCCTCTGTCATCCCACCAAGACCTTTTTCTCCTGCGTCTTTTCCTTGAGCTAATCGCTTTTTTGGGCTGTTGTGACAATGTGTCAGCATCGTTACATTCCACAATCTGCTGAACTGATGGAGTCATTCCAGTGTCTTTGAGAAACAATGTGTGGAAAGTGTGAGCTTCCTTAGGTACTTTACTTTCTTCTGAGGAATTCTGCAGAACACTTGTTTCCAGTTTTTGTGAGCATCTATTCACCTCCTGTCTGTCTGCAATGTGCGAGGTAACACGTTCAACTGATTCAGAGTGTTTAACCACTTCTTCTGTTAACCCTTTAAGTGCTTGTGCCTTCAGATTCCGAAACTTTTTCCGTCGTTTGTCCACTTTTCGTGGCTTTTTTATTGTAATGTTTGCAGAGACGTTCAAATGGGACACAGTTTTCTCTAGGGGTTGTAAGGGACATTCTTGGGATACGGAGTAATTCTGGTCTGCCACGGACTCATAATGAACTATTCCTTCATTATGCTCAGACTTAACAGGCTGAATCACAACAGCATTCTTCCGTGGTCTCCCACGCCTTCGAGGTCCTTTAATTGCAGACGGTGATAAGCATTTGTTGAGGGCACCAATTTTTGGAGTGACATTTTTCGATGACAACTCTTGTGTAGGTTCACATTTGATGTGTGCACTGACTCGTGCCTTCTTCTGAGGTGTCTCAACATTTCCTTGAACCTTTTTCAATGTGACAGCATGCCTAGATATTCCAGACACATCCGAATTCTCACATTTGTGGGGAACCTTCCCCCTCACTACATCTGTGCCAGAGGCAGTTCCCCCCAACTCATCTTTAGGGACTAGTAAAGGTATTTTTTCTTGTGGTGCAGCAGCATCACCATGTAATTGAGGGAGCGTTAGGTTGCTCGATGACTGCCCAGTTTCCACTTTAATCTTCAATCGATTTCCTTTCCTTGCTTTATTTTCCTTTTTCAAAATTTGGCTATTGCCACTTGAGTGGACAGACTCTGACACAGTCTCTCTTTTAAGTACAGGTAGAATTTCCTCAAAGGCACTGGAATTCTGTATCTTTGTGAAATCACTGAACTCTGTTTTTTCTTCAACTTTGATATTCACTTCTTGATGTTTTCTCTTGTTCTTCAGAGGCGTCCTTTTTTTCTGTGGTAGTTGTCTATCATGATCATGTTCAGTAGTCTCTGTTCCCTTTTTAGGAACTGAGAGAACTACTGAGGACATGGAAGCTTGGTTTTCTGAAATCAGATGGGGATCAGCAACACCTGAGAGAGAGGGTGAAAGAGGACGATGATGACTATCTGTGGGACGGTGTTTCAGCTTCTCCACTGAGTAATCTGTAACTGTTTTACATGCTCGATTGTACCTTCTCAACTGGGTTACAGGGGACCACAATTCTTCCTTTTTTCTTTCTCTCTTTACTTTGTAATTTTTACGAAGAGAAATATTTTCTTGGAAAGTGTATGTTTCAGGTTGTTTCCCCACGTAATTTTCTGTGGAATTTGTTCTACCTACTTGTGCTAATGCTAACTGTTTAGCCATTTTAATTAGTGTCTTCTTCTTTAATGGCCGACCAATCTTTCGTTTCAATTTTAAACCAACTGCACTGGTCTTGAGTCCTACAATTTCTTTCCCTGCATCCTTATGTTCTCCAAACACTGCCATTTCCTCCACTGTTTTAAGTGCCTCTTTGACATTGCCATATATGCTGGATGTTCCAGACATTCCTTCATGCTCTGCTTTTATTGCAGATGGCAAAAGAACTTGCTGGACTTGGTGGGGAACGCTGCTGCTCTTTTGATCAAAAGAATTTTCTGTCAAACTGATTTTCTTTTGACGACCACGTTTCTTTTGTGTGGGGGGAAGAGGTATAACCAGGCTTGGTGCTGTAGCTTTGAGATCCCACTCACTGCTTTCCTTGTCATCTGTCATCTGCATGGCTCCAAGTAGTTTCTGTGTTGGGCCTGGTTTCTTTGGTGAAGAAACCATCTCTGCTGCATGCACAACATTCTTTTCAAGCACCGTTCCCACAACATGTTCCTGAGGCGGGACTACAGAGACAGATTTCTCAGCATGTCGCCCCCTGCCTCTTTTCTGTTTCTCAGCACTAACAGTCATCTCTAAAAGCTTCTTGCCACTTAATGCTTTCAGGTTCTTTTCAGATTCTTTTACAGAAGCACTGCTGTCTTGTCCTCCCACTCCCACTGTTTCTGCGGTTCCAATATTTGTGAACGTCTTTCGTGGACGCCCTACCTTCTTTTGTGGCTTTACAGTAGATGGAATAACAGGCTTAGATCCTGCACAAGGTAAGTGTGCAGATGGTTGACTCTGACATGCATTAGAATCAAATTGTGTTCCTTTTTTGTCGGCTGATTCTGAATTTTTTTTGGACTGTTCAAAGGTGACTAAATCCTTCTTCTCACTAGCACGGTTCTCCTGTGTGGGGTCAAATGACTGAACAGCTTCAACCTCTTGAGGACAACTGACTCTCTGCTCCTCCTGTGTTTTGGGGATTCTGCTTTTTTTAGGTGGACGACCACCCTTCCGTCCCTGTTTGACCTTCGGTTCAAGTGACATCACTCCATCCACATGGTCTCTCATTTCTTTCCCAATGGGCGACATTTCATTTTGCGAATGTTTTGGGACAAGACATGAAGACCGACAGTCTCTGAATTTACCTGGTTCACCTTCTGACTGTGATAGGACAACCTCAGCATCAATGCAGTTGGGTTCAGAAGGCTGGGAACTAACAACAAGCAAATCTCCAACTTTTGCACTTTCTCTGCTTGGCAACTTTGACTCATCTTTTGGTGGGATATCCGAGTTGCTGATATCAACCCCTGTCCCCCCTGTTAATGTCTGTGACTCTGCAGTTTTGATTACCTCCTCTTGCTGCTTCTCTCCTCTGACTCTCTCCTTGTTTTGCCTTTGCCAAGGCTTTTTCCAAGAATGCTGTAACTGCCTGGCAGTTGGGTTGAGCACTGCAGCATTCTCAGTCTTGAAGTCCTCTTCTACAGTGCGATTACTCCCCCAAGGAATAGGTGGGACTAAACAATTTCCCTCCCCCTCTCTTAGGCAACCATCTTTCCCTCGACAGCTCCCAGCTACAGCTCTTTCTATTGAGTGAGTTTCAGTGTTTGACTTAGTGTGGTACTTTGTGTCTGAAAAAGGGGGACAAATATCTGGAATGAGGAGTGCAGTTCCACCACTCTCAGGTGATGTTAACTCCTGTTCTTGATCAGCAACCCCCTTCAGACTTCCATTCTCCAAAGCCCTTTCTGAGTCTGTATTCTTCTTCTGAGCTGAAGTGGGAGAGGTCTTAAGGATACCTGACTCGGGATGTAACGATCCTGCTTCTGGAACATCCTTTGCCCTCTGCTCCACCCTTTCCAGCTGTAAAGCCTTTCTGGGGCGACCCCTTCTATGTTTTGGAGATTTGTCTTTACTGTGAGGCAGGTACTCAGAGAGGGCCGCTACAACTTCTGCTGGTGTCACGTCAGCAGTAGACAGTCCTCCAATCTCGCTCCCTTTTCTCCCTCCATTATCCATATCTTCTCCTTGTTTCTCATTACTTGTTCCGTGACTCTCGTCTTCCTCTTCAAGCATCATAGGGAAACTGAATACCCGTCTACTGCAGTGTTCTCTTCCAGTAAGTTTTCAAATACTCCTTCAAGGATTTTGTCACGTGAACCAGTGTGTCAAGTCAGACCTTCAAAAGAGAAGAAAAAAATATGCTCTTAGTTTAATTATTTCTTTAGCATAATACCAACTCAGTGTAAGCTTAAAAGCATTGTATAATTTAGCACTGCATAATACACCAATGAAGTTAAATAACAAATACTACAGTTAGTAAATTATATGTCACTTTTTAAGGTCAAATTCTAGTGGAATTTTACCTGTTTTTTTCTGGCAAGACTTTGAAAGAGTGTGTTCAGAAGCGATATACAGGTTCTTAAATACAACCTCTGCAAATACACATACACTATAATTGCAATACAAGCCACAGCATGGCCAGCATAAGCTTTTAAATTCATGACTACTCAGCAGTGCCCACGGATATCCTCCATGTCTAATTAATCCATGGAGTCAGTGGTAACATTGTTAACCACAAGGGATGTGCCAACCTCGCCACAGTTATGGGAGTGGTATTCATATTTGTCATTAATGCCGGATATATTCATAGTCAGATCAATCAAAAAACTCTAAGTACAGGAGAATATGCTAATTTGTAGTTGCAACTGTCAGAATTTTTTTCTGAATAATATCTCGTTTATGAATATACTATGAATTGATCTATTACGCAGTGGTTTGCATAACCGAAAACTGCTGATAAGAGAATGCTCACCTAAATTTGTTTCAGTTAGATGGTCAAATTCAGCTACCCATGTCTATTTAATCCTTTTTCACTGTAGGAGTGTATCGTTTTGTTTCTTGTCTTTGGGAAGAAGTATTCTAATCACAGTACACATGTACAGATTCTGTCCAATTAAAGCGGCATTACAAATTAGGATTTACAAGGTGGTTTCCATCTTTGAAATGCTCAGGGTTTTTACCCTCAGCTAATGATTTCTCCCAAAACTGCTCTATGGTAATCATTCAAATAATGATATTTGTATTTTCCAACCAGTCCCCACATCCCCAATAGCCACTGTTCATTACTGCTTGCAGGTGTGTATTAACAGATTAATAAATACTGTAATGCCACTAAACTCACTGCTTTTTTAGATTTTACTCTTGGAAACAGGAATTCCATTTTTAAATTGAATTCAAGCTTTAAAACCCTAAATTCAAATGTTTCAGCCTGAAATGAAATACATTTATGTTTTGTCATTGGACAGATACTCTTATCAGTGCAACCATACCTGAATACACATCAGCCCCTCACACAGTGCTGTTATAACTAGTACTACTGTGACTACATATGTGATACAATAAATTCCAAACTGCAAAAGAATGGTGCATAGATTCAAATGTGCAATGCAACATCACAACATATCCTTCAGTAACACAACTACATCATAACTGTAGGAAAAATGAGCTGGGGTGGGGAGCCAAAATGCAGTCTAAAGAGGTGGGTCTTCAGTCTGCAATGGAAGACAGTCAGCAACTCTGCTATTCTGACTGGTATGGGAAGCTTACTCCAACATACACACAAATTTAATTTATTGCATTGCAGTTAGTTTAATACAAGTTAGGCCTAAACAGCCTTCACTATTAAATTCTTTTAACAAATAAAATAAGGGATGTGCATTTTGGCTGACATTTTGGTACATTATACAGGAAACATGAACTGTAACTCATGCCATATGGATCTATGTTTGAAACAAAACCACCTTCAAATAACTGACACAATTACTGTTGTTTCCTGAAAATGTTATAAATGTGTGAAGTTATTCCAGTGCAAATAAGCCAAAAGTAATAATACTCATTTAAATCAAGCTTTTACAAGATGGCACAAATGTCACTTCACTACATGTAGCATAATTTTTTTAGAATTACTTAAATGAAGATTAAACTCAACCAGTACCACAAAGCCAGTTTGCCAGGCCATCTCCACTTTCCAAAAAAGAAGTCGAAGGGATGGGTAATCCACCAGCCAACATTGCCTTGGAGGTATGGTGTTACAGTATGGATCTTTTGCCAATTCTAGGACAGTCAAATGATTTGTCAAATTCTCACATAAAGCTTTTTTAACAATTTATGTGTGGCCACTGACACAGTGTGGCATGAACACAAAATACTATTAAAATTATTCTGGAACCACACCTGATGTATAGACAAAGATGTCCACGTAAATGTTAAGAGCACATCTTTGGGTTTTAACATCATGGCCCCATGCACCAGCTGTATAACAAATGAAGTTCCCCCAAGCACTAAAGCGCTAAAATATTTTTTCAAACCTGACGTCCTGAAGTACTACCTGCCAAATAACTGTGTCGGATTACAGTAATATGTGTTCATTGTTCATTAACTAGCTATCAACCTACTGTGTGTCAGAGGGAGCTAGCTATCTAGTTCTTATACTGTGAATGTAGCTGACTGGCTAAATAACAATGTTAATCTTTCACCTGGCAGCTGAGAGCACACATCTCCTTAGCTAATGTTTAAGATCTTTTCCAGATGCAAATTACCAGTACATTCAAAGGTCTGTCTTTTGAAATATTAGAATGGCAAACAGGCCACAAAATAATGTATTAAAATGAAGTAAGTAAAATACGTTTTTTACAACATTCATACATCCAAATGTTCAGACAAATATTCATCTATTCTAGCAAGCTGCAAACTGACAAGTAGTGTTTAGCGAGCAAAAAAGGCAAATATCAAAATCACAAATCACATCCACATTGCTTTGTCTCCAACACTTTGATAGGGATCTTATTTTGTTTTCCCAATCAATGGACATTTGGTTACATTCTCAATAGTACCCACTGTTACACATTTTTTGTAATATATGGACCAGATAGTGAACCTGGTGTTTATTGCATTGAAAATGTTGTATCTGCCACAATTTTTATGATTTTCCCAAACAAAAGATGCTCCCTGCTGCCTACAACCTTCATAGACAGCATCCTGTAATGGGAGCACAACCTAATTTGGGATGCACTCAGAAGTCAGAGCAGCATCAGTCAGTCAGTGCTGGTGCATGACTGTTAACGCAAAACAGTAAACGGCAAATCTAAAATGGCTAGTCAACTGGCCAGATTTTTTAGTTGTTAATAGTGCTAATTAATCACCAACTAAGCAAGCTAAATCTATAGCAACACCTTTAATCTTGCTTGAAATTTGATTACATAAATTAACATAAAGTGGCATAACATATAAAAATAGATAACACACAAAATAGATAAAACACCAAATTCTATCAACCTGGTAAACATCTGTTTAAATTAACCATATTCATACATAAATCATCCCTGGTATGTGAATTGTGCTTTTACTTCTAGTCATATTCCTTGAAAAAGAACAAGGCAACAATAAACTTTCTGCTTATATGGAGAATATACACAGATCATATTCTTCAAATTGACCATCATTAAATAACAGATTCTTTATGGACCAGATAGCCAACTCCGTGCATGTCACCTTGGAAATTCAGTCACTGTCACTGTCATTGTTGAAGTCACAAGTCTCCTGATTTGCTGGGTGATTATGAACATTCTTGATGGGCGTGGTCTAACAGAGAACATCCATAGTCAACACAAGAACTCAGACAGCACCAGAATATTCTGCTACCAACTAAAACCTCTGAGACAGAGGATGAATGCAGGAGCTGAATATCTGGTCATAACAGAACATCTGTGATTAAGGTATGTCAAAGGACACACTCCAGACAACCTTCCATGGGGATGTGACTTACAATAGTGGATGCCTAAAATTCTGCCTCAGAAAGATGCAAAGAGACATGCCCAACTTAAGACCGCAGACAACACTGAAACCTACTGTTATCAACAGGAAGCCCCATAGGTGGAAGACATAAGTAACGCTGGAGCTCAATATCTGGTTATAAGAAAATATCTGTGGCATCTATACTACTTAACGTGTAGGGGGCGTGGTCAACGAAGCTAGGATGACTGTAATGCGATACTGTATTCAAGGCATGACACGTCAAAACTATAACAGTATAAGGCGACGCAACTGCACACTGCATAAACCGGCTTTCATTAATTTGTAGAAATCAACAAGTGCGACAAAAGCACTAATCAAATCGAACATATGATAGCGTTACGTTAGATGCTGTAGCTACACAGGCAGCTTAAGATGTGTATGACAGCCAGTAAGAGGAAGCAGAAACAGGTTAATATTTAGTTTTTTACGGTGGGACGTTTTACAGTTTCCAGTGGTAGTATCTGGCTAGCGTGGTTACTGAGGGGACCTTATGAGTCCATCTAACTGAACCACAGACTCCATTAAAGAAACCTGTTTCCAGCTAGCTAACCTGTTTGTTTTGACACAAAAGCTGTAGGTAACTAACGTGAGATACACAGTTTAAGTTCGTTCTGACCCAATCGCCTCTCTTGTTAGCTAGCTAGCTGGCCAATTATTTTGAAAAGGCTGCTAAGATACCACAGACATTTCTAGGGCTGAGAGTAAAACAAGCTTGAAAAGGGACTTCAAGGACAACCCCCAAGTGAGCTGAAGTTGTAACATCACAGATTTACTTTATTTCAATCGATAGGTAGATACATAGCAATGAGAAATAACCACTAGCTGGCCAATCAATGCAGATCTATTTTTCTGACTAGCTATTAAGCTAATGCACCATGTTCCCAGAACGCTGTTCATACCACGACGCGTCAGGCCATGTTTTCACATTTAGCTCATATTAGGCAGCTATTTTCACAGAATCTGGGAAATCGTTCAGCTACACTACCAAGCTAGCCACTGATCAGACTAATACGTGCGACTGGCTGAAGGCGAGCTGCATCTTAGTTTACGATGCCTCTTTCGCCTGTAGTTCAACTAGCAAGCTATGGAATCAAACGCTGCAAGTCTGCTGCGTTGATCTGTCGTCCTGGATGCTAGCAATCCAGCTAGACAGCGCTGGTATCCATTCCCCCCCAAATCATAGCCACTTACCATTAGCCACCAGTTTTTTTAATTTGCCAGCTAGCTTGCTAGCTGCAGCAATCCGAGTCCTCGGCCTCAGGCTCTGCTATCATGGTTTGTATTTATAACCAGACGTGGCTAAACACAAATGAATCCGTCATGGCCTATTTTCTTTCCAAAACATGACACATACTTTCACTATGTACACGTGCTTGATTTGCTAGTTTCTTTCTTTATTATTTTACGGTTTTCTATTGTTTCTCTTGCAACATCCGTGGTCGACCGGAAGTCGCTACTATGCTTGGCTACTCGCATCTGACTTCATCGACAATGGACAGACGGCGTAACTTTCAAGGGGACAATTCTGACTACAACATGTGACTAGCGAAGACAGCCGAGTATGTACGACTTTTCCCCCCTCAATCAAACCATCCTTCGGCACAGACAGTAGAGAGGGTATTCTACTCTGATACAAGCTGGCCACCTGTGCAAAATGTCTGAAGTGAGATTTTGGGAACTGAAATCGTCTGAGTGCTACTGGAGAAAAATGCACACGTAAAAATCTAGCTAGCTTTTTCATGTGATCGTTTTTCCTGTTTGCTCTATGTAGGGCAGTATATAGTGTGAAATTTGCACCTTATTGTCACAAATGACCTGTTGAGAGACACCTATGTTTTGTCACAACAATCATGGATCAGAAAAAATATTTTATATACTCAGAATAAAATAATTGCATTAATTTGAAAAGGTAATCATTTAGCGCCATGCATGATTTCAGTACACCCCATATTTAGAAAACTGGAAAAATGTAAACATTTTACTGGAATGAATTACTGACTGGAAAACTACCGATGGAGATGACATAGTTGCATTCATAACCATGACAAATTAAATTATACCCAATTCGATCAAGCAGAGAAGGCGTGTGAAACTTAAAAACTTACATACCTTTAGTCCTGTAAAATCTGTCATTTCCAATGGTGTTGAAGGGGTTCAATTACAAACCAGTATCACCTTGACCATGTTTCTCAACATATCAAAGTAACATTAAGAGATGTTTTGACCCACTTGACCCCCTGGTTTATAAGCACTTACTTGCATATTATGAGAGAAGGCCCTAATTTGATTTTCTTATGGCTATACGGATATTATGTCCATTTTGTTTACTGTATGAAACTGTTCATTCAAAAATACAGAGCAGGCATGTATGGCATCATCAATACATTTTTGTATGATAGAGCTTTTAATTATTAATATCAAATTGTTACACTCGTAATCCATTTAGCTGATGGGGGAAAATATCACAGCAGTAAAGACTTCTAAAACACTATTTTCAGGCTCCTGTGTACATTCTGGAAGTCTGTGAACTTTTAAGAAAAGGGATTTCACTGACATTTATACTTTAGTTTTGTATACTACTTACACAGTATTCTCACTAAAACTGTAGAGCACTTTGTAAGAGTCTTTATTGATCTAACAGTGGAAAAACAATCAAATACATAAAAGGAGAACTGAGCAAATTTACAAAATATAAACCCAGAATGGTCCAAATTTTTAAAAGTATTTCAGTTTGTGTAAGATCACCTATTTGGGAATGCATCAGAACAAGCATTTTAAATAATTAATGTATGTGTGGTGCATGTATTCCAGTGCATCTACTGTGTAAATATGTTTACATGTCTTTTTGTGTTCACGTGTGAGGAAAAAGTTGTGCTCATGTACAGCAGACACAATTCTTTAATTCTTGAACAGTTCCTGGGACCCTAATACATGGCTGGGTAGATCAATTTTTGTACCTTTCAAAAGTGGGCAATTCCCCTTAAAATTCTTATTGTGCCTCTTCAGACTATGTTTGTTGGTGAATGACTGACCACAGAAAACACACTGAAATAGACTTGTTCGTGTCCTTGCGTTCATGCCTTCGGTGCCGGGAGGACAGTGAACAGGCCATAGTTGAGAAGGCTGACTGGCTTTCGTCGAAGCACTCTCTACCACATAACAGTCCTCATCAGCTACTGGATTTAAAACCGGTGATGTCTCTAAACCCCTCAGATTAAAAAGTTCCCCTCTAATCCCACAGGCACCGCTGTTGTCCAGCTGCTGGTATTTGTAGAATTTCACATTGCGGGAAGAGTGGAACCCAAATGTTACTTCTTCCACCTGTTGACCCTGAGACATTGAATATGGATTTGCCCACTCTCTTGCTACCTTACACGTCTGTGCCTTGTTACTGACTTTCCAGTTCCCAGTTGCCTGGCCCTCATCCCAGCAGGGCCTTCTTGGACACTGGTGCTGCTGCAGGCTCTTAACTGAGTGGTACAGTATTTGGCACACATTACAGCGTAGCCTCTCCTTTCTACACGGTCCATTCACTTGCTTATGTTTCCCAAGCCTGCAGAAAATCTCATGCTTCCGCAGCTGTGACTCAAGCCGCCATGCTACAGGACAATGCTGGCAGCGGAAGAATGTCCTCTTCTGTTGAGCTGGTGCCTTCTCAGACAGTACCTTGCCTACAGTGTATCTGGTCCTGCAGGTTGCAAAGAAAGTTCCACAGCGGTGGAGGGAGGGCAAGGACGCAGTGCTGACCAGGAGTAACCCACAACGTGAGCATCCATACACACCCTCCTGAGTATGAATGCGGTGATGCTCTATGAGGTGATCCAATTTGTGATAGGTCAGGCGGCAAACTGCACACTTGAACTGCTTACCCTTCTCAAACTTTTCATGAGACTCCATGCACACCACAGGCAGGAAACGCCGTTGAAGATCGACAGTGACTCCACGGGGACACTCGGGTTCAAGGGGAGCCGCGCTGGGGGCGGGACTTGAAACGATCCTACACACCTGTTCTGCAGCTGGAATGGCAACTTGTGGCAGTTTTATTGGCTTGGGCTGAACAGCTAAGTCCAGGCTCTTAAATGTTTTTCTGCATTCCGCCTGCTTCACTGGCTGCCTTTTCCGCCAAGGGCTGAAGTCTCCATCACCGTGCTCTCGCAGGTGATCTGTCATCTGAAGATACTGTGGAAAATCCATTCCACAGGAGCAGATGTAACTGACATAAGTGCATGCATGCTCCTCAAGTGAAACTCTGTCAATAAATTTCCCTTTACAGCCCCAACAGATGAAAAAGTTATGAGTTCCTGGACAATCTGGAGCGGGCCTGGGATAGGTGTTGATCCCACCCTTGGATATGCATGTTTTTGAGCTGGATATAGGCAAGTATACAACTCCTTCATATTTCTGAGTATCCATTTCCACCCCTTTTTTTCTTCTTATGTTTAGTTTATGTGTTAGCTAGCTTCTGTTTGAAGGAGAAATTGCTGCCCGTAAGAGCCGGCATGCAATTTGTTTAGCATTGTGTCTGAAATAGACCAATTCCACATTTATGTGTTGATTATGATGAAGACACTCTCTGAAGTAATGAAGTCCACGATGCATGAGAATTTATGGGTCGTTCTGGACAGAAGGGGTCTCACCCTTCATTGAACAGAAGCATAAAGCTTTGACTGAAGCACACTTGCTTCTACCATACATCTTCTGAGACTGAGTAAGAACAGTATTGGTTATTCATCCTGAAAACACATCCTCATGAACTATTTCTCCCAATACAGGATGGTGTGATCCACATTGCTCCATTTCCTGTACTTTACACCACAAAGCACCACTCAGGTCTGGAGCAGTTTGCTTCTACTGTCACACTGAAAAAAGAGAGAAAGATGTTATGTTAGTGCGGCAGTGTAGCATAGTGGTTAAGGAGCAGGACTCGTAACCGAAAGGTTACTGGTTCGATCCCCACTGGGGACACTGCTGCTGTACCCTTGGGCAAGGTACTTAACCCACAATTGCCTCCGTAAATATCAAGCTGTATAAATGGATAACATTGTAAGGAACAGTAACCTATGTAAGTCGCTTTGGATAAAAGCGTCTGCCAAATGAATAAATGTAAAAATGTTAGTGCACCATTCAGCATTCTTATCAGTAAACCCGACATGAGTAATTGAGCAATACTGATTGCTCACAAAAAAACTGTCATTTTGTGCATGATTGTAGCAGCATAACAGATTCATATAAAACCACCTGCAAAACATGTGAATGCTACAGCAAAAAAAGTAATCAGTTAATATATTAAGTCACTGTGAAAGTAAAATTATATGAAAGGACATTTTAAGAGGGTGACCTAAGAATGAACTGGTATTTTGAATAGCAGAAGTATAAGGGAGTGACCTTAAGCTGAACTGTATAAATTGCAAACATCAGTGGAAGATGCTAGGCAATCGTGTATGTGTTGTATATAATAATTAGCATAAGAAGAAGTGCGAAAAGCTGAAACAGCAAGTTGCCTCCCCTGCGCAGGATGACATCTGCTTAACTGGCATACAAGTATGCAATCCACACTTGATTAGGTCATGTCTCTGGCCTTTTGTGCAGAAACTAATAAGAGAAAGTTAAGCAGGGCGCACCAGTTTCAATGTAAGCAAGTGCTTTATATATTATGTCTGTCCTCTGCCCAGGACAGAGTTGGCAAACACTATGCTTGTGTTTGTGTTGATTCTCCTCAGGAGTATGAGAATAAAGCTATGCTCTCTTGAACCAGCCCAAAGGCTCTGCATGAGTTAATCTTCGACAGTCACGTATTAAAGTCCTGAAATATTGACATTGAATTTTTATTTTTACATTGAGTGGAAATGATTCAAATGATCATAACATATTCAAATGAGTAAATATAGATTTACCTTTGATGATGAATTTAAATCACCTTAAACTGATGTTTACTGAGCAAGTGTTCTGACAGTCAGATGACTGTTTTTTTTTTCTCTAACTAGAAAGCATTTTCCCAAAGAAAGGTCAAGCCACAATTAGCCTGACAGGCAAAATACTCCTAGCAATACCAATTACTTGCTCTGATATTGAACCATTTCTCACAATTGTCCTCATCAGATATACTAGTCCCTTCCACAAGTATCACACCTTAATGAAGGCACAAGGTGCTGAAACCTTAGTCCACTCTTTCTTAATATTTATTTATATAATAAATATTTATTATTTCAGGTCTCAAACAAACAAATTTTAATCTAATGTAAGTATTCTTAGTTAAAGTTTTAACATTTTACATAAACAAAATCCTTTTTAATCCTTCTCATTGTAAAATATTAGCATGTAGTCTTGCATTAGGGCAGGACACAACATACACCATATGACCAGAGAATATCAACAGAAATATCAAAAGAAAACACACAAGACAATTAAATCCTAGTTATACCTGAAGACCCCAAGATTTACGAGCTGATTACCCAACTCACTTGATTTCTCAGTACTGACATTTGTACTGAATTTCAAAATTTTATGCAGTGCATAAAAGGAATGGTTATCTTGTTTCTTGAAACTAAGTTAAGATGCTTTGTTCACGGTTAACACACACGCTGCACAGGACATCTAATATTTACGTTATATGGATGAACTGATTTTACCAATAATCTACTCGCAGCCCATCCAAACGACATATATATCTGTGGATTCTGGCAGCGCCTGCTATGAAACGATTCCTCTTGTTAAGCAGAGCAGAAAGACTTGGCTGTGAACAGCTAATCGCTGTCTGGCCACAGATAATAGATTCAAATACCCAGCGAAAAGGTTGTCAGGTATGCTAGTTATCTTGCTAGCTATTTACTTACTTTGACAAAAAAAAATCACGCTGTAGGTTGTTTTGGATCTGTGCCTATAAGGCACCCATTATCCGTCGGAGTCAACGGGCTAGCGGCAGATGACGTATTTTTCCTCCTTTCGGCGCTACCCACCGACGATACCCACACTGCAGAAATCTTCTCTCAGCCTAGCTAGACAGATAGCTGGGTACCAAGCAAGGTCAGATTCGAAATGTGTGAAGCGAGCACGTTAATTAATTAGCATACGAATGGTAGACAGATGCATATATCGACAGTTACATATCGCCCATGCATATGACTAAATTACAGCGTTTTTCATCCTTACTCTTTCTGCATCGGTCTATCCTCATTCTATCCTGAAAGGACTAGTTGCGTGATGTATTATCCGTTGTCTTATTCCACACGCTCCCTCTAGCGGCATGGAGTGTACCATCCGTCACGTTTGACGATATTCATTCACAATTCCGAATAAATACTACAATGGTGGCTTTTGTGGAGTTTTAGTCCGCTCCCTCAAAATTACAAGCTTTGCAATGGTACACTGCTAAAGAGATAAGTTAAACTGTTAACATTAGGAGGACTGTGAGATGCACCAGCTCACTCACCTTGTAGGATCATTGTTATCTATCTTCACTATGGACTTGTGAACATTAACACATGTTAAAGGAAGGGGGAAAATACCCAATAAATATATTTTGTTGCAAAATACTGAAGGGTCTTAGGAATTTTTGCAAATAAATGTAGCTGAAGTCTATATCCACCTGTACCTTGTAGAGAACCACAAATGCCTGTTTGTCATTACTGAGAAACTTTTTGCATGAAATATTGAGTGGGCCCTGAGAAGAAAGTCCAAGGCTACCTCACTTGCAGAAGAACTGATATCGCCCCAGTCTCTTACCAATAGAGTAAGGCCGTTTCCTAGGCAATGAGGAAGCAGATGAGGTGGTCTGAATAGGTGCCCCTCCTCTCTCACTGGAACTGGATGTAGGCCTGGAATGAGCTCAAATTCTGGTATATACTCATTTACCCACATATCCATATTCATATATGTATTCCATTTAAGTGGAATTTATTCCATCTGTGTTATACTGTACATTGTACAGGGGTGGACAAAATAATGTAAACAAACATGACTCCTTGGGCTTTTCTAGGGTGCTGGTATGGGGAACTCAGGAATGCGCAGGAATGCCCACTGTTTATAGCACAGGACATGCAAGGAATGGGATAAGAGGATGGAGGTAAACATCAGATTGGTGAGGGGCTCCTGACAATTAACAAGAGTTACTGGTTGGCCATGAGAGATAAGGGTGCAGCTGTGGGACGGAGGGTATGTCTTTCCCATTCATATTCCCCTGCAGGTTCGGGGTGAGGGCTGCATGCAGGCTCCGTAGCGCTTCTAGCCGCAAGCAATATTATATAATATTATATAATATTATATAATTTGCTGCCTATTGAAGTGTTACAGCTGTTGTTTCAGCTATGCTACAGTATGGCGATATATGAAAAATTCATACCGTACGGGAAATTAAAACCGGTACACCGGATAAACTGGTATACCGCCCAGCACTAGATGTACATGTTGAATGTTGAACATATTTGTGTAGAGATGAAGCTGTCCATGTCTTTCTTAATTTAGAATATTTAACTCACAACTCTGAATGCCAGTTTAGCCTGTGTTGTCAGTGTGTTATATCTGAGGTTTTCAATCCTTCATGCAGAGGTGCTAACTACTGTTCGCCACCTAAGATATCCCTTAATATTCCTCAGATAAGGAAGTTCTTACCACACACAATAGATGTAAAAATAATTTACTGACAGCATTCTAATTTACTTACAAAGTAATAACATGTCTGTTATGAAGACAGTATTAAACATCAGTGGTAACAATTTCCTTCTGCCAAATATAAAATATTATGTAGTGATTGCCATTACTCACCACTACTTAAAGAGGTCTTGGAGAAGCAGTTTTAGCTGCAATCATTCACCACATCAGAAATACACCAGGATCATAATGTAATTAATAATGAAAAGGTACACTCAAGTGCAAGAATGTCAATCTTACAGCAAACTCAGATTATTCCATGAGAGTCCCATTTACACCATTATAAAGCTAGACTGATTAACTAACTGCTGTACACAAGACTAGAGTTCTCAAGCTTTGACTAACTCAACGGACCCAGCCTTGTCCGATTTGTCAAATCTAGAACCACATTAATGACACCGAAAACAGCCTAAGAGACGTTCCTATTTTCTCCTTCCCTGTAAGCATAGGAAATTATCACACTACAGCAACTAAATGCAGGACCACTATCACCTCTGAGTAGATCCAACCATATCAAATTCTTAGACAGGATACAATTTTGTCCTAAAACAGTGATATGAAAATTCTTTCCACTTCCTTTCTTGTCCACAATCTCTTTTCATGGAAACAGTCCTGCTGTAAACTATTCTAGTTCAAAACTGGATTAAATGAAAATGTAACTGTGAAAATGCTTTCTAAATTGTGGATTTGGATAGTCTGAATTGGGTTATTAGGTTTGTCACTTATGACTAGACAAAGCATGTGGAACCAGATTTTTTGCAAAAAAGAAAATACCAATTGATAGTTTAACTTCAGAAACATAAATGTATTTTGCTGTATTTATTTGTCAATCCCATCAATTATACAGCAATGTTCTCAAGACATTTTCTCCAGAAATGAAAAACTGTAAAACTGAAATATGAAAACTGTAAAACTGAAAATACGAAATACACATACTGAGCTAAAAGATCATTTGTTTTAACATCAGCCTTGATTTGCTCAACACATTCCTTTAAACTGTCTGTCTTGTTTACACTGGATTTTTTTTCAACAGTAGAATGTACTTACACTTCACATTGCAAACAGAGAAATACTACAGCTCACAATTACAACTACGAAGAAGAGAAACTATCACAACTGTACAATTAAGTGCCAACTGTACAATTAACTGCCGACTTCTCTTCAAAATGTTCACTGTGGGGCACAGAATATTTTGCCATCGTCAGAATAAAACTAGGAGCATGTTGTTTCCTCAATTTTTTTGTGAAATTGCTGGTAAAAATGTGTCTGACCCATTGTCCATCCCGATATTCCATATTCACCATTTAATATGCTCATTTCACCAGTTCTATACAAGAGATTCAGATATTAACCTTCTCCTGTGTGGCAAAAAACTGCCTTTGAACCCCCCAGTTTGGAGCGTCCCACCAATATATCTCAATCCATTTTCCTTCGGAATGTTCAAAATGGCACCTCATCAACCCGTTCCTAACTGGACTGCTTCTCCTCCCTTACTACACGATGGACTTTCCTTCGGTGGTCCCTCAGTGCGCTCATGCTTCGGTAGCCACGCTCGCAGATGTGACAAAGGAAGCCACTAGGCTTGCTGTGGAATGACAGGTGTCTCTGGAGCTCCGGTATACTCCTAAATACTCGTATGCACACAGGGCAGCGTAAGAGACTGCGGGAAGGTTTACAAGGGGGGCTCTGCATGTGGAGCTTGAGACTAAGGGCATTAGGCAGCACCAGGTTGCAGTGTGAACAACAGTGTTTCTTCTCGTTCCTGGAATCAGGCGTGCAGAGGTTTTCGCGCAGGTGCCGGATCAGTGAACTGTGTAGGCTGAAACTCCTGTTACACTTTGGACACACGGAGAGTTGATGTGAGCGAAGGTGAGACTCGAAGGCTGGCCAGGACTGCAAGCTTTCACCACAATCGGGACAGATGTAGGTCTCCTGGGTGTGCATCTGCAGGTGCTCAAACAGTAACCGAGGGCAGGTGAACCCTGCTCCACACTCACAAGTCACCCTCCTAGGAAGTACAGAGGGCAATGACATTATGCCCCAATCACCCCCAGCTGACTGATTCTGGTTTCCTGTGCGGTTGGATTTTTCCCCTGCAGGTGGTGGCAACACAAACATCCTTCCCTGGTTTTGTGCATGTTCCAGGTGCATCTTGTTTCTATCTTCTGTGCCAATGTGGCTACCGTTCCCATCCCCTCTTCTGTTCCTTGGCTGACAGTTCTTTTTATGAAGGACAAGTGCATCTCTGTGGCTAAAGCTCCTCCTACACTGGAGACAATCAAAGTGTTGTTTTCCCCCCGAGTCTATATTGAGATTCAGTGCCTTCCTAACATTCTGCTGCATTGGTGCCCTTACCCCTAGGTGACATTTCTTTTGATGCTGGTGCAGGGTGAAGCGTCGAGTATAGCTTCTTCCACACTGACTGCAGATGAAACGCTTCCTTCCGCTTGGAAAGGCAACTTTCTGAGAGTGGGTCTGTTCGTTTGTGGAATCCTTAGAATCCCCGATTGTGGATTCAATGTGGTCACCACCACCACCTTCCTCTGCATCTATCAGCACATCAACTTCTGAATCATCTATTGGCATGGTCCACTGTCCCCGTTGTTCTTGCAGTGTGCTCTCATTACCTGTCTTGCATTCTACTTTGCCCTCTCCCACAGTCTCCTGTAGTACAGCTGCACGGTACTGCACGGAAACACCACATTCTCCCTTGGTCCCCGAATCTAGGTTTTGGAATGGTGTGTGCTCGGCTGACTTGGAAAGAAAGGGCATAAAGCTTTTTGCTGAACCTGACCACAAACCCAGTTCTGAATGTGCAGTATCAACCTGCTGAGTGTGAGGGAATAACTCTCCCGACACAGACCCTGCTTCAAAAGTCTCAAATTTGATATGGCAAGGGGGTTCAGTGCCTACCGCCACACTTTTTTGAACCTGTGAAGCTACATCTTCTACCGCCTCATTCTGTATCTCATTTATTTTCAGCTCCCCACCAACTGTCGTCTCCCTTTCTATTGAATGGAATCCATCCATCTTGTGGGTGCTGCTAGCTTGCTGCACGGACAACAGCCATTGACACTTGTGTGTTTTTAGGCTGTATAAACGAGTGTATTCATGATTACACAGGGAACAGTGAAAACGCTTCTTGGTAACAGATGTTGAGCGCCTTCCCTGCAAGGGTTTGAAATCTGCCACGGTGCCTTCTTGACTGGGGCGTGCCTGGGTGCTTGACGGTGAGTGGAGTACAGTTCCCACTGAGAATATTTCCTGGGTACTCTGCATGGAGGCCATCTGACAAATATGATTCTCCGAAATGGGCTCTCTACTTATAAGAAGCTGTCTGCACTGCCGACAACCATATACCCTTTCTTTCTTGTGCACAACGTGATGCAGTATCAGACTGTCTACGTCCCGGAAAATCCTCCGGCAGCAGCCACATTGATGTCGCCCCTCTGAGCCATCCACACTAATGCCCCTCAACGTTTGGCGCGTCTCAAGTGCCACCACAGGAAGGAAAGTCCTGGTTAAGCTCACAATGCCACTTACAGTGTTGGTGGACTGTTTATTTGAATTGATAACATTTAGAATAGCTGAGGCTCGGGAGGCTGCTTTTCTTTTCGTACCAGATTTAGTCAGCAGACGCCGTAACTGAGTAACAGACATTGCTGGTGAGGGAGCTGCTGCTTTTGCTGCTGAGGTTGCAATGCTCACCGCATTTTTGGAGGATACAACTCCCTTGTTAGGCCTCCAAGTTAACTGTGATGGTGGCAAGCGCTTCATGAACTCCGAAAACAGCATGTGCTTCAAAGTTTTCTTCTTCGCTGGCTTGAGCTCTTCCGGTTGGTGTCTCAGGACTCTGCCGCCGGCGGTGGGATCAGACGCAGGGAGAAACGACGGGACAGGCGGAGCTCCTGCGTACGAGGACTGATCCTGCAGTGCTGTGAAGGTTGGCAATGGTGTGAATCCTACAGGCTGAGACCCAGGGCTTGAAGTAAGATGCCCCTGCATGACAGGACCGTTGCTGGTAGTCACTGTGCTGGCCATTTGTGGAACGATGTGGAGGTCAGACGGCACTGGATGCGAGCTGCAGGTGGGGCCGAAACCCTTACTGGGGGTTGGATTTGTTTGGCCAGGTGGGCTGGAAGTGGACCCGTTTGTTTCCAACGCATTTGCCTCACCTGCAGCCGGGTTATGAGGCTGGGGGTGCTCGGCGGGCAATCCTTCCTGCTCCGGCATGGCGCAGAGATTCTGGAACTCTTCAGACGAGGAGGAAGGGAAGGAAGAGGCGCTGCAGTGGTGCTTCTTCAAGAGCTCCTGACTGGAAAATATCACCCCACATTGGGAGCAGCATGGCTGTGTAGAAGAGGGAGGTGGCTGAAGCCTATCCAGTGAGTTACCATCATTTGCATGGGATGCCTGGTGCACTAATAAAGAAGACAGCCCCGGGAATGTAGCTGAACATGCCACACACCTGTAGGTTTTGGTCGGCAGAGTGCCGCCAGCACTGCTGTCCTGGAGTCCAAGCATAGGGAGTGTGGAGATACTGGAATCTTTGCTTTCAATGCGTTTTTTCTTCTACTTCAGGGAGTGTGCTGAATTAGGCTGAAAATCCAAGCCAAAAGAGAGTTCCCTATATATTAGAGAAACATAGGGAGACAAAAAAAATCTCAGTGTTTATTTTTATCAACACAATTCAAATTTGTGACCTTACAGTACAAATTATATCAATATAAACTTTTCAGGAACAGGACTGGTGCCAACATTTTTCTAAGATTAATGAAACAAACGAGAAGGGTGATTTCATGTGAAATCAGCTTTGGAATGACACTCTTTCCCTGAAAGCAGTATGTATGTTTTACCTATACATATGCTCCTGGGGTAACCATTGATGGTCATTTACTTATTTAGAGTTGACCATTTTCCTATTTGCCAGCGTAAGCTTTCTTATTAAAGACGCGGGCAATTTTTTAAACCACACAGCAACATGTGTTGCTCAAGGGAGACACCACAGAATATAATACCTGTAAACTGAGAAATAAACTCTAGATTGATATTTGTTGTCTCAATTTAATTCCCCAAAACAACTGTGTCAATTAAAACAGGGGACCACAAAACATACATTTTCTCCATTTACCACAACAGAATTTTATCCAAATATATTTAAGAATATAAGCATGAAAAATGGTAATGAAAAAATGTTCTTTTCATCTTAATGTCAAATGAAAATGACATGTTATGGATGTAAATGTCAAGGAAGAATGACACCTGGTGCAATACGACTAGACTTTAAAATATGCAAATTCCTCGTGCTAAACAATGAACTTCTTGTACTGCCTGCAATACGCTTGCCATAAAATTCTTTCTTCCGTCTTCAGCCTTGAGCCTCTGTCCTCTATAAAGGTTCTGTGCATGGCCCTGATTTTTGTTTCAGTCACTCAGCTTAGTGTATTAGTCCTTACTCCTTGCTGCACAATTAAAGACGTTTTTGTCCGATAGGTTGATAGACGCACATGAAGGCCTAATTCATTAAAAAATCGGGAAAAAATATTTTAAATAATTGTCAAATTGAATTGTACCCAATTTATACTAGATCGTAAATATAGTTTTAAAAATCACACCGTGCACACACAAGTATGTGCCAGATTGGTGGCTAACAATGAGCAGCGTAACGACACCTACACGCCTTCCTATGCAGGACTCCTGTATCTTGCACGCTAGCTAGCTAATATTCCACCAAAATTTACACCAAAACAACGGCCTAATCCAGGATAGGGTTTCTTTTACTTGTATTAGCTATGTAGCTAACTAGTGTTTAAAACGTGCACTCCTGCTCTAAAGCATATGTACCTAACGTATTGCTCGTAAGCTTGTTGTCACTCATCTATGTGGAAAATGTCAAGCAAAGCAATGCCCAAACATAGCTAGCGAGAGAGGTAGCCAACACCTACTCCAAAATCACGAGTTAACTACCAAGCTGGGTAACAAGCTAAGTAAAATCGGCACTGAATAAATACACAGAACATCCCGGCAATTCTTGTAAAAAAAAAAAAAAAAAAAAAACAAACAAACAAACAAAAAAACGTAGATAATTAAAAAAAGAGGGTGGGAATACAGCTGCTTACCTCTGCATCACTCATATGGGTAAGGGCTCAGAATTGCTGATTATGTAAGCTAAGTAGCTAACTAATTCGCTGGCTAGGCTAATTTTCGCTTTTTAGATATTCGGGAGTGAAAGCCTAATAACCGAGAAGGAGTATCTTCCGAGTACATGTGGATGACTAGGCTAGAAAGCTGGTTGTCTGTTTTTATTTTACATTTGACCCTTTCGTTCCATTCATGTCTTCTGATTTGTTGTTGTCTATGCCCATATTGTTTGAATAGGGAACCAAAAGGGAGATATAATACATAAATAAATTAATAAATAGACACAACGCCAGGTAGCAAGTTATAAGGCTGGTAGCATTAGCTACTTACACCACGCTCTAGTACCTTTCATGTCATGAAAAGAGTACTTGTAGCGGTTTATTTTTCTGCTAATGAATTATGTCGCTGCCCCCTAGTGTCTCGGAGACCTTGGTTTTGGTCTGAAATCGTTGGCTTTCAGCTACCTAAAGGTTGCATTTCAGCTACCTAAAGAATATTCGCATAGGTAACGTTACGTAGACAGGTTGCTTGCTATCTTAAAAACGGATAATTCACCATATCTTTGAACAACTTTATATCGTACTCTCAATAATAATGACAATGGCTATGTGAAACGTTTCCTACCAAATCATTGTTAAACTGGATATGAGAAACTAACACAAATCAACCTTCCGATTAGTTTGCTAGCTCATTATTCCCTGAATATAGCATAAAGCGAACCTAACTGGGCTGGCTGTAAACACTCACTTGGTTTACCGTTGCAATACCTGTACTACACTAAGCCACACATTAACACAATCTCTTAACATTAAGATTTGTTGATTGTGGATCATTTTGAGGGGGATGACTTTACATGGGGAGTGTGGAAATCCACATTTCAAGCTTTGTTTTGCGTCAAAATGTGCACCTCATGGGCTATATGACCTTATATTTTTTGATTAATAACAGCCTGACTATAAGAAATCATAGTGTGTTTATTGTTGGTGGGTGTGGAGAAGCTTGCCAGAACTTCTCACAAAAATGAAACAAAGAAAACAATTTAAAACACCTACCACCACAGCCAATGAAAAAAAAATATATATACATACATATAGCCTATAAACCAACAAACAAAAAGAACCAGCCTGAGCTTTCCCCACCAAGGGCTATAGGGTGGCCTCTCTCTTCTCTGATCGCACAAAATATTTCCCCTTCTACTGCACCTGTATGAAGCTGATCCCCCTGGTCTCACCAGTTTCTCGAGGGCTCCCCATGCTGCTCCCTTTCCCAAGCACCACAGGTGAGCATACACCTGAAACAGTCCCTTTCTGGTCCTTCTCCGAACCTTGACGATTGCTTTAGCTTCACCCCTCTGGTTTCCTTTGTCTTAGTTGTTTCCCTGTTCTCTCACTCATATCAAAATAATGGGTCACTCCTTTGTACAGGGAGTATGCATTCAACTCTAACACCATATGTGGAGGTGCTGGCCAAACTTCTCACAAAAAATTAAAAAAGAGCACATGTTCCCAAAAAAAAAAAAAAAAACTTTTTTTTTTTTTTTTTTTAAGAAAACCAACAACCAAAATCTACCTGAGCACGTGGCAAAAACAGAAAAAGACCAGGAAAAAATGTATATTCCAATGAAAGGAACAGACAGCTACTAAGTAAATTTGTAGCTACTAAGGCTAGCTACTAAGTAAATTTAATAACTTGCTCACTGTGAGAGCTTAATTTCTCATTGTTAAAACTTAAGTGTATTATGAAAACTCTTGAGTAACCTAGTAGGCTCCTCACAGACTGAGGAATAGTGAATGGCTGGAATCTATAAATGCAATTAAAAACAGTAAAGACCAGGGTGCTATCAGCCAAAAGAAATGCATTTTATTTTAGTGCAATCTGTATACTGTAGGATGCCCTCCAAACGCAGACAAAACTGGCTACTAACTATAATCAATGGCTTAAAATGAGCTGCAGAACAAAAGGAAACAGTATCCAGTATCTTTCATAGAATTATACACTGTGGCTTAAAGTATGAAAAAAGGAAGTCACCAGGGTGGATGGCATACCCCTTGAATTACTGGCAGCTGGCAGTCAAGGACTTTGACTAGCTCATTGATATTGACATCACTAAATTTTGCCAGAGAAGTACTCCTTTCACAAGGATCAAGTAGTATCCTTAACCTCCCTGTTGCTGGAAAAATAAAAGTACCCTAAAGACTGCGCCAGTTTTAGACCTGTCAGCTTAATCAATTCCACTTTGACGTTACATTGATGTCCTCACTGATTACGACCAAACAGGTTTTTTGAGAGTTCGATTTGCGGCTGACAATTTACTAGACTGTTACTGTTTTTTTTTCCATTTGATTTCCACCATAATTCAGTGAATTAATTTGACATATGGGAAATCATTTAGAGATTTGGTTTTAGCCCTGTATTTATTGGATTGATTAGTATGCTATACATTGTTGTGGAATTTCACCTTATAGAAAGAAACTTCTGTGATGAGACTGAGTCAGAGTGCAACGAGATAATTCTGCATTTATTCTGAAAGCTCCCAGGGGAAAATTCATCCAACAACTCACATAGAGAAGTCAGAGCAATTCCAACCTGTAGAGTGCATCACACTTTTTATACAGTGACAGTGTGTGCAACTCTCAGAATAGACTCATTTGCCATTTCTCAGCAGTGTTCAGGCAGAACAGTTACAATTGTGCTTTGAAACATAATGTGGTGTATCTGTTGCTGTGTATCTGTTGCTGACCAAGCACTGCCTGTGTGCTCCTTAGACCCACACAGAGGAGGAACCGCTCAAGGCCACTTCAGCAGATAATCAGGTCTGCTCAGGAAAGATGCATCATCCTTGATATTTCAGCAGGGAACACAGAGTGCTTTGTGAAGAATAACACATTGGTGTATGACTTTTATACATACAGGTAGAGAAAAAGAGTACAGAATGAACAGGCAGCTCAGCTCTCTCACATATTGAGGCTTCCTTAGTATTTTGATCATGGTTATAGGTAATTCAATTCTAATCTTTGAAATTAAAATCCCCTGCCATCAGATTCCAGTCAGAGGATGGCACATTTTGTTATTTGAAAAGCTGTGGAGGTAAAAAAAAAAGAAATACCAGAAACTTACTTCTCACCACTTCCTCCCCTCTTTGAAATCTCTCTATTTTTGAAGTCTCTCTATTATCTGGATGCTAACCTTTGAAACAACCCTCATGGTCCTTAAAAGCAACATTCACTCTGGGTGACTCTTTTACCAAGCAAGTATTGCACTTTTACATCCAATGTTATTCAAGCATACAAGGAGCCATTAGAATATATCTTTACCTATACACCCATTTGCAGTGGAGGTTTATATAATGGTTTCATTGATAGGGTATGAGGAAGCCTGGCAAATTCAGCAGTGCAGGACAAGGAATTTAACTCATTTGTTAACAGGGTTGGGAAGGTTACGTTAAAAAAACCGCTCAGGACGTTTTTGAAAACACGGTGTACTTCATAGGATTATTATGTAAAACAGACGCTGACCGCTTCAAAAAAGACGCTACGTGTGTGAACACAGCCTCACTTAGCATTGTTGTGGCTAACATTTTGGCACCCCCCTGTTAAGTCTATGGGCATTTCATCGCAGGTTCTTCAGAATTGTAAATGTTAATTAAAACACTGTACATTACACGAAAACATGAGTTAGAAAAGGCACGAGCCACCCTAAATACATTGTGAGTGAGAAAGGAGTAGCTTAACAATTTAATATATAATATGCGTAGTGTAAAATTGTTGGAGTAACCGAAGTTTTGAACATGTGAAATTTCACCTGTTTTGTCGCTGTATCTACTCGTTACCTAGTTATCTTTAATACTATACCTACTAGCCTACTAGCTACCTGAATAGCTGATCCAGTGCAGCCAAACTATGTAAGATAGCTAGCTAGCGATCAATATTAGCTTAAATAATGAAAAAGAGAACTTACTTCAAGATGCTTCTTCAGGTTAGAGGTCGACTCTTTTGAAGCGGATAGCAGTTTGGTTGCTGGCAAACACAGCTTGCATTGTACTGTTATGTTGTGACCTTTGCCAAATTTGAAAGTAAAATGGTCCTGGTATTTCCATGACATAAACGCGTTGCGCTAGTTGCTTTCTGTCTCACTCTCCATTCTACTGTCTTGTAGCTGCGCTTTTTTTCGTGAGGGGCATATAGGAGATACACCTTGGAGTTGCCTATCATTGGATAGATTTTCCAACTGAATAAACATTAAATGAAAAAAAAAAAAGAAATTAAATGAAAAAAATCCAATGTAATCCCTTCAGTAATCTAAATATTTTAAAATGTAGCTGTAATTTGATTACCATGAATTTACATGGTAACTGTAACGGAATACAGTTACTCATATTTTATATTTTAAATACGTAACGCCGTTACATGTATTCCGTTTCTCCCCAACCCTGTTTGTTGAATCTCTCTCAAGCTGCGCTCACACTGGCAGCGACGACGAGCGACAAAGCGGCCGGAAGTCATTCATTTTCAATGGTGGCTGAGCGACATGACTAATCGCGTGGCCTGGAGACGCGATTGCCGCCGAAAAAAAGTTAGTTTAGTTCCTATATTTGCATTTTAGTTCCCAGAGCCGCGATTGCGAATGCTACTTTTCGGTCCATGGTGAAACGGTAGTGTTCGAGGCAAGATCACACTCTTTATAGGAAAATAAATTCCCTCCAAAACATATTTTTCAGCGGGAATGCACCTGATTTGTGGGTTCACCCACATATTGGGTGATATATTAATAGGCCTGCCTTAAGAAAATACGAACATACAACTCCACAATGAATATAGCAAAGACGATGTAAATATAACATATAACATAAATAAATATAAAATATTATAAATTTATAATATTTATTAGTGTATACATTTTTTAGAAAATTGATGCATCTCCTGTCAATAAATACATTTGTAGCCCACTTCCTCAAAACTACGTTAGCAACGCCCACAAGCTGGCTGCAGCAAGCGACAGCGATACAGCGTCTAGCTGCAGCCAGCGACAGCAACGCAGCGACGTACAGCGATAAAGTCGCTGCCGGTGTCAGCGCAGGGTTAGCGGGAGATAGTGTTGGGCAATGCCTACTCTTCTTCAAAAAACCAGCACACCAACACACTGTTACGACCAAGCCTCCCTTGGCTCAAAAGGAAGTTGCAAGAATAATCTGATTTTGTGTTGCGTGTGTATAGAAAAACAAACAAACCCAAAAGTTGTACGAGGCAGACACCCAGTCCAAGGCAGCCCAGATGAATTTACCAATTCTGGGGATCTCTTCATGGGCCAACTCTGTCTTCTGCACTACAACAGTCACCAGAGCCTCAGTGGTGGTTTGTTCAAGTAAGGACTGGAACAAATTGCCTAATGAAATTAAATCCAAAACCACCCTGGGGAGTTTCAAAGCTATGAAATGGCTTTGCTTATGGGTATAAGGTGCAGACTGTCAACTTCAATTTAATTTTTAATCCATATCAGATTATCTGTTTCCAAATTATATCAGGTTTTGTACACCATTCCCCTATTTTAGGGTACCACAGGTATTTTTACAATTGGTTTCACAACTGTCTTTTACAACGTTTCCCAAACCTCTCCTGGAGGACCCCTTGTCCTGCATGTTTTAGATCTCTCCCAGCTCCAACACAGCTGATTTAAATGATCAGTTTGTTATTAAGCAGCTTCAGGAGTTCATAATAAGTTGATCATTTGAATCAGCTGTGTTGGAGCAGCTCTGTTGGACAAGGGGTACTCCAGGAGAGGTTTGGGAAACTGTTTTGTAAGGCAGTGCATGCACAAGAGCTGTCAATTTCTAGTCTTGATTCTAGGCTTGCATATACCTTTGAAGGCTGTTACTGGTGACTGACAGTATAAGGACAAAAGAACTGTCAATGCAGCTGAAAAAAGGCATATCCAAAACAATAGGCATGTCAAAATCAACTGATTGGTACACATATAAGTGGAAAGAAAGCACCAGTGAGCTCAGCAATGGCAAATGAACCGGCAGACCAAGAAAGACCACTACAGTGGATGACTGAGGAATTCTTTAAATTGTGAAGAACCCCCAAATAAAAATGATCCAACAGATCAGGAATACTCTCTGGGATATAGGCATAGATGTGCCAGAGTACTACATACAGAAAACTACATCAGCAAGATGCAAAACACTAGTAAGTATCAAGAACAGAATGTCCTGGTTGCAGTTTATTAGGATGTACCTAAAAGAGCCTGTGAAGTTATGGAACAAAGTCTTATGGACAGATGAGATGAAGATTAACCTGTACCAAAGTATGGAATAAAAAGGGAACTTCCCATGATCCAAAACATACCACCTCATCTGTGAGACATGGTGGAGGTAGTATTATGGCTTGGGCATGTATAGCCACCACTGGAACAGGCTTATTTGCCCTCTTTGATGATGTGACTGCCGATGGAAGCAGCAAGGTTAATTCTGAAAGTGTACCAAAACACGTTGTCTGGTCAGATATAACCAAATGCCTCCATAATCAATGGACAGTGCTTCATCAACCAAGGAGTCTTTCAGGGCTAAAAAGTGCAAAATTCTTGACAGGTCAAGGCAACCACCTGCTCTGTATCTCTTTGAGCATACACCGATGAGCCAAAACATTATGACCACCTGCCTAATATGCTGTTGGTCCTCCGTGTGCCACCAAAACAGCGTTGACCCGTTGAGGCATGGACTCTACAAGACCCCTGAAGGTGTCCTGTGGTATCTGGCACCAAAACATTAGCAGCAGATCCTTCCAGTCCTGCAAGTTGCGAGGTGGAGCCCCTGTGGATCGGTCTGGTCGGTCCAGCACATCCTGCAGATGCTCAATCAGATTGAGATCTGGAGAATTTGGAGGCCAGGGCAACACCTTGAACACTATATCATGGTCCTCAAACCATTCCCGAACAATGTGTGCAGTGTGGCAGGGCGCATTATCCTGCTGAAAGAGGCCACTGCCATCAGGGAATACCATTGCCATGAAGGGGTGTACCTGGTCTGCAACGATGTTTAGGTAGGTGGCACGTGTCAAACTGACGTCCACATGAATGGCTGGACCCAGGGTTTCCCAGCCAGAACATTGCCCAGAGCATCACACTCCCTCCACTGGCTTGTCATCTTCACAGTGCATCCCGGTGCCATCAGTTCCCCAGGTAAACGGTGCACACGTACATGGCCATCCACGTGATCTAAAAGAAAACGGGACTCATCGGAAAAGGTGACCTTCTTCCACTGGTCCAAGGTCCAGTTCTGAAGCTCATGTGCCCATTGTAGGCGCTTTCAATGGTGGACAGGGGTCATCATGGGCACTCTGACCGGTCTGCGGCTACGCAGCCCAATACGCAGCAGGGTGCGATGCACTGTGTGTTGTGACACATTCCTCCTGTAACCATCATTAAATTTTTCTGTGACTTGTGCCACAGTAGACCTTTTGTTGGTTCCGACCTGACGGGATAGTCTTCGTTGCCCTCGTGCATCGATGAGTCTTGGGCGCCCAACAGCCTGTCACCGGTTTGTGGTTTGTCCCTCATCAGCCCACTGTTGGTAGGTACTCACCACTCCTGACCGGGAGCACCCCACAAGCCTTGCCGTTTCAAAGATGCTCTGACCCAGTCGTCTGGCCATAACAATTTGGCCCTTGTCACTCAGGTCTTTACTCCTGCCCATTTCTCCTGCATCCAACATGTTGACTACAAGAACTGACTGTTCGCTTACCATCTAATCTACCCAGACCTTGACATGTGCCTCATTTGGAGATGATCAACGTTATTCAGTTCACCTGTGAGTGGTCATAATGTTTTGGCTCATCGGTGTACATTTCACATGCTAAAGCAAGCCTGAGGGCAAAAAGCCCCTGACACAAACAGAAACTGAAGACAGCTACAGGAGAGGCCCAGCAGAGGATCACCAGGTACCCAACGTCTGATGATGTCTATGGGTCGCAGAGTTCAGGCAGTCATTGCTTGCAAACATGACCACTTTATTGAACTATAATGTTAATCTGTGGTACCCTAAAATATAGAGGGGCTGTGTACAAAATGTACTGCAATTTCCAAACAGTTCTTCTGATATTGATGAAAATACCCTCAAATTAGAGCTGACAGTGTGCACTTTTTACCCCATGCTCACTGTTTCATTTCAAAGTGCTGGAGTACAGAGGCAAAACAAAAATGTGTCACTGTCCAACTACTTTTAGAGTTCAGTGTACATTACCTTTCCTCATTTTGTATTTATATGTAATATCTTTCATTTGTAAACCTGTTCTGCCTGTCCACCTAAGGACCACAATGTGAATAAGTTGTGCGACATTGTGTTATCCTCAATTTGTTTATAAATGCAACGTGTTCAAGTTGTGTGAAAGTTGTACGTTGAAATTTATCTTACAAACTTACACAACAGTGCTTATGGCACAAAAAAGACTACTTTACAGATATAGTCTACTCCAAATCTTCCACTGATGAACACTTGGCTGATCCATTTGCAGACTAGTCCATCTGAAACATCTTCAGCTAAACTGCATGGTGCAAAGTCTAAAATGATCACCTCATGGACAAATTTTGAAATGGTAAGAGTTGTAATCCTCTTTCTGTACCTCTATGCTCTAGTGTTACATTTATCATTGAACTAATTTTCCCCTTCTAAAATTGTCTATATTCCCAACAAACACAACTGCATTTCACAAAGAAAGACACATGGGAAAGAAATTACAGTTCATAAAATGAAATCAGATTGGTCAAATTATTGCATGCTTTAAAGTGCTGCACAGAAAGTTTAATTATGACGATGTTAGAAAACAATTTTGCTCTTGGCAAGTTTTAAATCTGTTCACACAATAATGGCACTTAAAGCTTTTTTTACAGTTTAGATACAATTTAATGAAATCTGTCAAGTGAATTGAATTAACACACCAAGAAAAATACCAACTGTAGGCTGTGAACAAAACATTTAGAAAAAATGCAGCTGTGGTTACTCTAACTCAGAATATTTTCTGAGAATAACTGTAGGAAATGACATTCTTGTAATACACTGCTCATATTAAAGTACCCTTAAATGGCTCCTGAGTGGCTCAGACAGTAAAGGAAAGGCTGAGCCTTACAACTGGGGTTTGGTGTCATCTGCCAATGAAGACTCAGCACTTGCAGCCATGGAATAAATTGGCTTTGTTCTGCCAGGTAGTGGTGGGTACATTGGCCAGATTTGCACCCTGTGTCTGACAGTTACTCAGACAGTGTCTGGGGGATATGCCTGTCTTCCATTCGCTTTCTGCATTCTGGTGCCCTGTCGGATTAATAGTCTGAAGAACAGCTGGTTTAAATCTGTGTCAAAGGATTGCATGCACCTTACCCTGTGCTCTCACAGGGCTAAAGAGGATACACTGATGTTCAAATTGGTGTTCACAAGTAGCCAGGCAGAAAAGGGGGAAAACATTGCACAATATCCTGCTGCTTTATCACTTCTAATGTTCTGCAAAATATGCAACTCAGAATGAACAGGAAAATTAACTAACTGGTTTATTTTTTAATTATGAAACGCCTCTGACATAACCAACACCCATACACTATATATAGGTAAAACTGATATAAAGAAATTGACATAGAAATGATGCAGAAATAGTAAATACAAATGTCATAACCTATTGAAACAACTGCAACAACTACTGAATAATTTCAAAAACAATTTCCCATCAGAAGCAGTATAAATTTTAATCAGTATATGTACCTGAAATAAGTATTTTAAATATGAACAGTAACATTGGGGAAAAAATATACCTATAATCAATGTGACAGTATATGCAGAAAGGAATTTTAACAATTTTGTTGACAATATGCATAATACATCGTGGTGTTTTAAAAAGATACAATTGAAATGAATGAGTATTGAAGGACAAAGTGTTAAGACCATTCATAGAGTTATCTTATGACAGTTAAATATATTCCTAGGTTCACTGACATAATACTGGTAAGTACACTTAGAGAGTTTTGTGTATGAAATGAACTGATTTCATTTCATGAATCTTCCTTCGTGCAATACAAATAAAAAATGTGACACTTGAAACCTCTCATGTGCTCATATTTGAATGAAGTAGAAATCATTCATCGAGGAGGTGGACCTTTACTAACTACTGGGTGACAATTTACAGTAAGTAACAATAGATACCATTTTGTTCAGAAAGGGAAATACTTTCTTTAATCTGTACTTTCAGAATTATGGTTAAACAGAATTAAAGCCAATTACAAATCCTATAACTAACCTAAATGTACTGTACATATATACAAATCAAACATTCAGTTTTTACCATATTAATATTCATGTCCTACAGCAGGAGTAGATCACAACTTGTAGTAGGCATCCGCATACACAAATTACACTAAAACACAAAGAAATATTGAGAACATGCCGTTTCTGCAGTTTGAGGACATGAAAGGAATGGGAGATTTAAAACTAGTGAGGGGCCCCTACAGCACAGCTCATTCAAGAAACAGTCCTGGGGGCACTACAAAAGGTTTTTGTTTACCACATAATCTACAACTGGTGGTGCTGAGAAAGAGGCATTAACATCTTGCAGATTTGGTAGAGAAGGTTGTTCATTGGCTGGAATGGACAGGAGATCATCCTGAGGGGATGGTGATAGTGGAGTTGACACTGAAGAAGCGTGACTACTTTGATGCTGCTCCAGGAGGTGGAAGAAAGCAAAGGCCTTATCACACTCTGTACACTCATACACAACCTGCCCAACATGCGTTTCCTGGTGCCTCCTTAGGGACGACAACTGGCTGAAAGATTTGTAGCACATGTCGCAACGATGGTCACCCCCAAGGTCCTCCATGCCAGGTTGTTCTGCATGCAACAACCTGTGCCGAGACAGACCTCGGACAGTTTCAAAATATTTCTGACACACTGAGCATTGATGTTTCTTCTTTTGGTGATGCAGACTCTTGTGTATCTGATAGTCTTTGTCATTGCTGAAAGACTGAGGGCACATGTTGCAATGGTAGCCTCGCTGGTGGATTAACTGGTGCTTTCTGAGGTATCTCTTTTGAGCAAAGTACTTGCCACACACCAGGCACTTGAAGGGGCAATAATCAGCATGCTGTCTTTGATGTTCCTTGAGATGGTGTTTAGAAGAGAACCGCTTGCTACAGACATGGCAGTTGTAGAAATCCTCCCCAACATCTACCTCCTCTTCCTCTTCAAAGGGTTTTGCAGTTTCTGAAGTTGACAATGTCAATGTTTTTTTGTAGGAGGGGGAAGATGGTATAGTCTGAACACTTTCTCTCACTATATGTTGTTTACGGGCACAGTGGTGCTGGCGGAAGGCATCACAGCCAAAAAAGCTATCGCCACACTCAGTACATTCATACTGAGTAGAGGCAGTCAGATGACATTTCTCATGTTCCATGAGACTACTTTTGCCTACGAAAGTCTCACCACAAACTTTACATTCATAAGCATTCTCATCATGTATAGAAAGGTGTTCCGCTAATTGCATTGCATGGCAAAAATTGTGTGGGCAAATTGGGCATTGGTATTTGTTCTCCAACATGGTCCCACTTGCATTTGAGACATGCTTTCCGCTCAGAACTTCCGGTGCATCTCCACACTCTTCGATTCCATGCCTCTTTAAATGATTGAGGAAGTGATGACGGTAGCTGAAACACATGTGGCATCGATTACACTGGTAGAGGAATGATTGTGAAAGCTGATGGCTGAGCTGGTGCTTCTTCAAGTGAGATCCATGCAAGAAGTGTTGGTCGCAATCTGGGCAGGAGTAAGGACGTTCTCTGGCTGCAAGGCATCCATGTTCTGACAGTTGCTCTGGGTCCTGGAATCGCTTGCAGCAAATCCCGCAGCGATATTTCTGCTGATCCACATTAAGGGGAACAGATGAAGACAGTGAGGGAGAAGCTGTTTGTGGTGGGAGCAAAGGTGGAAGGCAGTCCTCTGATTCAGTGTGGCTCTTGCGGTGCTCAGCACGACTGAGCTTACAGGTAAAAGTGCGGTCACAGAGATCGCAGGGGAAGTTTTCATCACGATGAGTGGCCATATGCTCTGCCAGTTGGGAAGGCCCTGTGAAGCTCAGCTGGCACTTGGGGCAACGGTGAGGACGGCTCTTGCCGTGAGTGTGCTTATGCTTGCGCAAGGCAAACAAGGACACAAAACCACGACCGCACGTTTGGCATTGGAACTCTGATTTGTGGCTGCGCTGGTGCTGCTGCAGGTTGCTAAGCTGGAAAAAACACTTGCCACATTCTTCACACTCATGAGGCTTCTCACCAAGGTGACAGCGCTGATGATCCTCTAAACTTTCTGAAGTGGTGAAGGTTTTTCCACAGACATGACAAGGAAAGTAGGGTGCAGAGTCAGAGTCATCATCATCACCATCCTCACCTTCAACATTCACCTCTATATGAAACTCTTGCTCTGAGCGAACCAGACCCTTTATCTGGTCATCCATTCCTGTCTCCTTCAACACTTTGCGATGCTTAACCCTGCAGTGTTTTCGATATGAGGATTTCAACGAATACGACTTACCACAGGGTTTACAGACAAATAGGCTATTGGATTCTTGCACAGGGTGTACTAGAGAAGTGTGTTTGTTTAAAGATGAACTTGACCAAAACCTTAAGTGGCACAAACTACAGACAAACGGGCGACTGGGGTCATGACAGCACCTATGGACATTCAGATCTGAAGGACAGCGGAAGGTCTTTGGGCATTCAGGACATGCATAGGGCATCTTGACGCTATGCTGCATTTTCAAATGCTGTGAAAGCATCCCTGGCTGACTAAAAACCCTGCCACACTGGTTGCAGACATGACCTTGTTTTTGTTGTCGCTCATCACGCCCATGGTCTTCCAAATGACTAATGAGTAGAAGCCCATCAGTGAAGCTTTGATCACATTCAGAGCATTGATACTTGTGTCCAGTATCTACTGTTGTGAGGGATTTCCGTTTATGTCGATTCTGAGCTGAATCCACCTTCTCTTTGTTTCCCTCCTTGCAAGAGAACTTAGTTTGGAGCACTCCTGTCCCTGTAGTTTTTGACCCACTGTTGAATACTAGAACAGTATTTTCAACATTAGCATTCATGTCAGTAGGAACTGTACTCTCTGCATTTTGCTCCTCTTTTACCATCTTGCGCAAATGAGTTCGCAGGTGCATACCAAGCCCACTGTTATTGGAGAAACACATGTTGCAATATTTGCACACAAATGGTTTCTTCATTTCATATTTTGTGCGTGGAGGGGTCTTTTCAGCCAAAATGTTGCTATTTATTGGATAGTTTGTTTCATAGCCTTGATCCACTGGTTCTTCCTTGACATTTCCAATGCTTGACAACTGCAGCTGGAGTGGTGTTGGTGAGTTTTGGGGCCGCTGATACATGTCCTCTCTATGTGTGCTGAGAAAATGCTGCTGGAGTTGTGAGAACAATAAAAAGCGTGCATCACAGTTTGCACAAGAGAAGCCCCTTTTCTTTGGAGATGCACTCTGACTTGCAGTGTCCTTGTGACAGCGGTCAGGTGTTTTGTGATTGCCAACACAGCTCCTCTGGTGGCTTCGTAATTGGTCTGGAGACAACAATGCACCACACTGATCACACAGCACTCTCTCTGTACTTTCCCTGCCCAGCTTGCACTTTATCAGATGCCTTTGTAAATAATCACGACGGATAAAGCGTTCACCGCAGTTAGCACAGCCAAAGGGTTTCTCCCCTGTGTGTAGGCGGGTGTGCACTGTGAGTTGGTCTTGGTTTTTGAAGCGGCGGGGACAGTAAGCACATTCATACTTCCTTTTGTCTGAGTAGTGCTTTTGAATCCTCATGAGCAGCTTGGACGTCTCCCTGCATGGCTTGTCGCTATCGTTTTCCTTTGCAGAATGAGTGTTAATTTCTTGACGAAAGCTCCATGCTCTAGGGGAAGAAAAAGTCCTGTCCTTACACTTTAAACTATGCTTCTTTAATGTACACTCTTGGGAGAAAGAAGTGCCACAGTGTTTGCAGAAGAAGGGTTTTACTGTGGTGTGCTGCAAGGCTACATGGCGAGACAAATTGATCTTACTAGTAAAACCTTTGCCACAGGAACTGCATTTAACCATTTTCCCATCTTTTTCTTCTGGTTTCTCTTGGTTATTTTGCCAGCCCTTCCTCAGATCCTCTAGATTGAGTTTGTAGATGCGCACTTCAAGACGTTGCCTCTTTCCTTTGCAACGATTTTGGTGCAATCTGAGATGATCATATCGGGAGAAGCAGCTCTCACAGGTCTTGCAGCGGTATGGCTTGACTTCAGTGTGGGACAAGATATGAAGCCTTAGGTTCTTTGACCTCATGAAGCTTTTGGTGCAGAATTTACACTTGTATTCACCCTCACCTTCTCCTTTAGTTACCTGCCCAACTTTTTGTTTGGATGCTGCAGATATTGACAGCTGCTTACTTTTTACAACATCCATCTCAGCTCTTGATCTCCTGTATCTATAAACACCGTCGCAGAAGGCCTCGTGTTCAAGATATCGGCGGTGGCTTGCGTATTTATGGCCACAATGCATACATTCATACTGTTTCTCCCCTGTGTGCACCACAAGGTGTTTCAAGAGGTAACTGCGGTACCTGAAAGCTTTAGGACATTGAGGACATCTGTGCTTCAGTTTGTCTGTACTCAGGGTGCTTACATCTTTGGCACCTGTTTTCATTAAACTTGCTTTCAAAACAGAACTGGCGCCCTTGCATCTTTGCTCGTGAATGCTCCAGTTGTACTTTCTACAGAATGTCTGTCCACACTTTCTGCATTTAGATATCTGAAGGTGTGAGACCTCCTTATGCTTGTTGGTTTGGAGGTTACAGACTCTCTCATGAGAACCTACCTTCAGTTTTTTATAGCACTTACCACATTTGGAGCATGGAAAGAGAATCTTTAATTCATGGCATTTGTGATGTTTTGATAAGCTACAGGGCCAGACAAATGTTTTTGGGCAGTACTTGCACTTATGCAACTTCATTTGCAGTGCTTCACTCACATGCTCTTCTTGTTCGCTAACAGCTAGCTCTCTCTGTGCTTCAGAACACTTCTCTCTGTGAGTTTTAAGGGCCTCATTCCGTGCAAAACGCTTTCCACATGCCTGACAGCAATATGGTTTTTCTCCAGTATGTAAACGCATGTGGCGGACCAAAGCAGTGCGACTGCTGAAGTGGCGTTTGCACAAAGGGCAACGATTTGTGGAACGCTTTGGCATATGGGTTAAACAGTGTTTATTTAGCTCCTTGGCACTGTCAAAGACCCCATGGCAAAGGGAGCACTGAAACTGCTCTTCACTGTCTTGTTGCTTCTCCTCCTGCTGTTGTAGATAATTCTGCGCCTGTTGAGGCCGCTGCTGCATGCGAGTATGTGTGGGTAAGTGCCGGAGTAGGTAGGAAGGGTACTTGAACTTCAGTGGGCAGTCAGGACACTTCAGCATTCCTTTTTTAATGTGGTCTTGTCTGTGCTTTATTAACTTGCCAATGGTGGGAAGTATCTTCTTGCAGACAGTACACTGTATCCTTCGCTGATGGACATTTTTGTGAGTGAATAGGTGTGATTTCTTCAAAAACCGCTTACCACACTCCTGGCAGCGATATGGCCGCTCACCCCTGTGCATCTGCATGTGCTTCTTCAGGGAGCTTGACACCTGGAAAGATTTTCCACAAAAACGGCAAGAGAAAGGGAGGCACCCTGCATTTTTGTCAGTTTCACTGCCATTACACATCTTACTGGTACCCCCTCTGTTTGGTCTTAAAAGGACTGAAGTTCGGGACTTCAACTGTTGTCCGGTCTTCTCATACAATTTATGTTTCCGCATGTGTTTGTACTTTCCAGACGCGTGAGCAAAAGTGGCAGGGCACAGATTGCACTTGTGACGTTCTCCCTGATTCTGCTGAGGTTGTGTTACAAGCTGTTGCCTTTCTTGCTGCTGAGGATTTTCTTGCTGCTGGTGTTTTGCAAGAGACAATTTCTTCCATTCCTGATAATTCCTTTTTATCTTCATACTCTCCCGGCGAACATACTCCTTCATGCAACTCATCCTTATGTGTCTGTTTCGATTGGATGGATTAGCAAAAGTGCTGTTGCACAGTGCACATTTGTACACATTGCCCACCTTACCTTTCCCTAGCCTAGAATATTCTTTGAGGCACACCTCCCGCATGTGCCGAAAACGGTTGTGGGAATACTTGAAAAAACTTGGACAAAGGGGGCACTTGTATTGCCCCACTACAGCTTTTAATGGACCTGCAAAAGTAGCCAGACTGTTTATGTTGACGCCAGAGCAATGCTGCTTCCTGTGCCTGTATAAATTGCAGGAATGTTTGAAGGTCTTCAGGCAACTGTGACACTTAAATGGTCTATCATCTGTGTGTGAACTGAGGTGAACAATAAGTTGTGCCCTACGATGAAAACCCTTCCCACATATCTCACAACTGTTTGGCTTAGGCGGTTGGCCAGTCTTGCGAAAGTCCACTAATCTCACATAGCAATTACGGAGTTTAACTTGTGGGCTTCCAAGGGGTACCTCAAACAATTTCTCACATTGCTGTTCCAGGCCGCTGGAGTTTGGCTTCTGTTCCGTATGTTTTGAAGCAGCATTTTGCAGACGATGACGTCTGCATCTATTAAAGCGCTTATGGCGGCTCAAACTGGAAGACTGGGCGAAGTACAAGCCACATTTACTACACCTGAATGGGGTAATGCCTGTATGCTTCCGTTCGTGCTGATGAAATTCATATAATCTGTGAAAGACCTGATCACAGTACTGACATTTGTGCAATGCACACCCGCTCCCTTTTCTCTCCTTTTGGGGTCGACATGGGTCACTGGAGTTTCCAAGTGGTAACTGACAGCTACCAACTACTTGGACACATTGATGCTGTGCATTAGTGAAGTAGCATCCACAGGTCTGACACAAATGGACATTTTGCTGGAAGTGCATACAATGATAGTGCTCAATAATTGAGGATATACTCTGGGCTGTCTCCTGGCAGGCTGCACAGTGGTACCCTTTTATCTTGGTAGAATCCTTCAGAAGCACAACAGGATGCATGATTTGCTTCAATTGCTGTGGAGACATTACACGAACCAAGTTTGGATCCCTGACCTCAGCATCACCATCCTCTCCCACTTCCCTTGAATTCAAGAAATTCTCATCACTTACGTTAGTTTCAGCATTTCCAAAGCAGATACTGAGTACAGGAGGCTCTTGCTCTACACTCCCTGCCAAGCACAATGATTCTTGAACTTGTTCCCTGTAGGAAGGTTCCAAATCCACTGGCTCCAGGGTGGGTGGGACAGTTTGGGGCATTGAGTATTCATGTAAAATCTGGTCTACCTCTTCTCCAACAGGGGAAATAATGGTCTCCTTCTCAGTTAGTCTTTCCCCTTCCTTTCCTGGGCTGCTACCTGTGGAAAAGTTTCTGAGGCCTAAACAGCGCTTCAAGAATTCAAAGCTGCTACGCTCCCCTTCACTGTTAATGGGGTCAAAAGAATCACCCTCTCTCTCCTCATGGGTATGATGCCTGTTAACACAGTCCATGCCAAGCTGCTTTTGACCACACATTTCTGAATGAAGATTTTGTGAAGATTTACTGCAAGATTGAAGGTCTAGATCACTGCCCTCAGTGAGAGAATCACTGGGAACACTATCCTTTGTTGACATATTGTCACAGTGGTCCATAAAATTACAGTCACAATCTGGAGTGACAGAATTTGCTTCTACAGCATTCATTTCAAAGGTACTTATACAAATGTGTGGTTCACCAGTCACATCTTGACAATCTGGGGCACTGATGAAAGCTTGTGCACCATCAGAGTCCTGTATTGTGGAATGATCTCCATCCATCCCTCCATCCTCTCTTACAGGAGACTGCCCCCTTTCAACCTCTGTGGCAGCTTTCATATTTGAGTACTGATCATCCTGGTCCACAACCGTGCCTTCTCTGCATTCTATATCCTCACCTTCAAAATGTTCTCTCAAATCCTCAGCTGTGCTGCAAACTGGTGAGAGAACTGGCACATGACCATATGAGGTGGCTTCTAAAGTGTGATGGTCACATACATTCTGTTTAGGGTCAACTTCGCTGTCATTGTCTCTATTTGACTCTGAATGTTCCAGTGAATTCTGAGAAATATCTTTGTGGTGAAGAGAAGAACAGGGAAATTCCAAAGCGCTACATTCCAAAGTGCTCTCATCTCCTCTGTGGATTTCACTGTGTTGGTTACAGTCAAGTTTCAACTCCACATGAGAAGACATCGTCCTGTCCGTATCCGGCTCGGAACAGCTGCTTACATCAGAGTATTGCTCCAGAGCAGCTGAGTTTAAAAAGACAGTGTCTGACTTTGTATCATGGGAGTTTACATCTGCTCCAGTATCTGTGATACTACTACTTTTGCCTCCCATCAGTGGGCTTGAAGGGACCTCATCATTCCTCTGGAAATTATTTTGATGCAAAACATCTAGGATTGAATCCGAGTTAAAATTAGTGCAAGACGACGGTATTTCTTGGGAGACTACACTGCTGGAGAGGTTGTGCTGCTCGATGAGACTGTCAATGCGGTGTCCTAATTTCTGCTCCAGATTTGAAATAACCCCAGGTAACTCTGTTTGACAAGGTAAGTTGCATTCCTGGGCCATTCTGTTTGATCGAGGATGTGGACAAGTTATTCCTTTGTTCCCAAGCTCTGAAAATGCAAGAAGAAAAATAGAAAACGGTCAGCATTATCCTATGTACCTCTTCCAAAGATAGCGTCTGCAGTGAGCTTGACTGAGACACAAGATAAATGATTTGTTTCCACCTCTTGGGCTATATTATCATTGCCTGTACAAAACACTTGGTGGTTGCTGATAGTACTAAATGATAACTGTAAACTGCAAGCATTTGACAAATGGTATATTACACTCACCTTACAGCAGCTTTTGTCCTGTACAAGTATACCAAAACAGGACAGCGTCTGCCCAGAGAGCTAAGGAATAAGACAGAAAGGACTGATTACCACTTGAATGCAGATACTACAAAATCTGTAAATTCATTACAAAGTATCAGTTAATAAATACTATACATTGATTATATTTTTCATAAATCAATCAGCACATTCAATGTATATTCGAGTTTATTATCAATTAACCAAAGTTCAAAAACTCATCACATATCATGGTTCTCCCCAAAGAATGGAACAACAGTTTCATGCTGTAATACTGTTTGTTGTGCTATCATAACGACTTTCAAAAATTATTGACATGATGATTTTTGGAAAAAAAGACTGATACATTTAAGATAAAGTGGTCAGAGGAAACCTGGCTTATTCTTCAAGGTGACTTCAATGTCCAAATTGAGAATCCCCAGACCACAAGCTTTCTTTCTCTTCTGCACCTTCTGTAATTAAACCATCTGTTATGATCTGGCATGCATAAAACAACTTTATCTTGTTTATCTCAAGAGCTACACTACTTCCAGTCTAATAGCTAATCAAGGCTCCAGACTGCGACCATTTAATCGCATATTGCGACCATTTTTGGAGACAGCGTCAGTCACCAAAGGAAATATTTGGTGTAGTTAGCTAGTAAATGGCGCAGTGTTCGATAGCACTCCTAAGTGTGTTAGTAATCCTGTTATGCTGCACTATGCCATGTCCCGCAAGCATTTTACCATTTGTTCCACCTTTTTTATTAGCTGGGATGGGAGGATTTATACTTCTGTGAACACATCCAGCTTGTTTTATTCGAAAATGCAGTAACTAGTGAGGTAGCAAGCAAATACAAATTGTATTCATTACACTGCATTAAATTTTAACATTGTCGTGTTTGAAAGGGGCAAGAAACATGTAAATTCAGTTGCAGTAAGATTCACTACAGCTGAAACTGTGGCTAGCTAGAAAGGCTACAATGAATATAGACCTATTCATACCAACGATCATAATAAGACCCTTGTATGAATACAGCTGCAAATGGAAAAGCACATGGTGCCATGAGAGAGCTGACCTAGCTAGTTAGCTTGCTAGTGGATTGAACAACTAATTTGTTCACATCATGGGCAATCTATCCAGTGTCCATGTGTTTCCCCCACACTTAATTTTATATTAATTTATATTGTAACATTTATGGCTGGTTTGCTGCTGCTGTGTCACTGATTCAACATGAATAAAAAGAAAAAACAACTCTGAAATAAGCGCTCTATGACATTTTTTTCCTTTTTAAAATCAAAAAATGATGCCTTGACATTTTTAACATTTATCATTTTGCGCTTAAGTATTGTAATGGCTCATCTCAGCTCGAATCTCGAAAAAAATATACAAGTAAGGCACATACACAAAAAAAGAAAAAACAAAAACAAAGCTCTCTGAATCATCACCGATATTTATAACACTACTAGTTATCTAGCATATCTAAATCAGGTTGGAAGGTTGCAAGCCAGAGAAATAATGCCAGCAAGAGGCTATAAGACAAGAAATTTTACTACAAACTTATCGGCAACTAACATTAACCAAGGATTAACATAGAGTACCACCTTGTCTGGCTGAAACTGAATGAGTGCAACATCTAGTGCACCTCCAAAAACCTCCATGTCCTCCAAAATAAGACATCAACTCTTTATCTTCGTAGCTAATTGTATTGTTAATGGAAAAGTACAAATGAATGTTTACAACAAAGAGGACTTTCTTGTAGTAAGCCAGCAATTGATGCTGTAATATTAAGTTGAAAACCAAAGCTAGGTTGTTAGGTAGCTGATTCCCTGGCTAGCTAGCTAGCAAATCCAGCCACACATTCCATTATTTCTAAGGTAACAGGATCACAAAAACTAGGTAACTACTTTACTTGATGGAATGATGTTACATGTAATCAACAGAGCTTATTAAATAGGTATATAAGTAAGAAGAGAGGCCAAGGTAGCTAACCTTAAGTTACGCAAACTATGTACGCATTTTATAAAAAGGATATGGCACTAAAAACCGTCACATAATGCCAAACCCCTAGCCATGCCAATATTCATGATATACTAAAGGTTGTTGTCCTATATCGCTTTTTTCATTTTCACCAACATACAGTGAGTGAGGGAAGTGAGAAGACTACTGTGGACTCAAGGGAGAAAACGGTTCCAAAAAGGGTTCAACATCTGCAATTTGGAAATGGTTTGGATTCAAGCAACCTGACACAAGCCCCTCCTGTACTTAATTGCCAGGTCGAATAAAGCTACACTGGCTTAATTTCTATATAACTGTTAAAGTCACATTTTAGTCTGTTCAGCCCATAGCAATTTTGGTGCAGCAAAAACATGACAGCTGCGCAATTAAACAAAGGTTTCCATTTTAGTTGTAATGAGTGTCCTCTTAGACAATACTACACTGGGCCAGTTCTAAAATTTTGGTACTGAAATACCAAGTACAAAACTAGTGATTCTCTGTACAACCATGGATTATTTAAGTCTAGCAAATCAATTTTTTTTCTTTTACTACAAAGGAAAAACAAATCACAGTCCAACTGTATCAAAGTAAAAAATACAGTATCGTTTCACAGTGCATCATGTGCCACCAATTTACCAGCAATTTTTAATATTCAATGATGTTCTCACTTTACTATGATCCATAGACTTTACTAAGGTAACGCTATACCCCAGTAACCCAAAAAGTTATTGACCCTAGCAGTTTACCATTCAGTATTCAAAATGTATAGTTTGTATTAATCATTTAATGTTAATCAAGCTGTCAAAAATAGTAGCTACACTGACACAATGACAAAGTGCAATTTGAAAGCATTATAAACACAAACATGTCTAGAGGAGGACATGTGTTCCCTTGTGTGGGGCTGAAGGTGAGTAAACAACCTAAAATGAAATTCAACCGTGACAGCAACAGTTGGCCTTAGTTTGCAGCAAGGCAGTGCTGTTTACTGCAATTTTAGTTAGCAAGCCTATCTCACTGAATTCTTACAGCAGGTGCCACCTAGCTAGCTGGCTAATTTACATCAGACCTCAACTAACCAAACACTTTAGTTCTAAAACAGAGAAGTCCGCTGTATGCAGCTGTCCAGCTGTCTACTAGTTGCCCGGATGCTTGGATGATACCAGCAGAAAAGCAGGTATCTTGAGCACTGAGCAGTGAGCACCCACTCTGCTGTAGTGTGTCGTGGGACAGCAGGGCAAAAAATAGCCATTGGCTGCATGCAAGTGTATTAGAGGATTGCATTTGTCTCATTTCAACTCTCCAATTGCAGACATTGTAAAAGAACTGCCTGACCCTAGACAAAATGTTGACCAGTGGATACGAGATTTTACTGAAATGTTCAAAATGTACCAACCTACGGGTCAGGAACTTGAGACTCTGTGTCAAAAAATGTTTAAACTCAGATGGATGAATTTTAATGACAATTTTAACCCTAACATGGACTGCAACAATGACCAAAGGACTACCCCTGATGAAGCGTATTAGAGAAGCTTACCCCAAACACACTGACTGCACAAAAATTTCACACACAAAACAAAATGTCAGAGTCTTGTGATGATTACAGGACTTGGTTGGAAGACGTATTCGTCCAGCATTAGAATGGGGGTCGGTGGCAGCTAAGTGAATGCTTAGGTCCCATGTCCTTAATGGACTGTTGCCAGAACTGAAAAATAACGCAACTACAACCTGCATAGGTTGGGAGTCCTCAGACACAGATGAAGTGTGGTGACTCACAGAACACACTGAACAACAATCTGCCTCAAAGATTCAGAAGCAGCAAGACAAGTTACAGCACAGCCCAATGGCAAAAAGTTGATGTGCGGATTAGGACAGATTTAAAAGTGGCAAGAACCTGCTTGTAAATCTGTACCTGAATGTGGTTTCCACTGTTTTCCACAAAGGGGCTCATTTGTTAAAAATACATAACTGGGAACAAAACAAGAGAGTCCCCTGCAGACTTCATGGAGTGCATGAAAGGAGTTTTTAGACAATATTCTGGTATTGCTAACCCTGACAGTGAAGCTCTGGCAGCCACTTATGTGGCCTACTTTATCTGTGGTAAAATAACTTATGCATGGCTCCCTGCCTGTTAGCCAATGTTTCAGGATCCAGGCTGTGTTACACCTGCTGTGCCTAAAGACACCTATCCACTCCTCCTTCCCACTCTAGGCACAAGTGAAAGATTGCTGAAGGGGACAGATTTTGTGCCATTCTTTTCGCCATGCATGGGATTGGGCCATAAAGGAGATCTGCTTGGTTGCTGATGTGCTCAAGAAGAGTCAGTAATTACATCTATGCTGCCCTTAAAGAACTGACAGTGGAAATGGCTGCTATCTGTACCATGATTCTCTAAAACCGTTCAGCACTTAATTTTCTGCTTTCTGCCAGCAGAGGCACTTGTGCCCGAACTGGCAAAGAGTCCTGCGCCTTCATCCCCAGTAACTCGCAACACATTGATGATCTTGCATCTCACATCCAGATGGAGACTGCTAAGATGCATGAGACCCCTCAATCCTGGTCTCTTTTTGGGTGTATAGGAGGAACACTAGAAAATCATAGTACTGCGATTGTCAAAGGCATCATTACTTTACCTGGTAAGCTTCCATTTGTATACCTCTGCTTCTTACCAAATGCCTCTGCCTTCTTTTCACTCTTCACCTCCCAGGCCCAATGAAAGAGAATTTGCTATTACTGTGCTCAGATTCTAAACCTGAAGGTAATGGATAACTGCCTGAGTGAGGTATTGAAGAAGCTTTCACTTCCTGAGCAAAGACATGTGTAACAGATCAGAGAGGAGTGGAAGACAGGGTGGTACTACTGTCTTTGTAAAATGGTCTATGTGTTGTGGTGAGAGGAAGCACAAAAGGGAGGAGTGTGGAAGTGGAAACCACAAGATGAACTCATAGCTTGGAGAAACTGGTCTGTACAATCTGCATGCTCCTGAATCCTAATATGGTGCGCACTCTAGGCAGGAAGCCTGACAATCTGTGGCCCTGAGTTGAAAAGATAAGTTCCTCTTCTGTGAAACATCTGCAACGCTCCTTTATTCTTTCTCAGTTTTTGCAGTTGGCAGCTGTGGTGGGAAATTCTATATTGTCCCACATGCACACCACGCATTAGATGAAGCACACTGCCGAGGGGGTTATTCCAGATCATGAGCTCTGCTTGAGGCTATTGCAGGACAAGTAGTATCGGCCATATGTGACCTTGAAGCTTTGGGGTAATGCCAAACCAGGCTCTGAGACAGTGCCAAGAATTAAAAAAAAATCAGCCCAACTCGGCCTGGAAATACCGGGGGAAACTCCCCAGAATAACTGAGGAAGATGAGAAATAATGGTAGAAAGTCCCCAGAATCCTAGAGAATGTGGAATGTGGGAGGGCCCAACAGGAAGAGTTGGTGAAGAACTGAGGGAATGGTATAAAAGAAGGGGAATTCAGAGAGTGCTTCAGACCGTGGTCTCAGAGAGTGTGGATGCTTGCTCCGCACGGACCAGCCCGGTTTCCTGTATGTGACTGAACCATATACAATAAACCTGATTACATCAGACTCTGTGCATTGTACTTATTCGTTGGAGGGAAGGTACTGAAGTGTGGAGGGAAGCCCTGGGTCCACCTGGCCCAGACCTGGGGAATTCTCCACCACACAACTCAACTAAGTCTGTAAGAATGTAGAGAACAAGTGCTTTAACCGATAAGATTTTTAAAATAAAAACTACACGATCACACCCTTTTGACTGAAAATATAAATTCTGTTGATCATCCTTGTTCTCTAGACAACCAAAATGAGTTCTCCGTAATTCTGTACCCTGTATTCTGTACGTGTCTTACTTGTGCTTTGTTGTTGTTGTGCTTGGCGCTAGCAGGAAAGCGGAGACGTATACACACTAAAACTGTTATGTTTTGACAGTGAAACATGCTTATTTATTTGAGTTCAGCAAGCTGTTCCCCGACTGGGCTACACTGGCTAAAACTGCCTGTTTTCTGCCCGTGTCAAGCGTGCCAGCAGAGAGGGGCTTCTCTCTGCAGAATCGAATTAAGACGGCGCTGCAAAGTCGTCTGGAGGAGAAGAGAGTGACGCGGCTTATGCGCATTGCAAGCTACAAAGACACATTGGACACGTTTGATTTCAAGTCGACAGCAGAGGACTTTGCCGCAATGGAAAAAAAGGAGAAAAATAAAATGCTACCTGGTAGCCTATAGGCTACATTTGATGGCATGTAGGCCAGCCTTTTTTGTAAGCAGGCTACAGATGCAACAGATTACAGATGTTTTGTAATAGCCTACATTTTAGCAGCTAATGTTGAGGTTTTGCTCAATCGTTACTGTTCATTACATAGTCAAACTGATTTGAGGTCGTTGTCATTCTTTCATCAACCTAGGTGTACATTATATTTGCATTTGTAACATACTGATATTGAAATGTGACTGGTAAGTTTCAAACTTGTCTGGTAAAATAAATTCTTTCTGGACACCGGACCAGCAAGAAAAAATCCTAGTGGAAACCCTGATACAGACATATACAGTGACGTAATGACATGGCTCTATGGTGGCTCTCTAGCCCGTGGACAAGCAAACTGGTTCTTCGAAGGTTCCCAAGTTGAACCAACTCCGAACCGGCACTAGCACCAGCCCAGAACTAGCATCTAGTTCACGCTGGTGGAAAGGGGTATCAAACCGGTCCTGCTGCTCCCCTTCTCAGCAGGACCCCCACAGGTAACCCGAGGCACAGGCACACCCCTAGGACAGCTTCTAGGTCACCATTTGCTCTCTGACCTGTCTGTATCCTCTGGCCACCAATGGGAACCCCAACAGGGTCAAGGATATGGGACAATATAAATGTAGTCGTGACCTCCTCCACCTCAGTGCTGCACCAATTCCTATGGGGTGAAGAACTGGGGAGACCAAACCCTTGGGGACAGATAGTTGTGTTGTGTGCGTCTGTGCCTACGAAACCACACACAACCAAATACCAACAAACAACCTGTAAGGCAGACTCTCACACTCCACACCATACAAATCCCCCAATAAAGTTCTGAATGGAAACCTGACTCCTATGTCCTGACCGACACACCACTGTGACAGCAAACTTAGCCTGAACTAGGGATGGGTCATGATTTTTGAATTTTCAAATAGTCATTAAATTATAAAAAATCGAATAGTCTCTGTGACTACCGTCTTGTCTTAAAAAATATATTTCCCTTGTTTTTACCGGCGCCTGGTAGTAAGTAATGCGTTACTACCACCAGAAGGTGGCAGTAATGCACGTAAAAGCTGTTTGCCAACCACCATTAAACAACAAAAGACAAAGAAGAACACGTTACTACCAGGCGCAGTTCATTATACCCTGTGTTTTATAGGGTTTTTGGGTTTAACAGTTTAACCCTTTTGCGCATACGGTCACACCAGTGTGATTAGCCGTTTAACGCATATGCTAAAACTGGTGCAACACCAGATTGGAAAAATTCTAGCTAATTTCAGCTTTGAGGAAACAGCGATTTAACGTTAAAAATATAGCAAATGCTAACTGAAAACTATGAGAAGCTTAATAACGCTAATGAAAACAAAGAGCCATGTAACATAACATGCGCACTACATAGGATACAAATAAGTTACGTGCGAAAGGGTTAATTAGATTCTGTTGTGGATTCTAGCTCATTCAGACAAGCATTGTATCACTAAAGAACATGATATCAAAATACAGAGGTGTGAAAAGTGTGATGGGTCTTTTTAGTATTTTTGCTTGAAATGCCCATCCCTAGCCTGAACCTAGTGCACGGGTGAAACTGCCCCCTCAGTTTTAGTAAGTGTGCAGAAAAGTCCTGTTCCGGCTTAAAACATTAAAACATCTGTCCTGCTAAACATCTGTCCTGCTCACAAGGTTACATGGTAATTTTGAGCAAAACACTGATGTGCTGCAAACTCAGCTACCAGTATGACCAAGCTGACAACTGCCAGAATTGCAAACCATAGGGCTTTGAAGAAAATGTTGAGACTTAGGGGAAGAACACTCTGAAATGGGTGATGTCAAGCAGGAATTATCTGACTGCAGGACTACCTAAGATTTGACAAACAAAATTAAACAAAACCTCTTCTGCAAAGCAAAAGGAATTTGACAAAAGAAGCCCCATGAGTGAAAACAATGGCACACAGAGAAACCTCAAAAGGTAGTGGTGGGGTACACTGTGGGGTATCCCCTCAACTACAGAATCCTCAGCTTCTTGCAAGACGATTAGCTATCTAGCTAATGACTCCAATAGCCATCCCAGGCATTACAGCTTGGTTTGCCCACTTGACCAAAAGAGCCTACCCGTATGTAGATGATTGTGTTTCAGTAAAAACATCTCCCCCTATGTGCATGTGGTTCCATCCCTGTTGGGGAGTGAGTAATGAAAATAAAATAATAAGTACTGACCAATTTATTATATTACATCTATGCTATGACACCTAACAAGCAACAGTTACAGTTATCTAGCCAACAGTTAACTATATTAGCAAATGGTATACTTCAACATTGTGGTTCATTGTAAGAAACTTTCATTAGCATTATGATAGCCCCTCAGGGCTTGTTTGCTCATGGATATGACACACTTGCACTATCTTAAACCCAGGGCTGACATGGCACAATAGCAAAATACCAGACATACCATGCCCTTTGCTTGGAGACTATATACCACAGTCCCCCATCTCCCAGAGAGACTGACTAAATATACCACACTTGATGCTCTCTCTAAAATGCATTCCAACCGAGGACAAACTCTGAGTTTATCCATGACTCCATGGTTAGAGGCCTGTTACAAGCCAAACCTGCAAGTGATACAGGTAGGGACTGCATACAGCCCAAGAATGTTTGAAAGCCTTGGCGATACTGGTTGGAAAGCATCTCTCCAAGAACTCCACCATTCCTAATAAAGTGCTACAGATTGGAAATCTCTCTGACCTCTTCTACACATAATGCCCATCAGGTAAGAGACACTGGTATCCCAGACAGGGTGCTCAATATCCCCAGCCTGCTAATGTGGCACAGTACACAGATGAACATGGCTCCCTTGCAGGTCCGACTACCAAGTGGTAAAACACACAGAGTGTCCTTCGGTGCTGAATACAATCACCAACAAGAGAATAACCCCAAAAAGATGACTACCTCCATCCAGGAGAAAGGTGCAAGAGTTTAAGAAGATCCACAAGCTCAGTTGGGTTGGTTATAGTTCAGATGTGCCCACAAACTGCTCTTCTGCTTTATCGTTTTGTGTAAAAAAAAATCTTAATGCAAGACATAAGACCTTGATTTGAGTCTTGCCATTCCCATTGCCGTTCACCCAGTGAACGCCAGTATGCTGACTATTTATACTGCACTTCAGTATAGCTAGTGCAGTTGCCCCATCTCCCTGAGTGAACTAGAAAGCACTGAGGAACCATAATCTAGTGGTATCAATGGTAGGAAGATGGTAAAGCCTAAATAAAATTTTCCAAGATGGCCACACACATCCAAGTTGTTAGCAGTGTCTTCTTCCCCCTCATCCTTGATGGTCTGACGGCTGTAATAACTGATCATCGTTTCTAGACACTATGTTACTCCTTTTTTCAACCTGAGTGCCACACTGTGAAATTCATTAGAAGTCTCAGCAGAAAACAAACAACGCAATCACAACTTTGTGATGTGTAAAATAAGATGGGGGGGACCACTTTCCCACTTCCACAACTGCTTTCTTTTCCACAATACAGCCAAGGACAAATTTGTGCCTGATCTTCAGTACTAATTTCAAAATACTAAAATTCATTAACAAAACCCTGAAAACATGGAGGACTTTCAGATACATTTTAACCAGGTTGGTCTGATGTCAAGATTAGCAGGAATACAGAAATCACACCCTCCATTGCACATTAATACCGAAGCGATGCACAGATAGCTAGCTAATTGGTGGAAATTACGGTACAACCATCCGATATATATATATGCATAGACCCATTTATTCGTATACATATATGCAACCCATTGAACTGGCATTTATTTGCCATACTATTCTACACCATAGAACAGAAAAACAGACTAACAAACTGACAGCAAGATCACAACACTAAAAAGGATGCCATACTGGAAATTCCACTCTACAGACCTCCACAAATGAAGCTAGATTACAAGAGAGAACCATTTATGTACAAGTGCATGATCTTTCAATACAAATAAAGTTACAGTTTCCTCCACGTTTATTTATAGCCCTGAACAAAAAAACTAACAAAACAAGCTATAAAAGAAAATGTACATATTGGACCATCTTTTCTGCTAATATGTAAAAAAGACGATCTTAATTGTACTGCACAGAATCAATTCAGACTGTTCCAAACTAATGAATTTTAATCCAGAACATGAGGCCACATTTATTCCATGTAATTAGCATTTAGCTTTTGGCATGAAGTGTCCTGGCAAGACTTTCAGGAAGTCTTTCAGATCTTTTAATTTTCTTTTGTGAACTACATTCTTCATACTTCATACTTAGTTAACCATTTTTTCATAGATCTAGATGAATACTTTGGGTTGGTACGCTGACAAACATTCATTTTTAGCAAAGTTTGAACTTCTTGGCAAGGGGAACCTTTTTGTACAAAATATGTCTAAGTTAGTAACCGCCCTGACCTTAACAAAGACCCTACACACTGCAGACCTTGACATGTTCCAAAGTTTGGAAAATGCACAAGGCTTAGTAGGATATCAAGGCAGAACTGTGCAGTCTGAGGTGCCAGATTAACCAAGACTGAGGTCACTTTGACTCTTCTATCTGCTTGGCCTGACAAAACATGAGTGAAATATAAAATTGTTTTAAAAGTTTAACTGCAGGGAAAAAGAGAACAACTAATTTTTCTGCATAAGCTCAGTTCTATGCATGACTTTGAGGTATGTTTACTACAACATTCTTGGAATCCAGCCAAATTAGGACCAAGATACTCAGTGCCAGCCTCAACAATATCTCAAACTATGAAAATAATGCACAAGGCTGTCTGATTTTGTGTGGGATGTGCATATTGTCTTGCTATATATATTGTACTTTAAAACTGTATTTCTGAAAAGGCTTGACTAGCTTGTAGCTGTAGCTGCATATCTTTGATGCAAGAATCCCAGTTTAGCTGTGGTGACTGAAGTTCCAAATTTAGGATTTAATTATTTGTGGAGAGTCTGAATGTGCTCTGGGTACTGCTATTAAGATGCAAGTGAAACCTTTTTTAAAATATTTTAATATTCTGTTACCAGATAAAAACAATGTGTAATTATTTTCTTCTATAACATGAATTTGTTCAAATGCATCATGGATATTAATAAATATGGAGGGCACAGTGTTAGTACCCTAGCCAAGGTTGTTACATCCAGGTTGCATCTCACTAGCCGGATAAGCCACACCTAAATTTAGCTAGCTAGCCAGCCAATTTTTCATTTGGTGTTTTTTTTTTTCGTTGGATCTAAGAATGGCACACACTTGTTGGAGGTTTTTCTTTTGATTCTACAGTAGAACACTAGATTGTTCACTAGATATTCTCTTCAGACCTATGGTTCATTTCCCCAGTTCATTTTAAAGGCCTCAGCATTTGTCAAGCCTTGGTTGCCACACATCTCAAGAATTTCACCAGTCATTGGAAATGAGAGTGACTATGCTGGAGCACCTTTTCTTAAAAAAAATTCAATAAAAAAATAACAGAAGAAAGACAAATATTGGTTCAGACCACAATATTTTCTGTGAGGGTTTTCATATGCATAAATACTTCTTTTATGTCAAAAGTATCACATTTAGCACAATCCTGCATAATCAAAATTAACTCACTTACCCTGTACATAAATAAACACACGTCCAAGGGCTGTGATTTGCATCTTGCTGTTCTCCATGTCCTGTCATTCCCAAACCGCCACACAGAGCATGTCATGACAGACAATATTAATTGTATTTTTAGTGCTTTATGCAAATATATTTTAATGTACAAATATTTATACTGTACTCCCGTAATATATATATGTTTGACTTAATCCTATATTTATCTGGCCTTTGTTTGACTTTCAGCCTGTGCTCTTGAACACAACCACCACCACAGTACTGCAATTCAATTCCTTATGGCCTGGCTCACAAAAGGTGTTTCCAGAAATGCATTATCCCACAAATATCATATTATTATAATACTGGCTATATTTGCACATGTGTGTCCATTACTATGTACCCCTTCCCCCTAAAAATGACTATGCATGTTTTTGTTGAAAACACTGGAGTAACTGGAGTCTTGATTTATGCGATTTCATTTTCAAATACTGCAAAAGACCAAATGATGAGAGGCAATGATTCATCATAAGCAACAGAATTCCTCCGAGCAAACTTATTAAATGTAATGAATAAGTTGTATTCATTTGCATGTATTGCTTGATTTGTTCATGGATGGTAGCTAGACGTACGTCCATCACATTGACAGCCCAGTACATTACTGTCAAAAGTCCATTGACAGTATAGCACTACCGTCTTTAACTACACTTTTGAGTTGGGTACACGTTGTTACGTGGTGCCAAGAAGAAAGATATTCTGATAACCGAATCCCACCTGACAAATTCAGTTCGCAATATGGAAATATTAAGTTGGAAGGGAAATACCTTTGCGAAACAAATTAGAAAGACTTACAATCGGTTTACAGTCATTCATGTATCATCCTCTGTTCGTCTTGCTCTTTATTGAACTTAGCTAACTATAGGTAAAATATCTTGTTCGTAAAAACAACAGACGCACGGTGACCGTCAAGAGACGCTGCCAACTTCGTTTGACTAAAGGTATTAAGAATGTGGTTTGTTTGCAAACTTGTGCTTGGTGACCAACATAAGTTGCTTGTCAATGGTAAACGATAACCCGAACAAAGTACCATGTCACGATACATTTTACTTCTTGTTAGCTAGCGAAATAGCTTGCTCGCAAGTGCAAATATTTTTATTTTCATAATGACTCAATATTACACAAAATACATGCTTCAGGTAGAACAATACCTAACGTAAGGTGACGGACATCAGTAGACAAACTTCAATAAATTCCTAATGGCCTGTATATGTCCACTTTTAATGCATCTGCACGCGATGAAAACGACATGATTTGAAGAAGATGATAACAAGGGAGAAACTGTGAATGAAGGGGCGAGGTAGCTATCCGAGTCTGCTGGCTATCGAGCTAGCTAGGTACAGACCAGGAGAAGCGAATCTCCGCCATTTAAAATCTCCAAACAGAATAGAACGTTAAGCTAACTGTATAGCGTAGGCTACTTTACTCCACTGACAATAACCAGAGTAACTAGTTAAGCCATAGCCTGTTCTACGCAAGCAATGCCGCTGTTTTACAGTGATTCCCAACCCTTACAGAAGCGATTGTTATGAATATTCTGTAATATTCTACTGTTCTCTAAGATAGCTACAAATGGCTTCTCCACAAAAACTCGGTGCAGTTCTCAACGTTTCCTTACTCACCGTGGTCGTCCTTACGTCCCTTTTCACTATCCTTGTTTGTCTTCCTTTATCAGCAACACAGTCCTCTACCTTACACTGAGCTTACTACATCTGCATCCATTACATTTTCTTTTTACTTAGAATCAGTGGCGATTTCGAGATACTGTAAAACTCGTTTTACTGTTTTTTTTTTTTTCCTCCCTTTCTCTCCCTCTTTGGCGCATTTACCACACAATGTGCCCAAACCCGGGGCATTTTTATGACACCACTTGCTAGGAGCCAATCAGAGGGATTGTAAACGTTTTTTGAGCCCGCCCCCACTGTTACGGGGCTCTAATTTACACGCTCAATTTCTGCGCATTGGTATTTCTGCGCATGTACGTAGCGTGCAAGGGCGCAATAGGACATTAATGGCGCGGGTACATTAGGGAAGACCACACGACTTAAGTGATTGTTTGGAAAGATAGTCATCTAAAACGGATGAGCAATATACATACCATGGCAAATTCCTATAGGGTTTACATAGTATTTTCCTAGAAATCTTAACAATTCATTGTGGTTCATGCTAAAACTATAGCAATGTTTTCGTACATCATTGTTAAAAGAGCAACATAGCCACTAGGTAAAATATTAGTCTAGGTTTCTAATGGAAAAATCTTGCACCACAGAAATGTAACACAAATGAAATCTAAAAAAACCCCTGTTACAAACCACAACTGTCCAGTGAGATGATTATCAGGATCTAAGGTCTTGTTCACATGTGGAAATCTGTGGTCTTCTTTGGATTTTGAAGATAGGGGCACTTCAGTCAGTTGATGAGTACAAAATGACACCGGCATTCAAACTCAAAATGAGTTTCATTACTCATCATTGTTGAGCAAGAGTAACCACAAGTCTTGTGTAAGTTTGTTGTTAATGTGGCAATTCCCTACTTGAATTTTCTGAGAACGGATTGGATTAACACGACCATATAAAATAGACCAGTGGACTTACAGAGCAGCACTCTAAACCTATGTTTCTGAACAAGAAAGGCAACTCTTAATACATCTGTTGACAGGGCTGGTGGTCTCATGCCAACAATTCAGAGGGAACACTTCTTGCCCAATAGGCAGAACCCATGATATGAATGGAAAGTCACCTTTGGAATCCAAGTTGCCTTCTCCATTGAAACCAGGTTTGATGTTCACATATGCCACAATTTTAAAAGTTGAAAACTAATCACAATTCCATGCGAATCTTACATGGATCCATGACCCCTCCCTTGCAGGCAAAATAATGAAAGTCGTCAATAAGAATGCGTAATCAGGATGCCACATAATCCTTCCCATTCTCAAATTCTTATGAAGTATCTTTTTTGACCAGATTCAAATTTTACAAAAAAACTGATGATTCAAATGGTCAGAATACAAGTGAACCTTGGCATCACTTTCTACATCCATTACAAATGGGATAATGAACAAATGACAGCCATTGGACATTCCTGATTCCTGTCCAGATCGCCTTACCATACTCTTATAACTATAGTGCAGAAAGACATCCTTACTGTAATTGGTCAAGTCTAGATGTATACATGAGTCAAGATGAGAGTCCAGTCATAAGTCATTTTTGTAAAGTTTGGAAATTGTGTGCATGCAATGAAATGTAGTAGTAAGTTAACGATCAAGATTTTTAAGGAACATCGCAGAACCAGAAAAAATTAGTCTATATCTAGGAGTCCTTAAAGATCCTATAGATTACAGAAGTAAAACATTGAATAACTGCAACATATCATTTAACTTGATTGATCAAAATCTAATTTCTTGACAATCCACAGAATAATATTGGTAAATCTTAAAAGTCCTTGTGACTCTGGCTCTCCATTAATACAAGGCCAGAAACTAATATTTTCCAGGTTCTGTCAGTCCTTGTATTTAAGGAATGTGTTACAACCACTCTTTATTGACAAGTGTGACGGAGTGCTGTCACTACGGTTGAGTACGCACTCTGACTGCCATACCAACAAGCCTGGCTCTTTGGCGTTGCGGTCAAGGTGCAGGTTTGGTACCCCGCAGACCTGGGTTTGAGGCTGGGTGGGGTGACTGCTCTCTCCCTTCGCTACATGTGGTGTCAGAGTGGGATGGCTTGCTGTGAGGCCATCGGAGGCGTGCCCGGTGCGTGAGCCGTATGAGGGACCCCCAGGTTATGTTGACCCTGGTGTGAGGGCCCCCAGAGATGAGTGAAGCACTAGTGAGTGGGGCCCCCTGGGATGGGAGAAATAGGGTGGGGGAGTGCGTGAGGTACGCCTCTGTGCGTGAAGCGCATGGGTGCACTTCCCAAAGGGGAGGGCAGTGTGACGGAGTGCCGTCACTACGGTTGAGTATATGCTCTGACTGCCATACCAATGAGCCTGGCTCTTTGGTGTTGTGGTCAAGCTGCAGGTTTGGTACCCTGTAGACCTGGGTTTGAGGCCGGGTGGGGTGACTGCTCTCTCTCTTTGCTACAACAAGGTATACCTTACTAGATCTCTTCAGCTGTAATGAAAATCATTTTATGGTATTAGGATAAGAATTCAGGATAAACTGAACATCTATGCCCTCTTCCCATCCTCATCATTGTTGAATCCATTGCATCAGGCAAATATTACAAGTTTGTTGCCAATATATTTTATTCACTGACCATTGATTGGGATGGACTAGAAAAGCTCCATGTTTGACTAACCTTGACTGGAAGTGTCCCTTAAAATCATACTACACATTGCCAGGCATCCACCTTTTCAACCAAGAAATTTGTGTGGTGTTATACCTTGTTGCTTTCAATGACTTGACACATTTTGTAATTGGATTCCAAATGGCAGCACCTCAGTTGAGGTCCGTTGGGACCACCTGAAAATGTTAAATTAGCATGCATTTGATCTGGCAGTGTGTACTAGATGAAACAAGAGTGATGATACTTAGTGATTAACCTTCTGTATAAAATAGTACCGATCTTCATGTCTTGTCATTGGGTATTATTGCTTCATCTGAGACTGTTCGGGGTTACTGACTGGATAAAATGGTAGTACTTTCAGAAGAATTTTGGTACCAGGGCAAGGAATAAGATTACAACGGAGTAGTATTGAATGTACTGATCAAGGTTATCAGTGGGTTAAGCAAGCTATATGTCAAATATACCAGGAAGTTTACAACATGAAGAAGTTTCTATTAAGTCATATTCCACAATCCTATTTGTAAACCTGTACAATTCTCTATAAACATAAAGGTATGTTAGTGAATACCACAAACCAGGTTGAATTCAATGAACACAATGTGCTTACTTAAGATTTTTTCATTGGACTCCGCCAAATTGTTTTTATTGGCACTATAATGCAAATTAAAAATCTGCTGCTTAGCCAATAACTATATGGAATACGGTAATTCATCCACAAGGCCAGGGAACATTTCAAGCACATTCCACGGTGCTTTGTGCCAAGATGGTACACCTCTAGGTAATCTTGACATTCTTCCCAGACCCATTCTATGACCCAAAGGTTCATGCATAAAATACAGGCAAAATTTTGTATGCTATCAGCAGAAATGAGTGTCACATTTCTAAATGGTATTGATGCTCCAGTTCTGCACCTCCTTCATGCATGTTGTGTTCATTGAGCACAACCTACTTTTGAGTAGAATCTGGCATATTCTATGACATATCCTGTACTCACTGTAGTTTAGCATGTGTACAGTTCCAGGTTTTCAGGGTCTCTGCTGGTACTGTACAAATTTAAATTATATTAATCATGTGCCCAATTGCCATTCCATGACACTCAGCATTTCAGAGCTGAAATCATTATCTATATCATTGTTTCAGCAGCATACCTTAAATTAGCATAGACCACATGAGTTTCTTTTACTGTAAAAATTCAATGCAACATAGCCAAATAAGACTGCTAGTGACTAACCACAGGCAGCACCATTGATGATTGTTGACTAGATTGATAAGTGCCATTTTCCAAGGCTCAGAGGTGCCTCTAATTCCTATGGGATTACATGTACACTGACTGTTCCATAATTCTTGAAGAGCTGAAAGATATGCTTCACATAATCATTATTATAAAGACCATAAAATACTGAAGTCCACCTAAAATGGAGAAATGGCAGATTAATTATCCCATTTACCTCACTTGGTCCCCAGACATGGCTTGATAGATTGAAACCAACTACCATGATTGTAACCAACTACCATGATTCAAACATAGTAATAAAACACGCAGTGTAGCTACCTTGCCACTAAGAAAGCATGGACATGGCTAGCTAGTTTGCCAACTTTGCTTGTAAAACTAAAGACAAGGTTATGTAGCTATGAATAACCTGCTAAATTAATTCAGTCTGTTTCAGTCTTGGCAGCATTGACATTTGCCTATGAAGGTTACGTGCCATGGACTGGCAAGAGGACCATCCAGAGGCAATGTGCCAGCCCCAACATACCTCTATTTGTTTACATGTGTAGTGTCAAAGCAATTCATAAGCTAAAGTGTGTACAGGTCAGTGGTCAGGAACCAACTTTACTAGTGTAGCTTATGTCACAATAGCAGCCAAAGAATGTGCTTCGTATGCAAAGTGAACATTGCACAGTGAACTTCAGACTTTCTTTGCTTAAGTGCCAATCAGACCAAAGTAGACCAAAAGAAATGACAAGTTGGGGAGGGGGGTCATTGCAGCCAGTATCTACACTAGGCACAAGTATGTATCACCTGTATCAGTTATTTTTTTAAAAGGGTCTAAGGGGCTCAAAATAAAGCAAAACCAATCAGTCTCCAGACAACTGATCACCTGTATTTCAGATGTCCATTTAAAATGCTGTTGTTTCACTGTCCCCGCTGAGTTTGTCAACTAAGGTCACCTGATATGTATGGATATTTGATTCTTGGGTCTTTTAATTGTGTATGTGGCTTTTGCTGCACGGAATAATTCTCAAGATGCCAATTTCCCCTTTATTCCCACAAGGATTCTGTTGCACTACTTTGTACAACAGAATTCTGTTGTACTACAGCTTTGATGCAGAAGCATGCATTAAAAATACACTTTCTTTTCTCTAATGAAATAAAAATTCTTATAGAGAATCACTTTGTCTGGCAATACAGGTCAGACTCTTTATATATATATTGAATGTGAAGACATAATTCAACGGATTATAAGAAATATATATGATAAAAGTGATTCCAGTGAATGATAAGCAGAGAACAGTAACTGATTCCAAACAAAGAAAGCATTTCCTTTTATTGTAATGGCACAAAGAACACTTACCCAGGAAGAGTGCATTATATTTGGCACTGGAAAAAGATACAAGAGCTAAATTCTGGTGATAACTCCCAAATCAGAAACAAGCTTTCACAGTTTGAGTTCTGAGAACACATGACATGGTCCTTGTCTTTTCAACATCCTGAGATTAAGATGACCAAGTCATCCCTTGTCTCCAGATGACATCTTGAAAATAGTTCCATAGATCGATTAGATCTCTTTAGTACCCTCCAGTCCTCAAGACACATCCAAGACATACAATCATCTCTACAACTTAAATAAACTTAGCCCAATTAACAAATGCCAAACCATACTGCTTCATTCTTGAGGACTCATCCTTTCATCACAAAGAGTACCAAGCAGTGAGCTGTAAATTTCAAATGAGAACATCTCCAAAGCCATCATTTTGAACCAAGGATGAAAGGAAAGTGTAGGTTAGGAATGAACCACTGTGAACTACTACTGCTCCCATTCAAGAATCAATACAGTACAAATTATAAAGAAACATGGGCAAATAATCAGGAGGAGAAATGTAAAAGCAATTTAACATGGTGTCCGTGACATTAAAATGATCGTTTTGGGTCTAAGGATTGATCTTAATTCCAGACACTTGGAGCAGCAGTACTAGAAGCTCAGTCCCCATTGACAAGTTTCTTTCTGGAGAGATAAATACGTAAAGGAAGGGGAAATCACGAGTAGAATTTTGAGCATGTCACTGAGGTAGCCATGAACCAGAGCCTTGTTGAGCCTTTTGCGTGTTGAGCAGAAGAGTGAAAACTAGCTCCAATTAGAGCTAGTGATGCTTAAACACAGGAGACTTATTTCTTTTATAAAATGTGAATACATTTCCAAATTCTGTACATATCTGCACTTTCCTAAGACTAGCTGTGACTCCACTCATTACAATAGCCCAACCAATAATTGTTTACATGTCATCAGCAGATAAATGGAAGCAAGCTCGTTGCAACTAATAACGTCTAGAAATAGAAAACTAGTGGTCCTCAGACAGAACCCTGGGGAACACCATGGGAAACTTTTAACTGTTTTGAGACTTTTGAGGGTGACCACTACCATAACAAACCATCAGAGAACTGCACCAGTATCTTTTCCATGTATTCTAAGATTACGATTTACAACATCAAGCAGCACTTCATATCAAGATAAAGGTGAACATAACATACCCAGCCATCAGCAGACATAAGACATAAGCAGGTAATTTATTACACAAACAAGGGCAGTTTCAATGCTTTGTTTGGCTCTAAACCTAGACAAACTCAGAAAATTTAGAAATTCAACAGTATATACTAATGTACCCGGGAAAGAATTGCATGCTGGAGAAAGGCAAAATTGCCAAGAAAGGCAAACTGAAAACTGGCCAGAAAGAATTTAGGTCAGAATTGTGTAGTAGTTTTATGGCAAAACCTCAAAGTTTATTGAAGTTAAAAAATTTCATTTGAAATTCAGTTTAACATATAAAATCCCAGAATGCCACATAATTAATTTAGATTCACTTTCACAAAACTGTTATTGAGAATGCCTATCTTGAACAGTTCTAATCTTTTGCTGAAACCATTATAGTACCAGTTAAATTGAGTGTAATCAACATTTAATTAATTACCAATCAAAACTCTCCCAACATATTTGAAAAGTCAAGGACCACACAGCGGCATTTATGAAGGTGATAATATCACCCAATACTATCTGAACCATGAGCACTCTGGTGCTGTAGGAACGTAGCCAGGCAAGAAAAGGTCTGGGTGCATTCTGTGCACTCATACAGCACTTCTGCCGGGGCTGTTCCATTACCCTCTTCCTCTTCTGTATCTTCTTCCTCCTCTATTTCCTCATCATCATGTTCCAAGGCTAAGGTAGGGTCCTGACTGGATGTGGTAGTGGAGGATGTTTGCACATCCTTGTTATCTTTCCCCGGAGATTGATTTTGGTGAGTGTCAAGATGGCGCTTGAGGGATGATGCGTGCTGGAATCGGCGAGGACAACGGGGGCACTTGTGCACCTCACCAGCAAGCTCCCTTCTATGGTAACGCTGGTGACGCTGGTAAACACATAGCAATCCAAAGCCTTTGCCACAATCATTACACTGGAAGGTCACCCGAGGCTTTGGTGAAGAGGACGATTCTTTGGAATCTGGGGGATGTTGACTATTGCAGGGGTGGCTGTCCAATTCAGATTTGTCTGCAAATGTATTTCCACATTTTGAGCAAGGAAAGCATTACTTTCCCTCTTGTTTTCGGATGCGCTTTTCTCCACTGTGAGCTTCACTTGCGTCCCTTGATCTTTCTGGTCCCTTTTACTTTCTACCACACCTCCTTCTGTCTCAAGCTTTGATGGTGGTACTTCTGAATTATGATACATTGCTATATGCCTTCTTACATCACAACGCTGTGGAAAGTGTCTCCCACAGAAAACACAGGTGTGCAGAGTCCCCTTGTGGTATCGCATATGCCTTGAAAGACTGCTGGAATGCACAAATACACGGTGGCAGAGTTTGCATGGATACACTCGGGCATTGTGGTTAGCTTGATTCCCACGTGGGGGCCTACCCCGAGGTTTTGTCTCCTTGCCAGCTGCCCTACTCTCAATTGGCTGCTTTGCTGATTCTAGGTTTACTAAATCTTCCTGCGCCTGATGAGAGAGGTGGTGTTTCTTTAAGTCAGATAATTGCTGGAAACGATTCCCACATAAACCACAGCGGTAAGGTCTGAAAGCGGTATTGAGATTCGGGACATTTGTTTCACTTGAATTTTTCTTATAGGCAGGCATATCTATATTGGGTTTACTACGGGTATCATGCACTGTCTCCTTCTGTATAGGAGGTCTCTGGGTGGCTGAAGGAGAATATGTAGATACAGAGGGGACATGAGAGATTTTTCCATGAGCATGACTAAGCAAATGGCTCTGCAAATCAGAAAGCCAGAAAAAACGCAGCCCACACATCTTACAGGGATATGACTTGTCAGTGTTATTGTCTTGGCCTTCTCCAAACTTCCTGAAGGGCTTGGACCCTGCTGTGCCATGCCTTTCATCTTGGTGAGCTCGTAAGGCCTCATGTTTAAGGAAACGCTTTCCACATTGCTTGCAGCTATAAAATCGCTCATGGGCATGATCTTGAAGATGCTGCCGCAACTCCTCGCGTTCACCAAAGACCCTGCAGCACAAGGTGCACTTATAGCTCCGCTCCAATGCGCGGTAGCGCTGGTGTCTTTGTAAGGCTAGCCGCGTGCTGAATAACTGGCTACATGTCTCGCATCGGAAGCGTGCAGGTCGTGGCGGAACAAGGGTGTTAACACTATTACCACTCTCTGCTGCCTTAGGCGTTGCAAGAATCATGGGGGAGAGCTGGGAATCCAGAGAGGGGGCATGAGGAGTAGCTTGAATAACAGAGGTAGGCTGGGACTCCATTGGGGGAGCATGAGGAGCTGCCAGAATTACAGGTGTAGGTTGGGATTCGGGAGGGGGTGCATGAGGTGGGGCCTGAATGACAGAGGTTGGTTGGGACTCCATCAGGGGGGCATGAGGAGTAGAAAGAATCACAGGAGTAGGCTGGGACTCCAAACGAGGGGATTGAGTAGATGCTAGTATCATAGGGGTTGGCTGAGATGCAAGAGGGGGGGCTTGACTCCATGCTAAAATTGGGGAGGATGGTTTACCAATGGGAGGTGAAGTGTAGTTAAACTCTGCTGCTGACCGGTTAACCACTGTAAGCATTCCATTTTCATGGAGCGCAAACTCAAGAGGTGCCCCAAAGCCATTGGTGTGGCAGTCGTACGGGAAGGGTTCCACAGGTCCATGCACAGCCATGTGAGTCAGAAGATCAGGGTAGTGGCTGAAACCCTCCCCACATTCAGTACAGATGAAGGCAGCTGCCCCACCTACCTGCTCACCACAACCAGTATAGTCCACCAGGGAGTATTCCATGGTAAGCAGAGCACAGGTTTTGCTTGCAGTGGAGACAGTAATACCAAAATAGCTTTTTTGGGTGTGGGGAATTCAGTCAATCAAAAAAAAAAATGCATTTTTAATTGTGGTAATTCTGGAGATACTGTTGGAAAGGGAACCATCTTTCTGGATCATTAAGCCTTCTCTGCAAGCCACTTTTTTGTCATAAAACATGCAAGACAGCAATGTGCAGAACCAATTAGACCGACAGAAAAGGCTTTGGGAAATGGTACCATGTAATGAGCGATAGACTGAATATCCTTTTTCCACTGTGACAATGATTAAAAGTGCAGAGTCCCTTATACAGAGGTAGTGTAACATTTAACCCTTGTAAAAATGCATGATAAAGAATTTGATTTTATCACTTCATGATTGTTAAAAGAGTTCCAACAGTCTATTTCTGTAACGAAGGACCATTTTGTTGCATTTATTCTGAACACCCAGAGCTGTTGCTCCAGTATGAACTCTTTGAAAAAATTTTCCAACACATTCCACAGTTACATTAAGTGCCTAGCCTTGGTTTGTGACACCTTTGGTCTGTAGAAGTCCTCTCTTTTGCTCAGATATTTAAAGTGCAAGAAGTCATCCTTCTTAGTGGGGATACCAAGGTTGTTTCCAAGCTACTTCCTCTTCGGACTTGCTGTTAATCTGGAATTCCTTTAGCTCTTGTAAGGTTGCTGATCACTTAACACAATTTGTGGCATCTTCACTAACCCAAAGAAACCAAGGTAAATAAACATACACAAATTAACAATGGAAAAGCTGTTGCTCCTAGGCTATCCTTGCCTTCCAGTTTCCAAAAAACAATGCTCTCCATATGTCTTGAGGATACAGATGCAGGATTCACTGAAGAAACGGTTGTTCTGTTCACAAAACAAGACAAAAACCTTGTTTGTCTGGTATCCTGTTTTTGTCTCTCCACTTCATGTCTTTAGATCAGCGTCTAAGGAAATGAGACACAAAGGAGAAAGAGATGAGAAGTCAGTGTTCCCATGATCAAATTACAAATGGGTCTCAGTGTTGAGATAGGGAGCTGGCAGAGTGCAACAGAGACTACAGAGAAGGTAATTCTGGTCAAAAAAGCTCATTCAAAACGTTTAACAAAGTTATTATCTGTAATATAGCAACGCACAAAATGAAGGCTTTGAAATTCGTGGTTGGCACTGAAGGCAATATATTTGGTTTTGAAGTAACTAAAATGAACATGGTGCACTGGCAAACATATTCATGTGACAAAAGCCTGAAAGCTCACTAAACTGGACAGGCAGCTTAGGTGGTAAAAATTTCTACATTACAAAAAAAAGGCTATATACATACGCTACGTACTGTAGTGTTTAACTTATTTCTTCTCTTGTGAGGAGGAAAACATGAGATAGTGGGTCAAGCTTACAGGGATATACGTCACACGTGGCAAAGTCCCCAGCAAGTCACAAGTCCTTCTGGTCGGACAACAAATCATAAGTCTTTATTTTCAATTCCCAGGCTGAGGGTCATGGCACTAGCACTGTGGTGCACTGGTGGTTTGAAAATACGGTACTGAATGGAATTACAATGGATGAAATTTTCCAAACAGGAGTTCAGCATCTTTTCCTTATGTTTTCTGAATCCTTTCCATACCATGACCTGGCCTGCCGTCTGCTTATGATCCTTTCCATTGCCATCCTTCTCTCCTTTCTAAATAGAAGAGTGTACTGTTTTCACAAAGATCAGAAGGTGGTTTTGTACCAGAAATTTGTGTAGCTATTTAGAAGCACACCCTTTCCTTATGAATGGTAGAGCAAAAAAGTAGTATTGGGCATTGACTCTTTATACTGAACTAAATAATTTCAGTCAGCTCAGTACGAACATTCATTCAGCAAATTACTGATTCATTCAGTAAGCCCCCCCCGAAGTTGCAGAAAGTGCTCAAGTGACATCATTAAAAAATAAACAGATACTGACACTAGGGCTGTGCGATATGACGATATATATATCGTGTAACAACACAAAAACGTCTATTGTTTCATATTATGCTCTATCGTTTATTTCGTTGTGTCACAAATCACACACTTTACGGCAATATTTTTCATCATTTGGATGACGCTTTGCGTTCTTCCACACGGCACGGATGCAGGGAGGAAATTTGCACGAAGGCAACACAAACAAACATGGAGGAGAGTGAACGTGACACAGAACTATAGTTGAAAAGTGTTTTCCATTTACCTTTTTATATTTTATACATTAATATTTTATATTTTGTTACACGCTTAACCCTTTCGCACGTAGCTTATTTTTATGCTATGTAACGCGCGTGTTATGATAAATGGTTCGTTATGTTTTCATTAGTGTTATTAAGCTTCTCATAGTTTTCAGTTAGCATTTTCTATATTTTTTTAACATTAAATCCCTGTTTCCACAAAGCTAAAATTAGCTCGAATTTTTCAAAACTAGTGTTGTAATCGCACCGGTTTTAGCATATGCGCTAAACGGCTAATCACACCGGTGTGACTGTACGTGCGAGAGGGTTAATTGAAAATTTGCATTAAGGTTCTAAATGAAAGGAGAAAAATAATCAAATATGAGTAAGTACCTTTTATTTGTCAAGTATATAATTCATAATGTAATAAGAAACAGGCCTTTCCACGTGGTCATTTTACATAAACTATTTATTCACTGAATTTACAGAAAATGTGCTATATCGTGATATGTACTGCTATGGGGATATGAAATGATCTACATTGGGATATGAGATTTTTTCATATCGCACAGCCCTAACTGACACTCTTATCATTTAAAAATATGATTTCAGCATTCACTAAAAATAGCAAAACTGTCCATAGGCCTACTTAGTTTTAGAAACATCTACTCTCTTTATTAGGTTGGCTAATATACATCTAGACACTAATGAATCTAGACATCTAGCAACCTTACCTACAGTACCAAGACAGAATGAGAAGGAAAAATGAACTTAACTTGCATAGCCTGTGTAGACTGCTTGGTGAATTTAACCCCTTAAAGCAGTGACCAATTACTATGTTGTTTCTTTAAACATCATGCATGAAAAATTGCTTTTGACTTTTGTTTCCTGAATGATTGAACTGGTTTTTGATACATCCTATGTCCTAAAAATATCTTTGCTATTTAAAATAAAGTTTTGTACAATTCCTGTACTCACAGTTTCATACAAGTACTTTCCAAACCAGAGATTATACATCAATTTAAAGAGCTACCACAACCACAAAGTGAATAGCTAGCTACTAACCGCAGCTCAACACTGCAGAATTTTTTAACTGCATGTTTTCTTGAAATATGTCATCGTTAAAGACACCTTTTAAGGATTAAAAACTCCATCACAGTCCAACTCAGAAACTGTTCATTTATGGATGAAACAAAATTGGCGTGACTCTTAGTCCCTGCATCCATTCCAAATGCTAGACTAAATATTCTTTAAAAATGTAATTAAAATCCAGTTGAAAATATAATACATTTATGTAATAAATAAATTAATTAAAATATTCTTTTAAAAAGACCATTTTTTCCTCTAAAAATAAAACCACTTCTTCTCTATTTGCCAATAAAATATCTATCCATCCTTAAAACTCGACAAATCTGTAAAATATTCCCATCTGAATCCCATGTGAGAAATTCCTGTTGCAACTGCTTAATCTAGCAAGTTAGTGATTGACAGTAATGCTGCCAATCAATACATGAACATTGTGATCAGAGCAGTTAACATCTGTGATCCTACCACCTCTGTGATCCTACCACCTCTGTGCTATGTATTATTCTTGACTCACCTTCAATAACAGCATCTCATTGTTAATATTTTAGGCAAATGCCACCTCGTGACCTTGATTTGTATTGTGAAGAAGAAATCTGAACTAGGAGAGAGAATTCTCAAGCCTCCAGTTTTCTTAATTTGAAATTACTATTTTATATTACTATATTTCATTATATTATATTTTATTTTAATAAATATTTTATTTATTATTTTATTATATTTTTTATATCTTCTAAAATGTCAGTCAAGTAGCCAAAAGACAAGAACTCAATGTTGGGACGCCCTTATACTGCAATAAAAAGAGACAGAAAAAAAATGACAGCTGACTTGAAACAAATTCAGGTGGTCATTCAGGTGTGTGTGGGGGAGGTCCTCAATATAGTGTGTTAATTTTATTATAGTGCATTATTACAATCAATTTACTGTCATGTAGCTAACATTAGCGATGGAGGTTACACTTTTCTTGCAGAAAATCATCTTCTGTACCAGAAGACAAGCTGATAGCTAAGTATAACACATGGCAAGCTAATGGTCTATATTAACCAGCAGAGCTAACAAATTTATGATATGGAGCTGGCAATAAACCTACCTAGGCAGCTTGTTACACCTATAACTTCCTGTCAGTCGACCTCAACATCAAAAATGAGTCCTGCAATGCAATCATACATGTCATTGCTGTTTGATCCCTTGATTAAAACTTTCACTTTAACGCTACTTTGCAAACATTAACAGAGGGAGTTTTCTTGTGCAACACAGTAGAGAAACTGCTGTAGTCCATTTTGGGTCGCAACCCAGTGGCTGAGAAGCACTAGAGAATTTTGTGGCTCAGAGTCCTTGAAGCCAACCCCACTACTGCTATGAAAGGCACACAGGGCAGAAAAAACAGCTCTTTATAGCACTCTGACAGGAGGCGGTCAATTTATTCTGTTTCCACTGTTACAGGTAGCCTGTTACTGGTTAAGGGCTACGATATGATTGGTCACAGAACCTGACTTGACCCGCCTCATTCCTTTTTCACACAAAAATACAAGCGCTGATTTGTTTGCCTTACTGCAGTCATACAGACTAGGGGTCGACCGATATGGTTTTTTCAGGGCCGATAGGATAATGATTATCTGTGACAAAAAGAGGACGATAACTGATATTTCAGGCCGATATTTGAATGCTTTTAACATGTTTTTAAAAGACATTAAATTTCTCTATGGTTATCTTATTTTGGATACGAAACAGATGCCTATCGCTATTTCAAAAGCATTCAACTATCGGAGGAATGATGGCAATCACTGCGTTAGAAATAAAGCGAATTGATACATCATTTAGGCTGCATTTTCATCATAAAGTACGAAATATCAAACCTTAAAACGAGCCTATGTGTCCATGCTTTTTCTGAAGCTGCGGGGAGGTTCTAGGAGCCCATTTGCTCATAAGTCAAAATGTGAAAAATGGCCAGCTCATACAAAAGTAGGGTACCGCATGGAAGGACTGTGATGAAGTTAGCGAAAATACTGTTAAGTGCAAATTGTGTGCTGCAAATTTTTATTTTAATAACTCGACTTCCATGATGATGATGAGACCAAATGAAGAAACATCAAAGCAGCAAACGGGTATTTACAGCTTTGCCACGAGGTTCCCACATTGGCCTACAGTGCAACCGCAAGCGAGCTGAAGTTTAATTTCGTGAACAGTTGCTTAAATGAGGACTGTAATTCAGAAGAGCTGTGCTTTAGGGTAAATTTCTTTGAATGTTTTATTTGAAAGAATAAATATACATTACTATTTGTTAAATGTGCAGTGTCAAACTGTTGCAACGTATAGCATAAGTGCACCAATTAGGCCTTATTACAAGTCCTTATTTCTTTTATATTCCAAGCTTGGTTTTTAGCTTAAGCGTAAACTACGTATACTGATTCAAAAAGGTCCAATTAGATCCAAGTAGTGCAATTTGGTTAACAGCATGGTTTGAGCACAACAACCATTTTACTGATTCCATCCTTGTTTCCAGCAGCTGAAAACGTTTGATTTTCAAAGGCAGATAATGTTGTCTGTCTCGGCCAATGAGGGAATGTAGTGGAAAGAATGTTAGCCAATAGCATTTTTTCTGACAGAGGAGATGCGTTGGGATAGTACATGCATTGCTTTTAGAAGTTTTTTTATCGGGAATTTAGATAATAATATACCGATGACAGATAATCAAAAATTTGCAAATATCGGCCCCGATTATCTAACGACCAGATAATCGGTCAACTCCTAATACAGACACGTTGGATTTTGCAAACTGAAATGCTAAATTTGCTCTGATTGTCACTGGCTCAATTAGGTAAGTCACTAAGCCAGTTTTACTTGCCAAACTTTTACCTTTAGGCCAACTGAGAATTTTTCATTTGCAGTTTTGACCTCGGGAATGAAGATGGACGGAATCTGCAGAATTTCTACGAGCAATTATGTTCAACTATATGCACAGAGCTAAAAAAAAAAAAAAATTGTGAAGGCGCTCAAAATTTTTCTAAGGCACATCAATTGAATAATAGCCTAACACTACTGAAACATCAACTTGAAGCAAATCTGGTCTTGCTATCAAACACCCAAAATGTTCTGTATGTTTGTCAGACTTTGCCTGGAGAGAGAAAGCATTCATGAACATGCTCTACAAATCAAAAATTAAGAACGGCATACGGTGGTTCTTATAACATGAATGGAAAACAGTAATAACACCCATTATAAATAGCATTAAAGGTCTACAAAACAAAGTACAATGCTAGAAGAGAACACATTACATACCATTAATGTACAATTTAGGACACAATAGCTTTCTTCTCCAAAACATTTTTCACACTTTAAAAGAATCAAAAGGCTGCACTCTGCACAAATGCAACATTGTCTTTATTTGGCAAGTACGTTACAATACTACAGCTAACACTAACAATTTTTCTGTTGCTTAGTGCTGTCAACGTTATGTCCACCACAATCCATCAACCTTCAGGTTATTACAAGAAGCTGGCTGGCTATACGTGCAACCAATGTTTTTGGCTAACAGCCATCTAGCTAGCTAGCTAGCTAGCTCCCTATAAATAGTATAAGTAACTATCAAACGCCATCTTGGTAACTAGATAAAGAAAAAGGCGGCCATTTTGAATTTCTTCAATTATCATTTTGCATAGATCTAGCTGTCAACATTTGGGAGGGGTTGTACATTTACCCGCAGCCATGTTTTCTAGTCAATGTCATATCGAGCTAGCCAGCTAATTATTCGTTTTAACGTTACATATTTTACCTAGCTCAGTTGCTAGCTTAAAATAGCCTTGCCTGGCAAACCACTGTTGACGGTCACTCCAGCCAGCCTGATAGCTGCACTGGACGTTTGCTGAATACTGCAATTAGTAACATTGATGCGCGGTTCGCTTGCTATGTAGCGTTATATTGCACTAATTGTCACTTCTCAGAAGCTGACATGTGCATACTTCAATAACGAAACCATCCGTGAGCTTCAAGGACAGGTCGCTACCAAACTAACGTTATCTAACGTTGCAGCAGTTAGCTTAAGTCAGTTGTTATAGCCGGTATATTAATGATTTAGCGACCTGGTGTTAGTTTTTAAAACGCAAGCGAAGTGGCCATGTTCTGTTATCAACGAGAACTGCTTTACGAAGTAGCTAACGTTAACGCAAACATTATTTGTTGCAAGCAGTATACCATGTTTAGAACAGCAAAATGTTCTAGCTGTTAGGTAGTTTGGTTTCCAAATCAACCTTTACTTAACTAAACAAACAACGTGTAACTTTACCCACAAAAATTACATGCACACAAAAACAAAGTAGACCTTTCAGCTAGCCGTCTAGCGAGCCATCATAGCAGATTAGCTAGTAGTTGCTGCGTAACTAGTCTGGCTAGCTATTGGGAAGAAAAGGCCTGAAACTAGCCCGTATAGCTACGTTTAATGTCGCTAACGCCTGCTAGGTTGCTACGATTTTAAAACATTTTTCTTCGACAACCAGTTTACACTTACCAGGACGGAGAGGAGTGGTCTCTATTGAGCTACGCTACGTTACAAGCACTTAGTCTTTTCCCCCAGTGCTTTTCAAAGTAAGCTTTAACTTACAAATGGTTATCTTATGTTAGCTATGCGGCTAACACAAGCAGCGTAACAAACCACACACTCGTTTACGCCTGGTAGGTAGCTAGCAATCTAACAAAAAGCAACCCAAGGGGAAAGAGGGCGGTGACAGTTTTAGGGGGGTGGAGGAAAAAAGAAAAGTCGTTGTGATAGTGACGTTTGCGCAGTGGTTAGAAATACAATAGCTAGCTAGCGCAAAGACAGCACGCAGGGCACTTGTCACACGGGAAGTTGACACAGAATCGCTCCATAATGTTGGCAGCGTATTTCTGTTTTGTATCATACGAAATGCATAAAAAAGTGCTATTGATAACCTGCACTAACATGCCTTTGATGCATTTAATATTTTATGTATTTGCATTTCATCTGACCAAAGGGAATCGCTTTGAAAATGACATAAATAATTGGGGGGAATGAACCCAGTCATTCCTCAATGTGCATTTGACAATGCTGGAGGAAGAATTCTTTTGTTAACTATTCTTTGTTTTCTTTTGTTAACTATTGATGAGATGGTAAGAATGCCACCTGGTTATTAGCAAGTATTGATGAATAAACACACAAACTCCATTTGTCTGGAGGTGTATTGTTGGCTATTGATGTTGTGGTTGGGCTTTACCAATATCCCCTTACTCAGTGTGCACCCATTAAATAAAAAAATGTACAGGTTGTATGATTATTTCCACTTTATTTATTGGTAACTTTTTTCTTTCAGCAATCCCTCCAACTCACAATGATTCCCCTTTCTCAGATGATATGATATTTTGGTGCAAAGGTTCAGTTACACAGAGCTCCATCCCCAACCTGAATGGATATACTTCAGTTCTTTTGTGCTGGAAGTCACTCTGGCTAAGATTGTCTGGTAAATGAATGTAATTTAATGTAATGTACACCTCATACTGCCAGCGGATTTGGAGGATGTGCTTTCTGAAGTTGAACACTCTTGTCATTAAATTGGCTGGCGAGCTGATCTTCAGTAATGTGAACAGATTTTGGATGTGCTTTTGTGAGACTCTCCACTTTTCATGTTTAATCTTTTCCTATGTCCATGGGGTTAGGGAAACCTCGAAGTTTGAGGACTTAACCACTGCATACGAACAACGGTCATATTCATTGCACTCTCCATATGCACATGGTTTTGCTTTTGGATTGTAAAGCAAAAACAGTTTCATCTGATTTTTCTTAAACATTTTTTGATGAAGACAGCTGAAAACTGAAAAGCTTGTTTGCCATGAACTGAATATTCTCATGAGTTTTGCATTGTCGAGTTTACCTGTTAGCATCAGTCGGAGCCATGACCCAAAATGGATGACATTAAAAGCATATGAAATCTGTTCTTCACTCTCTGCTTGGAATTTCCTGTACGGGTTTAGCATTGAGTCACCTTTTCTACACCTTGTTTTTAAAAAAGAGTTACCCTTACCTCTCCACCACTGCTTTAATGCTGGTGTACTGTTGTTATGTACTCATTACTGTCAGGTTGAGCAAAGCACTGTCTCATTCACTTCAGTGTTGAGCAAAAGAACAATTGAATGTCCATCCAATGTTTTTTTTTCTCACTGTATGACACCCATTAAAGTTATAATTTTTTCATTAAGCTAGTTTTTGGTATACATTCCCTTGCTCCCTGTTAACTGACAAACATCTGCATTACAGTTGCATATCAACCCCTTTACACACTGAGTCAAGAGTGATATGAATGAGGCTGAAGTTGGCTTCTTATTCACAGCGTCTTATTCAGCTAGTTCCTTTTTCATAGCTTCTCATTCAGCTGTTCATTGGAGAGGAAGTTGGTTTCTTACTTGCAGCTTCTTATTAGGAGGTTTGCTGCAATGCCATGCTGTTTTTCAGATTTTTATTACTCCATGAAGTGCAAATAAAAACTAGCTATTGCATTTAGATTTGGACTTAAACTGAGGTTTAATTAGCAACATAAAAGTTATTTGAAAAAAAAATGTCAGTTGATATACAAGTATATGCAATTGTAGGGTTGTTCATGCAGGTAGGATCTATGCAGAAATGGCACAAATGTGGTCTTTTGTTACCATTCCAGCATTTTGAATATGTTGAATATAAGAGGTTAATTTATGTCAGGCCAGTTTTTAAATTAACCCACACTTGAAGATACTAGAATAAACATTAGGAGGAAGCTGTTTTTGCCTGGCCTGAAATGATTTAAAAGAGAAGCCAGCTTGGCACATACAGCAATTCTGTAGTCACATAGACATTTTTACTGTGTGTGAAGTCACTTTGTGCGTGGCCTAAAATGATTTTACCAACCAAAATGGGCTGAAAAATTGGAACAGATGATGATTTTGTAGTTACAAATGCATTTGCAATATGTTTAAGATGTTAATTTATGTTGGGCCAATTTTTTTAAATCCTTGCTTAAAGAGACTAACATTCTCTAATTTTCTGCCATACAGTACCATTATTCTATCATGAGGACATAGTTTATGTGTGGCGTGAAGTATACATACATTTGCAAAGATTTCCTGTCAACTTCCTATGCTTATATGCTATACAAGAACAATACAATATTTTGCATGAAATATTTTAAAGCTTAAATTGCCAGCTTAAAATGACATTTTTGCTTATGTGGATGGCATACAATACAGTAATCCCATTACACACTGGAATAGCTAACATATTGTGGAAACCTTACAATAGTAAGCCTTTTACTACCACAAAACAGTGTGTTGTTTCCATATTTTATTTATTCAAAGGGCCTCTAGTTAAGCATTATGAGCTTCAGCTTCTTCCAGATGTCATGTAATGTTCCACTTGAGTGAAGACTAGAGTGATTTCACTCCTGTTTCTCCAATGAGACTTTCAATGACTATTCCCCAAACCTTATATGTGGGAATAAATCCATGTGCAGAACACACAACCTTAGCTACTCTAGATTATTAATATGAAAAACTTTTAAAAAGGCAGGGAAAGATATGCAAGAAAAATAGCCTTTATGAGAAAACAATCAGAAATATTTCTAAAATTATATTTTTCAAAAAAACAAACACATGTCCAACCATGATTTCAGCTCCAGTTTTAGCTAGGGCCGTGAGTAGAAAATTAACTTTAAAACTTGATATACACTCACAGAGTTTAAGTCATGCATATTAATACCATTAATGCACATGTTTCTATAGTAACAAAGGCTTATAAATTTCCTGTTGTTTTGAGGCTAGCAACAGATGTAGTTTTATGTTCCAGATCAAGCTTATAAATCCTTTGAAAAACATATCTAGCAATTTGCTGCTTTGATGTCTTTCACCCATAAGACATACATATTTTTAATTTTTTATATATTTATTACAGATTATACTAAAATTGAAAACAAATACAACCAGCTTCCTTCAATGTCAAAACAGCAACAAACACAATATCAAACAACACTTTTGCAGTAAAGATAACATATAGCAAGTAAATTGATCAGCTCAATAACATTCACTAAGAAGCTTTTACAAGGATTTACAGCACAAATGTTTTTCATAGCATATAAAACAATTAATATATTTCAAAACAAATGTTAGTAAGGTACATAGATTTGTGTTGTAAGTCGGAATGCATAGTACTATACATTTGTATTGGTAAACTTCTAATTTTACCAGCTTTTTTGGTTTGTCAGAGCTGCACAGTTAGGATTCTCCATCACCTGACAATTATGAGATGATACTCACTTTGCTCTTTTCTCAGAGTGAGTAAACGCCATCTGCACTTTCCTGGAGATGAACTTAAAATGAAGTCCTTTGCAACCCTGTTGCTTGGCGTGTATGGAAGTACTGTAGTCCCTGGGTTTATAGCCCAACATATCCTGATATCCATTCCAGTGCATAAAGTAAAACCACATAATGGGTTCCTCGCATGTCGAGCAATGATCTCACTGCCTTTACTGGATTCCAGGCTCCAACACGGGTATTCATACTTCTGCATCGGAAAAGGACTTTTCCTTGCTGCGACTGTTGATGACCGAGTTTGAATGAGAGTTGGACCGGGACACCTCTTCGGTGAAAGCTGTCTCCAGCACCGTGAGGATGGACTTGCGCACCTTGTCCTTGAAGTCCTGGCCCATGAAGACGTACAGCAGCGGGTTGAGGCAGCTGTTGAGAAAGGCCAGGCTGGTGGCGATGGGGATGCCGATAGTGGTGATGTGATTGAGAGTGCTGTTGTACTCAGCCATGTGGCTGACCATCTCGATCAACACCAGGATGTGGTAGGGGGCCCAGCACAGGAAGAAGGCAGTGATGACGGCCGCGATGATCTTGAAGGGACGCCCAGAGCGCCCAGAGAAAGAGCGATTCCTCTTGAGCCTGTGGATGATGACAGCGTAACAGCAGACGATGATGGCGAAGGGGACCACAAAGCCCAAGAGGAAGCGGGTGATGATCATGGCCCGGTGGCGGAACGCCCTCAGCTCCACCACGGCGGGCGTCTCGTAGTCCTCCGAAAACGCAAAATTGTTGAAGCAGTTGATCACGTTCTCATCGTGATAGGCAGGTGCGGTGTCCCGGAAGGCGAAATAGGGGGCGCTGAGGATCAGGGCGAGCAGCCAGACGACCAGGCTTACCCCAGATGCCTTGCGGGGGCTACGGTGATTCTGGGCCCAGACCGGATGCACCACGGACACGCAGCGGTCCACGCTGATCACCACCAGGATGTAGACGCTGGCGAACATGTTCAGGAAGCTCAGGGTGCTGTTGAGCTTGCACATGAACTTCCCAAAGGGCCAGTGGAAGCCCATGGCAGTATAGGCCACGCTCAGGGGCAGGAAGGCAGTGAAGAGGAAGTCGGCGACAGCCAGGTTGAGGAACCACACCGTGTTCACTGTCTTCTTCATCTTGAATCCCGTCACCCAGATCACCACGCCGTTCCCCAGCACCCCCAGCACAAAGGCCAGGCAGTAGACTATGAGGGACATGATGTTGAGCGATTTTCTCAGCTCCGCGTGCTCGTCCTCGTAGTAGTCCTCGTAGTACTCCTCTTCTGTACTGTTGTAAGGGAATGTGTGGTTGCTGGGAGCCGTCTCCACACTACTGCCCAGATATGGTGCAGTGGTGGTCTGGAGAAATGCCATCATTGCTGTTAAACCTAAAAGTAGGATAGGAGATATTTGAGGGTTTGTTGAAGGCAAGTTATTTAACTGCAGGTTATTTAGACTCAAGGCTATTAAACATTCTGCAGTTCAGCTGCAAATGTCAAATGTGACCTGCTTTTTCAAATTTGTGTATTCCTGCCAAATAGTACCTTCCCTGTATGCAAATATATGAGCGGTAATTTAACCCTACTTAAAAGCATTACAGAGGATTTCTTGAAACTGCATTATTGTATCTGTAGTGACCTTTATTTTACACTAGAGGGAGCCAATGTCCTACATACGGCTCTGCGATATATCCAGTTCTAAAATTACTCAGTTGTGTAGAGCTGTAAATTCTGTCTGCATACACATTCTTTTTTTGCATTCGCATTATACAGATTGTGCAATATACATTACATATGATTTCCTGCCTTCCTATGAACTTATGGGAAAGCATGGTATAGTTTATGTCAGGCCATTTAATGAAGATAAAGTAGTAAACTAGATTTTGCGTTGCTTTATTTATGCTATTTGTGTGTCAACAGTAATTACACACACACACACACATATATATATATATATATATATATCAGACGTCGTTACTCATGAGCAAACGCGTAAGTATTGAAAAGTATTGAAATGTTGATTTGCGTGAACTAGCCTATGTTTTACCCGGCACACAATGGTTTCCACTATCGATATTTGCAATACAAACTCATTTACAACGACATTTCACACACTAGACTACAATGCCTTTGATAATCAGGCAAAACTTCAACTTACGTTCAGTTACGAGGAAAACGTTTATAATCCCAACTGTAGATCAGTCAGTGGCTCTGCCCAGATCGTGGACTCGTCGTCTACTGTCAGTTCAAAGCAGCGGCAGGGAGTTTTAGATTCTGGGAGTGTTGACGTCACGGCTTTAGGTTACTGAGCCTGTAACTCTGCAGCCGAAGAGTGAGTGAAATTTCAATGCGTTTTCCCCCCAAACTGTTAATATGTAGCCTGTAAGAATTTTTTTGCGAATCAATTTCGATTTAGTGGTATGACATGGCAACAACACTGCTAAAAGTCGCACATCTCCATAGCTGGAATCCCACAAAACACAGACTGTTATTATGGGTGACTTCGACATTTAATTACATATCTTGCATTCTCATACAGCAAACGTGTGTTTATTTTGCACGACTCGAGGCGCAGACACAGGCTTGTCTTAATAGTTTTGCCCTCAAAACGTCGATGAAATATAAATGTAATGCTGCAAAATATTTTTATTTATTTACATTTTTTTATTATTCTTTGTATTTTGCAACAGAAAATCCCCGAACTAAAGTTCCTAAAATACAAATAGTTCCTAAAATCAAAAGTTCCTCAAATCTGTGTGGTGAAAAACAGCAGCATCAAAATGTTGGCCTTTCTGATTTTGATTCAAAAGTAAACCTGCAGTTACACAATATACAGGTAGGCATCTGACAGACCTGTTTACCAGCTAATCTTGCAACTCGATTCATTTAATCTGTTCTGCTGGATAGAGTGGCTCAAGAGCATCCTATAAAACTGTACCTGTGAGGAACAAACTTAGCTCTGCAAATATTTTCAGCTTTTTGACAGGGGCTGTTGCAAGCAGGAAAATCTTTGGAAAATAGAATACATTGCGTCAAAAGAATAAATTACTCCTTGTGATAGCAGTAAATCAGATTCCCACATACACAAGTAAGCTTATATTAAACATTCTGCACCTGCGCGACATATGGCCTTTATTTACTGTCAGTGTTTTAAACCGAGGAATGTCCGCTTTTTCCTTTAAGAAGAGAAGAGGCGAGGCAAGGAATGTGGTCGAGGCTGCGGCCAAAGAAAGTTTGTCCATTTCCTCCGAAGGAAATAAATATGTCTGAAAATAGTTAGAGGCAATGTTTTACCATTACATCATTAAGCTGAACCATATTGAGATTTAAATAAGAATATCATTTTGCAAAATATCTTGTCAGTTACAGACAGACAGTTGTCAGTTTACTTTCACTGGAAGCTAATATTCAGAAGTGTGTGAATTCAACACTGTGATTTCCCTCCAAAAGTGTGGGAAACATTCTGTGGCACACATAACTTGTCTTAGTCTATATATTTCCATGGAACGCTTTCAGTCTGGTTCTGGTACCATCCTGTCCAAAAATAAATGGCAAAATTATTGTGGATTCAAGAGAGAACAGATTTTTGGAGCACAGCTTCAGAGGAAGCAGTTCTGTGCAACTACTGCCCAGTAAAACATCTTGAAAGCGTGTGATGTACTGTATATTTCCAAATCTAGTTTAACAAAAGAAAAAGCTTATCAAGCACTTCAAATCAAATGGCAAGGTGACCAGGAGCTTTATCAGAAAGAAATGCAGAAACTTTCCAGCCTTCTTGCAGTAGCTGTGCAGTGATAGGCCCTACAGTTTATTATTTTTATTTATTTATTTATTTATTTATTTATTTTATTTATTTAGCTTTTTGCGGAGTGAACTCTTGTAGTCAGTGCAATAACTTTGTGTTGATTTCACCCAGCATCTGGGTGTGTGTGCGTGTGTGTGTGTGTGTGTGTGTGTGTGTGTGTGTGTGTGTGTGTGTGTGTGTGTGTAAGTCTGTTTGCATGCATGTGTATCCCTCTGTCATACACAAGTCTTTGCATCATACCTCAGTGGTTATGTATGTGGAAGTGTTACAAAAATCAGTGTTGAAGGAACATCATGTTCTTTGTTTTCAGCACGGGAACCCATATTTACTAGTGATGTACATCTGCATCACTGAGGCCGATGCGATACACATCTGGATGCATTGCCAACGATCCAATACATTAAAGATACATATGAAGCAAGTACTAATGCGATGCGATATGATTCACCCCTATTGCGATGCAGTGCGATTCGACACGATTTGATTCAACACATCGCGATTCAACGCGATACGATGCAATGCAAATCTGTGACTCACCCGGGTCATATCTGTGAGACTTGGCCGAGAGACTTGACGAGAATTGGCCACTGACAGCAGTGGTGATGAGAGAGTGTGCTTGAGAAACAGTTTAGAGAGGAGGAAACAATCTAAATATAAAATCATTGGTCACAAATTATTGGTCACATTTCTAAATAATAAAGGCATAGGGCCTCTACTAATAATTATATAGGGGTCTATAAATAAATCGGATTTTACTGATGCAAAGATGTTAGAAACGATGCATCCCGAGTTCATCCCAAATTGTATCCAGTGCACACTTTTTTAATCGGGGCAATCGCATCGTGAACTTTTATGCTGGTGCACTGATGCGAATCGGTGAATGTTACCATCCCTAATATTTACTCTGTAATAGAGGCAATGCACAGCATTAAGCCACCCTGCTGTGAATTTTAGCAAAATTACAAAACCAAGATGTCTCCCTGATAAAATGTTTGTCAGGCTGCAAGGTTCAACAGCAGAGAGAACACAAGACATTGAATATTTTTTCTGAAATCCCTCTGTGTTTTCTTCCTCTAAATCAACATTTTTGTTGGACTTGTTCAGGCACAGCCCAGCCAAGCAGGATTTAAAAAATGAAACCACAGTAAACATTCCAAGGTGCTAAACAACAGTAATAGTTTTCTGTCAGGTAAAATATAAATAATTTTTCTGAGTCCTGCACATATCTTCATGTTAATCATCACCGCAAGTTTAATCATGCTAATGTGTTTTGTACTGGATTGATGGATTGAAAAACTAACCTGTCCATAGTTGATGGTATCAGGGCAGACATGCAGTATTAATTCAGAAACTTTTTTCAAAGATGGTTGCTTGTTGGTTTGTTACTTGGCTCAGCACATTGTTCATAAAAACCCTATACCTGTTCTGGAACAGATGTTGTCTATTGGAGGGAAAACCCTGTCTTCTTCTAGGGGAGTATTGAAAAATGAATTTTGGAGCCTTTTATGAAGAGTATTGTTCATAAAGAAACCCTGATATATTTACAGTGCGGGTATATCTCCAGCAGGTTTAGAATGGCTGCTACTTTCAATCCACTTGACACAACGGGAGATATGATTATCTTGATGAGGTTACCACCCCTGGAAACTAACACTCTCTTGTTATAGATCTAAGGGGTGATGTCACCTTTTTCTAGTGAAATACTCCTGAATTTTCTCTGTCATACTTTGTAGCTCTGTGGCAAGGAGCTAAGTGGGTGTTCATACATACTGTTCTGAGTTGTGTTTCACCCTTCAAAGTTGCGTTTGCCACAGTCTTACAACTCACAGGTGGCACCAAGATCTGAGCTTTTACCTTCAAATGGCTTTTGTGTATAAAATACAAGTTAGATTTTGTCACAACTAGTGTCGGTGATTTGTTGTGTTATTTATTTTGTGTGTGCAGCACACAGCTTCCATGAAGTCCATACACAATCCAGAAGGTATATAGAAAGAGAGTAGTGGTGGAGGAGCCATGGATGAACAATGCTTGACCATCCATCAATTATTTATTTAATACTACAGACTAGTATTAATACTTTAATACTGTGCTGCTCGGTATGTTGCCCTACTCACTGAAATTGATTTTTACTTTATCTCATTGGTAAAATGCAAAAGAGCCAAATGGAATCCTTGTATTTCTTTCACGCTGTACAGTAAAAACAAACACAGAGGTCCCTTTCTGGTTTGATTTATCATAAGAACACGAGACTTAAATTTCTTTGCTCAGAGGAGGGGTTCCGGGGTGGGGGTTGGGGGAAACTTGGTTTTGGTCGCTGGGTGTATACCCCCTTTTGCACCATAGCAAATTTTCCTACTCGTTCTTCAAAGTGAATGGTGGTTTCTTAAGATGCGACACAGAGCCCAGTCAAAGCTACCTTTGAAATGAACAAAATTCATCTTTAAGAAGAGGCAAAATATTCCTTTGTTGTTCAATTTAGTTAAATCCTTCATATTGTGTAGTTAATATTTGTTTTATGATCATGCCACTCTGTTCATATATTTTAAGTATGTGCTTTGCTTGGCACCTTGTAATCTAAAAAACTTGCAAGTTTTCAGCAGGAAATTGCCCAAGTGGCCCTATATCCTAAGTCATAACCACTTCCAGGAATATGCAATTGACATACTGTGCTGATGAGCTGGAGTTTCAGGGTATTGCATAAACTGTGGTAGCCCTGAGGTGAAGAGTGCAGTCCTGTCACTTCTTCACAATTCTTGGCAGAGTATGCATGAAATAATCAAAAATGTTTTGTAATGAGAAAAAGTAACATTTCCTTAAACCTGTAATTTAAAGTTTGGCAAATGTCCAAAGCAGAAATAATTAACACAATATAACAGAAATAACGTAATAATGAGCCTAGATTTCTCACTTTATTTTCATTTCAATACAAAAATTAAACTACGAAAATAAAAATGTTTTAAATACATTCAAAATATATGAATGTAGAGAAGAAATATATTGCTATGCACCAGAATGGCAATAATGTACATGTTTTAAATTTACTGATTAAGATAAAAAATGTATTACGTATAAATTCCAAAAAAAATCATTTTTTATAAGAGGTGTTACATATATGCCTCGTTTTTGTAACATTTAATGACAGCAGTAATGCTAATTATAAGATCTCTTACTAAATGTAAAATTCTTTTACCTGATGAATTCATTTATAGCATGTGTCTTCACCCTAGGGACCTGCATGGGAACAGTTAGCAGCAAGTAATGTCTTGATTCATAAATGCCCCCATGTCTTTTCCTGTAATGATTGCCTTCAGGGCCCCTGGGGCCACAGTTCGAAAGGTAGATCTGTGCTTGCCTCACAGGATCAGTGTTTATTTTTGTGCCTAGAAGGCCCCTAGACAGGGCCCCTGATCCAGCTGTCTTCCACGGAATGACTTTGTTATAGTGTTTTTTATGACTCTGATGGGAAATGAACCCAAAACCCCCCTTCAGCTGGGAAGACTCTAGCCACAATACCAGCGATGTTCCCTATCTGTCGTTACCGTTTCCTTTTTATGAAACTCGGGACGTTCTCTCTTTTTTGCTGTGATATATAGTTTTACATTTTCTCGGTGACAATGTTTATTTGATCAAAACAAGCCTGAGTCATGAGGTACACCACACATTTATCAACAGCCACCCACAGCCCAGTCCCCAGAAAAGAGAGCAACACTTTTAACATTTGTTAACGTTTGTCCAACTCTGGTCGGCAACACTGTATAGGAAGGAGGAGCATTAGAACGTCTTTGTAATTAGGACAAGATGGTGGTCTGGAAAAGACTGAGTGCTGAGCTTGCAAATCAGGCCCCACCTCTCTATCCCTCTACCCTAGCTCCAAGCACACCCCCGTACATATGAGATTGATTCTGTAGCTGTATAGCCCCCTTCCTCTTAGGAGGGGAACATCTGGCCTGGAGGAACACCATCCCCCCTCCCCCAAAATTCAGTGTTTAACACCCACTGCTCCAAGTTTTTTACATACCCAAACCCCAGGGATGGTTTTTGTGTGGGGGCAGTTGTGATTTTGGCAACCTTTTTGGAGACCCATTGACCTTATTGAAACTTTTCCAAAGTAAAAAAAGAGAACCTGCCTACATACACTAAATAGGGAATTTAATCTGAAGTTTATTACCTTTGCTGCTTACTGATTTACGTAAAAAGAATAAAAAAGTTGTTTTTTTAAGTTGTAACAGGGTGAAGGGTCTGGTGAATTACAACAAAAAAAATTGTAGCAATAAATGTAGTTGAAAGAGTGCTGAAGTGAATATCCTCATGTACCATATAGGGAACTAACTGTATGTTTCCCACAGTGATTACTGAGAAACTTTATCTGTGAGACACTTAATAGGTACTACGAGTTGAGAAGAGAAGTTAGAGAAGTGGTAAGCCCCGTTGTCTGACCAACTGAGCAAGGCCTTTATCCCTTCCCTTCTCTCTTACTGTCCAAAATTAAGGCCACTGATATATGACATGTTACTAAAATTTCAATGTGCCATGTAACCACATGTACATATATATGCAAATGTTACTGCTTGGCTTTTAATTACTTTATGTTAAACTGCACATGTGATGGTCGAGCCTCCTCTCTTCCCCTGTGAGTACAGTATAGGGGGGCCTCTTTAGTGGATTGATATGGAGAACTCCAGAATGCTTGGGATGAAGGTGCAGTTGGAAGAATGAGGGGAGTATGTTGTTGCCCGTTCTCATCTCATCTCATCTGTTGTTGCCTTAAATGCATAAGACCCTGGTAACTTCAGTTAAAATTGCCCATTATTCTGATGGCTGAAAATTCATCAACAAATGCCAGGAAACATTCTTGGCTGTTGTTGTCTGTGTAGTGTTTGTTTTCATGAATGCTTTCACACCAAAGCCACTTGTCTGGGCGCCGCTGCAGAAGCAAGCAATCTTTGAAGCGATCGAGAGTTCTCACACTATGGGCGGCCAGTCTCCACCCAGCCTACATCCAGCCAGTATACACATCGCTTGAAAACTCCTCTGCACTGCCAAAGGAACAGATGTGTGGGGGTTTCAGAGAGCACAAGGGAACAGAACAAAGCACTTCATATTGAGAGTGGGAGCATACATCCTTCACTGTAATAAAAAAAACTCTAACATGGACGAGTGGGATGATTCATGATTTGCTTATCAGTCCCATCGGCCATTGTGTTAATACACTGGTGCAGCATACTTAACAGTGGGGAGAGGTATTTAATTTGGGAAATACAGTTTTTTCCTCTGTGAGGATTATTCAAAAGGCATGGTATAAAATATAATTTTTGGCATGACACTGTACAACTGTTTGTATTTAACCTTGACCTGCTCCATATGTACGATTTGAAACAGATATGTTAAAAGCTAATATCTGTGAGACTGGGATTGGGTTTGTATCTTGTTATTACAGTTTTATACTTTGAAATTTCCTCTAGTACTATTTCTTAAGCAGTTTTGCTTAAGTTAGTTGTGTGAGTGATTGTAAAACCGTTCACAGTCTGAGTCGCCCCAAATAATTCTTCTCAGGAAATGAATAACTGCAGCTCTCTCTTGCTGGGTAACTGTTGCAGCAGGACGTTGGTGTGGTGTTGGTGTAGGGAGGGCCAATCGGGGACTTTCTGATGTTGTCGTCATCATCGCTGGGGTCAGGTCAGGTTGATGGGGCACATCAGGTCTGGCTGGTTGTGGTGCTTGGAGGATGGACGCTGCCAGGCCTCGGATCTCCTCCAGAAATCCTTCCTCCCGCCATTGCTGCACAGTGAGGAAGTCCCTCAGCCGCAGCACCATGTCTGCCTCAGGGGCTGCTGCTTGACTGGGAGGCCCTTGCTGTGGAGTGCTGGTGTTCGGGCGTGCTCCCTGCTGCTTGGACTCCCTCTTCCTCCACTGTATCCCAAGCCTCTTCATCTTTCAAGTTGGGCAGCTTCACCTTCTGGGACCAAAGGGCTGTCCTCCTCCTCTCAGGATGTGCTGTCTTGCCGCTGGCCATCCCACCACTGACACCAAATGTGGTCTAAGATAGGGCGGGAAGAGGTTCAGGTTGGTGTGGGGGTATGAGTGCCGCTCGCAGCCTGGGACAGAGCCCTCTGTCACAGCATGTTTTTTGCCCGTTCTCATCTTCCCCTACAGGTTTGAGAGAAGGATGGCATGCTGGGGAGGATGGACCAAGGTCAGACGGGGGATGCATGCATGCTTACTGACACTCATATTCACATTGAGAAGGACCTGACCTGGGGCATGAACACCACAGAACGGGTAAAGAAGGCACAGCAGAGACTCTACTTTCTGAGGGTCCTCAGGAAGAACAACATCGCCCAGAGACTGCTGGTGTCCTACCGCTCCACCATAGAGAGCATTCTCACTGCCTCTGTGTGTGGTTTTCCAGCTGCACTGTGGCACACAAAAAAGAGCTTCGGAGGTTCATCAAGACTGCTGAGGAAATTACCGAGTGCCCTCTCCCCACTCTGGAGGACCTACACAGTTCCCGCTGCCTCAAGAGAGCCCATGACATCATAAAGGACACATCCCACCCCGGTCACTCTATTTGAATTGCTACCGTCAGGCAGACGGTATAGAGCCATTAGAACAAGGACAAACCGACTCAAAAACAGTTTTTATCCCATAGCTGTACAAGCTTTAAATACCACTAAAACATAATGTTCACGTTCACTGTGCAATAAGGGATCTGTGCAATTAATGTTCATGGTTCTTCACTGTGCAATAAGGGTTCTCACTCTGCAGTAAGGGATCTGTGCAATTTTTCTGGCAGAATGTAGATATCTCTGTGTGTTTTTACTTGTGTTCTACCTTTTTCACTTTTTAATATAGCCTTACTTTTTAGATTATTTTTATAGATTATTTATAAGCTTTTTTATTGATCCTTTGCACTGTTGAGGATTGCACTCAATTTTCGTTGTAAATGTTACAATGACAATAAAGAATTATTCTATTCTATTATATTCTATTCTATTCTGTTCTATTCTATTCTATAGTCATGCACATGCATAATAATCTGTATGTTGCATACTTATTCCACTGAAGTTTCCAAGTAACCACTCAGAGATGGGCAGTATTTCTGTTACTTGTATTTGAAATACGTATTTCAATTACTTTTGAGTATTTTGTAATTTGTGTTTGACAGGGCTGAAAAAATTCAGCCCTGTCATCTCTCCCCCCCAGCAAGCCAGCACATGCTTCCTGCCTCAACCAGTGCAGTGGACTGTCCATCAAGATAAACATTTTATCTGAACTGCAATAACTATATAAAATACACTATATGGCCAAAAGTATGTGGACACCCCTCCTAATTTTTGAGTTCAGGTGTTTCAGCCACACCAATTGTTAACAGGTGCATAGAATCAAGCACATAGCCATGCAATCTCCATAGGCAAACCTTGGAAGTTGAATGGGCATTTACATTTACATTTACATTTAGGTCATTTGGCAGATGCTTTTATCCAAAGCGACTTACAAGTGAGGAACAGCAAGCAAGCTACATTAATGTAGAAGACATTGGGTCATACTGAAGAGCTGGGTCATACTGGAGAGCTCAGTGACTTTAAACGTGTCACTGTCATAGGATTCCATCTTTGCCACAAGTCAGTTCGCGAAATTTCTGCACTGCTAGATCTGACCCGGTCAACTGTAAGTGCTATTATTGTCAAGTGGAAGTGTCTAGGAGCAACAACAGCTCAGACATGAAGCGCTAGACCACGCTTACAGAGCGGGGCCGCCGAGTGCTGAAGCGCATAGCACGTAAAAACCGCCTATCCTCTGTTGAATCACTCACTACAGAGTTCCAAACTGTCTCTGGCTGCAACATCAGCACAAGAACTGTGCGTCGGGAGCTTCATGAAATGGGTTTCCATGGCCGAGCAGCTGCACACAAGCCCAACATTACTATGCGCAATGCCAAGCGACGGCTGGAGTGGTGCAAAGCACGCCGCCACTGGACTCTGGAGCAGTGGAAACGCGTTCTCTGGAGTAATGAATCACGCTTCACTATCTGGCAGTCTGATGGACGAATCTGGGTTTGGCGGATGCTAGGAGAGTGCTACTTACTGGAATGCACAGTGCCTACTGTAAAGTTTGGTGGAGGAGGGATAATGGTCTGGGGTAGTTTTTCAGGGTTTGGGCTAGGCCCCTTAGTTCCAGTGAAGGGTAACATTAATGCTACAGCATACAAAGACATTTTACACAATTGTATGCTTCCAACTTTTTGGAAACAGTTTGGGGAAGGTCCTTTCCTGTTCCAGCATGACAGTGCCCCTGTGCACAAGGCAAGACATGGTTTGATGAGTTTGGTGTGGAGGAGCTCCAGTGGCCTGCACAGAGCTCTGACCTCAACCCCATTGAACACCTTTGGGATGAATTACAACACCAATTGCGAGCCAGGCCTTCTTGTCCAACATCAGTGCCTGACCTCACAAATGCTGTTTTGGCTCAATGGGCACAAATCCCCACAGACACACTCCAAAATCTTGTGGAAAGCCTTCCCAGAAGAGTGGAGGCTGTTATAACTGCAAAGGGGGTGCTACAAGTTGGCTTGGATAGTTAACAACATGAAACAGCTTGACGAGCATATAAGACTGGTTAGCCATGGGTAGCCAGCAAGTGGTAGCTGGATGTGTAATTTACGTCTTGCTACATATTGCATGGTACATAGTGGTTAACATTATAATATATCAAGCTAGCGATGCTAACAAGCTAGTGACGCTAGCAAGCTGTCTAGGCTGGTGCATAGCTAGGGTTAGCAAGTTAGCTTGTCAGTTGGATAGCTATGGGAAGAGGGAGATCGGGAGCTTGTACACATTTTATGTTCATGATAACCATCTAATTGTTTGCACTCCCAAACTTAGTTGTTGCTTGGTTGATGAGAGCCACTTAAAACGAATAGTGGCTAGTCTCCACTGCCATGTCTTTGAATTGGACAGAGAAAGTTTCTACATACTGTACAAGACATACTATTTTCAGTATGTTTGTTCTGTTGTGTTTTTTACAGATTGGCTTAGATACAGTAGCAGTCTACTTCCTGTTCTTCCTTCCTGTAGGGTTCACACTCTCAGCAGAGCCTTCTGTAGATTATAAAAATCTGAATGTTCTGCCATTTTGTACAAATTCAGAATGTCCAATGTTACAAATGTATTTTCCTGTATTTTGAAAATACAAAATACATGTATTTTATCTTGATACATTTTCTGGCACCAGTATTTTGTATTTTATTTTGATACATTTATTTGAGGGGTATTTTGCATTTTGTAACAAGATACATTTTGGTGTATCTTTGCCCATCTCTGTAACCACTAATGATCTAACAACTCAACAACTGTTGCTCATTTAACTTGAATGGATACACATGTTCTGTTGTGCTGGAAGTCGCTCTGGATAAGAGCGTCTGCTAAATGCATGTAATGTAATCTATCTCCCATTACATCAAAAGTTAGCCAGTGGGGAGGACCCCAATGTAACCGCTTGCTTCACTAGGGAACCTCTGAGAAACTACTGAGTTGGTTTCAGAGTGGTCTCCTTGTGTACATTGTGACTGGAATAAGCCGTCTTTGTTTCAAGCTAAAACTCCAGCCTCTGTCAACCCTGAGTGTGCCCCAACTACTTGAATGGAGAAAAAGAATTTTTAAAACTTCAAGTAGTGCTGGTTCCAGTCTGATGTTGCCTTAAATGCATAAGACCCTGGTAACTTCAGTTAAAATTGCCCATTATTCTGATGGCTAAAAATTCATCAGCAAATACCAGGAAACGTTCTTGGCTGTTGTTGTCTGTGTAGTGTTTGTTTTCATGAATGCTTTCACACCAAAGCCACTTGTCTGGGCGCTGCTGCAGAAGCAAGCAATCTTTGAAGCGATCGAGAGCTCTACGGGCGGCCAGTCTCCACCCAGCCTACATCCAGCCAGTATACACATCGCTTGAGAACTCCTCTGCACTGCCAAAGGAACAGATGTGTGGGGGTTTCAGAGAGCGCAAGGGAACAGAGCAAAGCACTTCATATTGAGGGTGGGAGCACACATCCTTCACTGTAATAAAAAAAAACTCTAACATGGACGAGTGGGATGATTCATGATTTGCTTATCAGTCCTGTAGTAAAGGGCCACGTGTCTTTGTCTTTGTTTGCGCACCACCCTCACCTCTCACAGGCACTTTGTTTACAACTCAGCTGAAACCTGCCCAAACTGGTCCTGCTGCTCCCCTTATCAGCAGGACCCCCGCAGTTAACTCGAGGCACAGGCACACCCGCAAGGATGGCCCCCAGGTCACCATTTGCCCTCTGACCTGTCCGTATCCTTTGGCCACCAATAAGAACCTCAACAGGGCCAAGGATATGGGACAATACAAAAGTAGTGGTGACCTCCCCCACCTCAGTACTGCACCAATACCTGTGGGGTGAAGAACTGGGGAGTCCAAACCTTTGGGGACAGAGTATTGTGTTATTGTGTGCGTCTGTGCCTACGAAAAACACACACACACACACACACACACACACACACACACACACACACACACACACACGCATTCCACACATACCCCACGAAATCCTCAATAAAATTCTGAACCCGGAACCTGACTCCTGTGTCCTGACCGACACCCCACTGTGACAGCATCATGAGCCTGAGCCTATTTTAGGGGTGAAACTGCCCCTCAGTTTCAAGTCCCATTGGCCATTGTGTTAATACACTGGTGCAGCATACTTAGCAGTGGGGAGAGGTATTTAATTTGGGAAATACAGTTTTTTCTTCTGTGAGGATTATTCAAAAGGGATGGTATGAAATATAATTTTTGGCATGGCACTGTACAACTGTTTGTATTTAACCTTGACCGGCTCCATATGTAAGATTTGCAACAGATATGATAAAAGCTAATATCTGTGGGATTTTGATTGGGTTTATATCTTGTTATTACAGTTTCACAGATACAGACAACAGATCACAGATACAGACAACAAATCACAGATACAGACAACAGATTGAGGAACACTTCAGCAACACCACCAACCCCCGACACATGTGGGAAGGAATCTGGTCCATCACAGCCTACAAAGGGAAGAACACCTGCCCTCCATCCAGCGACGCTGCACTCAACACCTTCTTCGCTCGGTTCGACAGGGACAACAAAGCACCAGTGGTGAAGGCCCTGCCATCTGATGGAGAGACAGCACACAAGAAGTGAGGCGGACCCTCCACAGTGTCAACGCGCGCAGAGCAGCTGGACCAGACGGCGTCCCTGGGAGGGTCCTCAGAGACTGCGCCGATCAGCTGGCAGAGGTCCTCGCTGACATCTTTAACCTCTCTCTGTCCCTTGCTATGATCCCCAAATGCTTCAAAACATCCACCATAATCCCGATACCCAAGCAGTCAGCAGTGACAAACCTGAATGACTACAGGCCTGTCGCCCTCACCCCTGTAGTCACAGAGTGCCTGGAGCGACTTGTGATGACCCATATCAGGAGTGTCAACCCTGCTACCCTGGACCAGCACCAGTTTGCCTACAAAGCAAACAGGTCAACTGAGGATGCAATCTCCATCACCATCCATACCGTGCTGGGCCACCTGGAACACAAGGACACCGACACCAGACTGCTTTTTATTGACTACAGCTCCGCATTTAATACCATAATTCCCAATAAACTGCATTCCAAACTACACAATCTGGGTCTCAGTACACCAGTTTGCAACTGGATCCTGGACTTCCTAACAAACCGCCCCCAGACAGTCAGATTAGGCAAGCACACATCATCCACCCTGATCCTGAACACTGGAGTACCCCAAGGATGTGTACTGAGCCCACTCCTCTATGCCCTCTTCACCCATGACTGCACTCCTGCTCATGCATCCAACACCATCATCAAGTTTCCAGATGACACCACAGTGATTGGGTTAATCTCAAACGACGATGAATCGGCCTACAGAGAGGAGGTGCAGAACCTGGTGGGGTGGTGTAACAACAACCTCTCACTCAATATCAAGAAGACCAAAGAATTGATCATTGACTTCAGGAAAACCTGGAGGAATGAACAGGCACCACTAACCATAAATGGAGAAGCTGTGGAATGAGTCTCCAGTTTTAAGTTCCTGGGAGTAAGGATAACAGAGGACCTCTCTTGGACCACCAACACCTCTGCAATAGTAGGGAAAGCACAGCAGCTTCTGTACTACCTCAGGAAACTGAAGAGAGCAAATCTGCCCCAGAAACTACTGGTGAACTTTTACTGGTATGCCATAGAAAGCATACTGACATACTGTGTAACTGTATGGTATGCCAGTTCCAACAGAAATGACCAGAAAACACTACAACGTGTAATTAGGACTGCACAGGACATCATAGGGACACAAGTCCCAGACATTGGGACCATCTACAGCTCATGCTGTCTGCGACGGGCACACAACATTATCAGGGACTTGACTCACCCCAGCAACCACCTGTTCAATCTCCTCCCATCTGGCAGGAGATTCAGATGTATCTCAGCTCGCACAACCATACTGAGGAACAGCTTCTTCCCCAGAGCTGTAATGCAGCTCAACACATCCCCCCCACTCCACCTCCCATAGAAGAGACAGCAACAATGGACATGTGCAATAATGTCAGTATTATATGCGATGCAATGCAAATCTTCCTCTTGTGCAATAATATGGACTATGCACACCGCACTTTAATACAGTATAATGTTATACAATAGTACTTCTTCCTGTCACTTCACAGACACTTTACTGCTATTACTATTTATTTATGTTCCATTACTCTTATATTCTACATCACACATCTTGTACCTTTTTTTTGTATTTATTCTTGTTGCCTTTAATTCTTACTGTATGTTGTCACAGCACTGATACCGGGAGTAACTGTAATCTCGTTGTCCTGTAAATTGACAATAAAGTTCTCTTATGTCTTATGTCTTTATACTTTGAAATTTCCACTGTTACTATTTCTTAAGAAGTTTTGAGTTAAGTTAGAAGTTAATTGTGCAGGAGTGATTGTAAAACTGTTCACAGTCCAAGTCGCCCCAAATAATTCTCTGTCAGGAAATGAATAACTGCAGCTCAGTTACAGTTCGAGGACTGTTATACCAGACTATGTTTTGCCATAGTCCCTGACTTGCCTGCCAAACTTGTAATTAGGCCATCCAACGCAAATACCAATTTGGGCGTGTGAGACAGCAAGTACGAGATTGGGGTGAATGTGTGTTTGACTTTATGATTTTCGTGGGGGCTGTTCTGTGACCATGGAGCTAGGGTGTGTCCCAAGAGGAGAGAATGCCAATCAGCACACTGAATGCTCACGGTCATGTTTCAGAGCGTCTGTTGCCTTGGCATATATGTAATTAAAAAAGCCCAAAACCCAATTCAACTTTTTTCTTGAGAAGCCACTGGTCATTGATGAGTAACTTCCAGCGAACAAAACCCGTTTTAAGGAAACAAATCGAACACCCATAGCAACGAAATGAAGAACAAAAACGTAAAGTAATGAAGAAAACGCCAAAAATGTAGAACCGTAACCTTCACCAAAGATAAAGAAAGCAACAGAATACAAACTCCCCCTCAAAGGTAACCACCGACACTGGTCAGAGGCAATGCTGGGAAATGGGTTGCTGTTTTCATGGAGGAGGGGTGTGGGGAAACCAGAATGGTGTTGTCATGTTAAATTCATCTCTCTTTCATCCCTGTTCCACTAACGCAAACAGCATTCTTATCCTTACCAGCCAAACCACTTCCTTCTCTGACTACTCCCTGCCACAGCACCGCACCACCAGACCCCCCCCCCCGCCATGCAAACTGAACAGCCACAGACAGACCGTGTCCACAGAAACTGGCTGTAAACAAGTGACCTGATGGATGCAAAGTGCAGATCTGCGGCAGATTCCGTCTAGGAAATCAGTTCCCCGGAACATCTGGGGAGGAGAAAGGAGCAGCAGGAAGATTTCACAAGAGGAAGACTAAATAAGTGAAGAAAAGAGGCATTGTCAGACGATGGCCCAGCGGAGGAAACTCGGCCCGGAAGGGGGACACGTGCAATTTGGGGAAAATGTGATCGGCACCTCTGGCTTTCTGACAAGGTCAACATCCCTTCAGGGTTGCACAAGCAAGGACTTTGTGAAATTTCTCTTCCTTTTTCTTCAGCTTGCTGTCAGGCAACATAATGCTGCAATGCATGTGTAAAACACATGGTGTTGTACAAATGGCCTTGCATCTGCATTTCTAAATATAATTTTATAGCTCTGCGTCTGCATTTAAACATGGGTTTTAAGAAATGGCAGACATTCATTGCTTCGCTAAAGCTGAGAAGTGCTCTATGACCATGCAAGCAGTTGTGCACTGATGACATGGGTATCCTTAGACTGGAGCAGAATCTGTATGCACAGCCGTTAAGCCCAATTTTTCCAGAATGAATTGTTTAATTGTTTACAAGAGCAGCTTTTTAAATGGACTTCAATCTCTTCTTGACAATTACATCTGAGCAGTATGGATGACAACATACATAGCACTTCCTCTTAAATTTTATGTCTTGTGGTCATACCATGGTCATGCTGGTAGTTACTAGCATAATTGAAATGAAAGTATTTGCTTTATTTTCCAATGCATGAAAATGATAAATGCTTGATACAACATGTATAGTCTCTGTCACTGACGAATATATTCACCGATATATTAATCAATATATTTTATTTATTGATCTACTTGCATGACTCTCTTAACTTACAGCTTGTCAGCAATTTGCAAGGTCATCATTGGAAGATGGACTAATATAATAGAAGATGCAAATAAGAGAACTAGCATGAACAAGGTCATAGTTAAAGACCAGCCAGTAACACAATAACTGCATCAAGCAGAAAAACAGTGAAAAAAATAAAAGCATGCAGTTATTGGATTAGCATGTACAGTGTACCTAACCATTATCCTCAAGAGCAACATGCCTACATGATGTTAATGTGCTCAAGTGCCTCCTAATTATCAATGAGAGCAACATAACCTTACATCATAATGGTGTCAACCAATGATTCACACCAGGAACAAAACCTTGCATCATACTGCCATACTCAGCATAATCAGCAATGACCTGTTAGAGCTGTGCATCTCTATTTTAGATTTCACATCGAGGTTATAGTTATCAGAGTGCTAGGTGTGGAGCATGTCTACACTCAGGGAACTGAGAGAGAGTGTTTGATTTTTGTTGGTGTGTGAAGATTGTGAGTGATGCTGTAGTCTTGCCAGATGCAGGTAGCTTGTTCCTTGAATGGTGACAAGTAAAAACTCTGAGTTCGGGAGGTATGGCAGGAGGTACTGCCAGACAAAGAAAGGCTACCAAGCTGAAAGCTCACACAGGTGTGAAGTCTTTTAAATGGAGTCATTCCTGTGAGTGCCCAGTAGGTCAGCAGCAGGGTCTTGAACTTGATCAAGACAGCAGCATTTTGATCTAGTTGAAGTTGTTTAGTGACTTGAACATAGTGGATCAAGAACTTGGATAGGGAGCTGGAAAGATGAGGTGAGATATGGATGGATTTTTCTACTTTTGCAGAGAAAGAATCTACAAGATTGGTTGGTTGAAATATTCTTTGTGAAGCTGGACATCAAGAGTAATGCCATGGGTCTTTGCAATTTGGGAGAGGTAAAGTGTAGAAGATTTCTTAAAGGGGTGAGGATGGTATGTAGAGTAGGTTTGTGTTGGAGAGAGTTCTCTGCTGCACATCAGAACTCCTTTTCAAGATGGAGCCTCTCTTTGAGGTAAATCTGCCCATGTAGTGCCTGATATTCCCATCCTGCCAGGGTGGACAGCAGCATCTGGTGGTTTGCTATGCCAGCCAGTGCAGAGATGTAAAGAAGGACAATGACAATGGAAACAGAGGCTGTTCTGGTGAAGTGGAGGGCCTCAGTACAGATAAGAACCTACTCTGCGGAGTATACAGCTCCGAGAACAGACTGATTAGGGGTCATGAGGTTATTCTCAAAGAAAAACAACAATTCAACAATTGTTTACATATAGTATGCCCAATTGCTGACCACTAGGCCCCTGGGTGCTTATAACGTGAGCTGACCACTAGGGCCCCTGGGCCCCTCCGCACTTAAAAATGAGCTGCGCAGTAGCATGTGCCAAAAACATCTCAGCCCATTGACACTTATGTCAAGACCTTGAGTCAGAGTCAGACCTTGTCAGACAGCTAGATTATGACGATCTAGTGGATGATTTTGCGAGGAGGAAGGCAAGAAAGACACCAGTATAGGAAAGCGGGGGGACCTCCAAAAGACATGTGCCCAGGGGCCTCACGGGACCATGATCCGGCCCTGCTAACCGCTTCCTATATTCTCTGTCTACACACACACACACACACACACACACACACACACACACACACACACACAAACATTTGTACACACAGAGGTCTTGTCAGGATTACTATTGTGTCACATGTTCAGTTCTAAATGGAAGTCATGCTACGTGTCACATTTCTGGTTCCCTTTTGAGTCATGATGTTGAAGTCACATATTTGATGGCATCGTACACCAAAATGTTCCGTCTTTTTTGTCAGCTCATTTATGTGAAAGCTCTGAAGTCATGTACAGTCTAGCTGTATAGCATTACGTCACATCATTTGTTTATAAACCAGTATATATAAGACAGAGATTATTTATAAAATTTTTACAGTCTTCTACATGGTATGTTGTCTGTTTGACATCATTGCTTTTCTGTCCTGCTCTGCTTCATGTAGCATTTCAAATAAATCACCATTCAGCCTCACTGGTCATTGTGTCAGCTGGGCACATGACTAGTTTTTTTTATTGCGATCTAGAATTTCAACAAAAAATGTTCATCTAGTTATAGAGGATAAGTAGGATGCAATCAGCATATCTTTGGTATTGGGTTTACTTCTGAAAACCAATCTAGGAGGGCCTCTTTTGGTGAGGGTTGAACTCCACTATGCAGACAGAAATAATTTTTAAAAGCAACATACTTCTGTGTTTGCACATTGTCTGCCAGTTCTTTTATGCAGTTAACAGTTGGTGTGTTTCATATCCATTGTATATTGAGAATATTTTTGGAAAGCTTCATGAGGAATGTTCATGTGGGCAGACTTTCTGCATTGAAGAAGTTAGGATGCATCCTGCAGATCTCAAAAGGAATCAAGTAAATTTAACATATTTGCTGTGTGCAGAGTTGAGGAATAGATCTGTAACATTTTGCAGGGCAATGGCTTCCCCCTTGTGAGCAAGTTTCTTCATAAAAGTCTGATCATTTACAACAGCATCAGTTCTTTTTCTTTCTTACAGACACATATTGTTGTGCACTGTGTCCGTGCTTTTATCTATAACTGATTCAACAACACTGTATTTAAATTCATTGAAAAATAAAATGGTGAGGCTCATGAGTCAGTGGCTATTGTCCGTGTGCACCTTCCTCATACACATACAGCCAACGACAGGTTCTGCAAGTTATAGAAAATAAGAAGCAGGTTGCAGTGGTCAGAGGCTACTATGTACAAATAGTGCAGCTTCAGAATAAAAATACAAGTCTAGTCCCTAGACTTCAGCAGTGCAAGAAAACCAAATAAGCCACAGAGCAGAACACAGAGAGAGAGGGAAGGTTGTTTGCATGAGATGAGAGTGTGGTATTTTTAAACCGTAACTACCTATAATTATGGGATTGGCTGAACGTATACCCTAGTTAAAATGTTTTCCTGTCTGGTTCTGATAACACCTTGGCATACGCATGTAGTTGTGCACTTACTGACTTTCTGCTATTTTATCCTTTGATTTAGCGAAGGCCTCATTGTTTTAATGGTATTGCATGGTGATAAGTCTGAACGTAAAGGCGGAAAGTATGAAACGTGTATAATGATGTCCAATCACAGAAAAATAAATTCACAATAAAAAGTGGGATAATTTTGGCTTCCTAGAGGGAATATGAAAAGTTATGAAGCACTTTAAAATCCCTGCAGTTATAGACAGAAATAGTATATATTTACATGACATATTGTAAGAACTGGGTATTGAAAAAAATGTTGGTAGAAAGTAGTAGGGGAGCAAAACTACAAATGAAGAGAATGAACAAAATCAAGAGCCTCATTTAGACATTTTACTTATGAATTACACTATGTTAACCAGAAGTTAAAAAGCTATAAAGCTCCTAAGAGTTTTTCTTCTTAAATCTTAGTTTTCCTTAAATCAAAGAATATGGGTACATGTAACTTGTTACAAAAGTGGAAAACTGATTTCCTCAGCATAACTGAGTAGTGGTCATGTAATAAGGTTTTGTCATTTCTCACCGTTAGGAAAGTATTGAGCAAGTGAACACAGGAAGTCACAAGACGCTCACAGCCCCTCACTTAAAGCCTGAGTTTAGCTACACATGTTGCGTTGCTCGGATAATCATAGTGATGGAACAGCATGGAAGAATGAGGTAATAATTCTATGGCAACACTGCCAATGAAGGCACCACCATGACCATGTGATATGTGACACTTGTGACAGATGCTAGTGTTTTTTTTCAACATACAGTGAAGACTTTACTACTGTTGATTATTCAGGATGACTTACATTTAAAACAATCTTCTACATTCACTAGTCCATCTACACACTCTGTAGGCACTCTGCTTTCTGAAGGCATCTGGTTTCAGTATCCAACTTTGAATTGCAGTTCCACTTTACCTATGCAAATTGTCCAATAATTACATCTTTTAAAAGGAGCTCCTGTCATTGAGTAAACAGTTAAAATATTCATATCTGAATATGAATACATCCAACTATGTATCCTAGAGGAACAAGTTCCAGGCAATTTACATGTTAGCATGACATCCTTTATTGGTGCACATGAGTGCACACCATCTTTTATCTTAAAAGTGTATCAAGCACACTAGTGCCCTCTATTGGTTGTAAGATACAATATTTCAGTAGGCACATATGAGCGCTGTGAGGATGTATCAAAAATATATTTTATGAAATACTTCACCGACATATTCAATTAGGCCAATTACCTCTGACAGTCCTATCTGCATTTTTAGGATTCTTTAAAGCTAACCAAACTATTTGCAGCCAAGTGCACATTATGAAAGTCATTACAAATCTCCAATGACACCAAAATTTGTACTCTATTTTTGTAATCAGTGTTTCATTGAATATTCCATACAAGGGCAACGAATACATACATCGTTGTACAAGACAAGAATAATACACACATAGCCTTAGCAGAATAGCATAGCAGAATATGTGGTCTTAACAGTTTCCACTTGAATTGGTAGGTGCCAGACATAGAAACATGTGAGCTATGTTTTAAGTAATATATGTATTCCATGTTAATTACATGCAATCTAATTATCATCTGTAACAATTATAAATATGCAAAGAATAAAAAAATAACCTTTCTCAACCTCTTATTACAATTCCCAGTGATCGAGTCCTGTGCTACCTCCTCTCCCCTCTAATTCCACCATTCCTAATTCATTAATACAAGTGGAATATTTCTTTTTCCCCACAGCCAGTTTAGATGAAAAGCGCCGCTAAATTTACCCTGGGAATGCAAAACGTGCTACGGCTATTTCAATTTTCCTACAATTTTCAACAGTTTAAAAAGAGCAGAACCCGAAATGTTGCACAATGCCGTGGCACTGAATTTGACTGAGGACCACACATTCTCTGCCACATGTCTGGAACATTCAAGGGAAAATAAATAGCTTATATCGCATTCCAGGTCAATGTCAATGGCAAACATTTTGAAGATAACTTTGAAACATTGTTTTTAGGAATAACACAATGTATACATGTACTTGTATAGTATTGCGATGTAGTGTACTTGGCTTCCGTTGCCTAGTCAGATCGCACAAGTTAATTTGTGGTAGGGCTTGTATGTTGTTATGTTCACGCTCACTGATTTTTGAGTGTTGTTAGCCTGGTCTGACACTGTTGCTTATTTAACTTGAGTGGACATGCTTATGTTCTGTTGTGCTAGAAGTTACTCTGGATAATAGCGTCTGCTAAATGCGTGTAATTAACTCCTCCCGTTAATGCTGGTGCACTTTTCATTACCCATGCTGTGTTTGTCATGAATTGAATTGAATGTGCATTATATCGGATGGTTATTTACACAACTAGAGGTACTCTCATGTTAGTCATTTACTGCTATGGCTGCTTTTTCAAGGCTGTTCACAGCCATGTTACCTTATGTTGATTCCCAAGAGTGTTGCTATTTGAAATAGCAGTTAATAAGCAGATACATTGCGTCCTTGAGCCCAAGTGAGATAACAAAGCTAAAGAGAATGTATAAAAAGGCAGGGAGAACCCTGAATTTGCTCCACAATATCGACAATATGGCATGCACAAAACTCTTCCTCACTCTCTCTCTGTTTGGAACAGCTGGTAAGAGAGCAGTTCATTGAATTTGTACTGATCTGCAAAAGGCACTTTGCAATTGACTGATAGCGAATGGATGAAAACTGTTGTCTGACTGATGCACTGATTGTTAACAGTACTTGCATACATGCCCACAGAAAGTTTAACTTTGGTCTGCATGCTAAAACTGAATAATCAAGATGCAATGGATCCAACAATGTAAACTGCAGTGGAGCAAACCACTTGGAGTTGTAGGAAACATGTAAACAAATAATATTATTGTATCTACAGCCTACATAAGCAAGGTACTGTATTCTGAAAAAGAACAGCTATGGAAACCATAATAACGTGTATTCATACTGTAATTTGATATGGCCGCACACGACACAGGATGACACAGTATGTCCAGTCAATAGGCCACCATCTTCTCTTCCCGTTTCTGCTGTTACATCTTTGCCCCTCTTTCTCACAGTCACCACGCCTGTGGAAGATGATAAGATTGTCAGAGGGTATGAGTGCAGGAAGAACTCTGTGCCCTACCAGGTGTCGCTGTTCACAGGGTACAACTTTTGTGGAGGGTCCCTCATCTCCAGTGAGTGGGTGCTGTCTGCTGCTCACTGCTACAAATCGTGAGTACAAAGAGCTAGAGGTTTTTCACAAGATACTATGGCCCATCATGGTGTCCAAAGAGACACATCTTTAAACATTGCCTTTACTTTTCACCAACAGTAATTGCCCTCTTTTTTTCAAATACCACATTTTTCCCCATACAAATATCATTAATCTTGTTGATGTTGTTTTATTGTTTTATGAATTATACGTCACTCTGGACAAGAGAGTCTATTAAATGACAACAGTAACTTTAATTTCACCACTTGTCCTTTTTTAAATAGGCAGGCAGCTCACATTAACTGAAAACAGCATCTGAAAATGAACGGTATGATGGTATATACTGGGGCTGCTTCAGCATTAACTTTGCTAACCCCTCTTTGACACAGTCAATCCTATTTTGCTTTTGGATTCATGCGTCAGGTCTGACGTCGAAATACGTCTCGGCGAGCACAACATCTGGGAGGCCGAGGGCACGGAGCAGCATATCTGGTCTGTCAAGTTCGTCCGTCACCCGGAGTACAGCCCCCGCACCCTGGACAACGACATCATGCTGATCAAGCTTAGCAAGGCCGCCACCCTCAACAGCTACGTGCGCCCGGTCGCCCTGCCCTCCTCCTGTGCAGCCGCCGGGACCCGGTGCCTGATCTCGGGCTGGGGGAACATCCGCGACAGCTCCAGCGGCTGTGAGCTCGTCGCCTCTGCGGTCGAATTCTGTGATAGATTCTGTGACAGTGAATCTTGATCAAATGCGGATTGAATGAGGATTGAGGCTGATCTCCCTTTCTCTGACTTCCAGCAAAATATCCGGAGACTCTGCAGTGCCTGGATGCTCCAGTCCTCAGTGACGACACATGCTTCAATGCCTATCCCTTCCAGATCACCTCTAACATGTTCTGTGCTGGTTTCATGGAAGGAGGCAAGGACTCCTGCCAGGTGATACTCTCCAGTGACTTTGTCTAGCTGAGACAATATCTCAACAGCATAGAGTAACAATGCATGCAGTGGAACAACATACTGACCCCTCTCATTTCTCTCTCAGGGTGACTCTGGTGGGCCAGTGGTGTGCAATGGTGAGCTCCAGGGTGTTGTGTCCTGGGGTCATGGGTGTGCCCAGAGGAACAAGCCTGGTGTCTACGCCAAGGTCTGCAACTACAACTCCTGGATCCAGGCCACCATAGCTTCTAACTGAGCAGCACAGAATGTAGTAAACAAAAATAATGTGATGAGGAATGGACCTGATGAGAAAAAAAAAAAAAAACATCTGAGTGTGTTTAGTGAGTCCCTGTAATTTTATGCAGTCCGTTCTGAGTGAATCACTGTTACAGAAGATGTGTTGTTAACCTATGACTTTAGAAACTAGGCATGATTCACTTCATACCACCAGAGGGTGCCATACATTTTCATGATTGGTACATGGAGCATAGAAGAGGTGCTATTACTAGAAACAGGAGGCAGCAATGAAATTGAAAGACTTTGTGGAATTTTGTGCCTTCACGTGCCAGCTGATTCAGCAGGCACGTGGCCTCCAAACATCTAAGGCTGTGGAAACAGAAAGTAATGAAAGCATAATGAAGCGTTAACACATACACTTTTAGAATGAATGCCTGCACCTAGAATTCAAAATACTTCAACTCACGTCTACATAAAAGCTTCATTACTCTCAGTCCCATGTGTGAAGCACACATTTGCTGTGATAAACAAAGCCTCTCTTGCATGGGCCATCATTTCTGAGGGTGCAATCTATATTTTAAGCTACCTTCATTTATTGTTTTTGCACTGTGAATGGTGTTTATGTTAAGGTTCAAAATGGTACCCTGCACACATGGTCACCGTGTCTCTCACATTTGCTTTCAGCAAGACTTGCAAGAATAACATGTTATGGTTTAGATTATGGGGACTAAAAAAGGACACATGTAGGTAGTTTTGTATTTCCCATGAACATACTGGCTGGTCTTAAAATGAACACCTTTGTCAGAATGGTCTGGACCCCACGGAAAATGAGGGACTTGGCAATATTATTGGCACTCATGTAAAGAATTAAATTTTCTGAAATGAATTGCACTCACTGTCATCCACCCACGGTGTATATTAAAGTACACTGCACTGAATGGGACTGTTATCAAGGTTTTTTTAATCACAGACAGAACTTGTGCCTTATGTTGTTTCCCACGAGCATTAATATTTGAAATGTAAAATGCGATAAAGTGCACTCATGTTGTTTTCTCAAACAAGCTACTTCAGCTGAAGTATTTTTGCTATATAAATGGATGATGTGTTAAATATGAGTTATATCAAATTGCCCTGCATAAGGATGTCTGTCAGGCACACAAATAATGCAAAGTAAAAAGATTCAAATTCAAACTGACATTGAGTAAAATATGCACATAAGCTAAAGTATGCTCAGTGGTGGGAGGAAGGCTTTCAGGTGAGGACAGAGGTGCAACCAGTGATTGCTGGTGGGAGGGTCTGGGTATGCGGAAATCAGCTCCAACACTGTTCAGCAGGCTGGGTGTGAGGCCTGGATACTGTCTTTTGCTCTGGAACTTGTGCAGGTTATTAAAGCATGCAGTCAAATTTATCTTATGTTCTTAATTGTCTGCTCTTGTGTGCACATATACAATCACAACATAGAACTCCAGAAGGTGGGTGTTAGTTAAATGAAATACAGGGACAAAAAAATGAAATTATTACATCTAGTGATGATCAAAAAGAGGTTGTGGAAAGTCCCTATATCTCAAGCGAAAGGGAACTGTCTGAACCTCAGTTATACTAATCTTGAGTACAGAATCAATACTTTAAAACACATTCAACTTTGTACCATAAGCCCATTCCCTTTCTTGCTGAGAAATCTGAACGCAGCCCTGTGCTGTTGGTTTTATGACGCATGTCCCAGGTTCTCTGACGTTGGTGGTGTGACTGGGGGAGAACAGCATCTGGGAGGTCGACCACATCGACAAGCACATCTGGTCCAACGTTTCACCCAGAAGACAGCAAAGCTTTTGCGTGTGAAAGTTCATTACTTTATGAAAAAACGGGAATAAAGAATATGGACTATTTTATCATACCGTTTTTCACCTCATTGTGCCTCCGTGACAATCAAATGTTTTATAAACAATACAGGGCAGAAAAATAATGTGAATCTGCATATTGTTTTTTATAATGCAGGGATGTGAGTCACTGACGAGCACAAATTTATGGTCTGAGATGCCATCTTTCGGGTGGGAAGTTAAACCAAGGTCTTGACTCACTCACGATGGTCATCAGATTCCAGTAGTGCTATCACAGGGAGCAGGGGGTTCCCCAACATCCTGGCCAAATTCTTTATTTGGCTCATTGCATCCGCCATCTAATTCTCTCCTTGTTTAACTGGCAAATCAAATCCCACCCTCGCTTCCTCAACTTTGTGATGCTACGTGTGGTGAACATTCTGGTGCAATAGGACTGCCACGCATCACCCACTTGGGTACAACACATTGGTGTTGGTTGAGATGAGTCATTCCGCCCTTGGTAGAATGCTTTGAGATCTTTGAAAGGGATAAACTGGGCTCTGTAAATGCATTCATCATCATTGTTTTTATATGGTGGACATGGATGATTGTTTTAAAATTTCAAGTCTAAGTCCCTCTGTATCATCGGTCCAGTTTGGCAGGGGATCAGTGTATGAAATGTTTCCTTCCACTGTCACCATCATAAATCCACTGCTCTGGCAATACAGTGGTGCCCTTCCGTGACAACAAGTTCCGATGTGTCTTCAAAATACCTTCACGATTATGCTTAGCCACACCTACCATACCTATGCCTCTCTGTGCCATTGGAGAGTAAATATGATGTGTAAAAGAATGAGGACCTTGCATAAAAACTGTCACATGCCAACACATGTGTCTCTGCCAAGGTCTGGATTTACAACTCTATTATGCATTGCACCATGGTCTCCAGACAAGACACACAAGATGTGGTATAAACAGATTGATATGGACTACTGATATGGCCAAATAAGAATATCTTGACTTTTATTTTGTCTGTTTTTTTCCATGAAACTGTATTTTGATGTTTTCCAGTCAACAGAGCTCACAGGGCTTTTGTTGTCTACTGGTTGAAGAGAAAATACCTCAATAAAGGGATTTTCTACCAGCAGAGGGTGCCACACAGCATTTGGATGGCTGCTACTTTCGTTTAAAGGAGATTCTCAGACGAAGTTGATATTTCTGTACCAGGTTTTACAAGCAAAATAAGTAGATATATGAAGACAGATGTCATTTGTCCAGGTATTTTTGAAAACTTATCTTGTTTAAATGATGTTTACAGGTAACAGCTACATTGACAAAAATACATAAACTTCAAATAGCAACAAGACACGCTTTTATGTCTTCACCAGTGGACATCCATGAATTGGTCTGACTCCGCATTAGTTGGTCTGACTTCACGTTTTGTGATATGGTGTGAATTTGTGATATTGGGCAGCAATGTGGTGTAGTGGTAATAAGCAGGGCTTGTAATCAAAAGGTTGCAGGTTTGATTCCTTGCTGGGGCACTGCTGCTGTACTCTTAGGCAAGGTACTTTTTCCAGATTAGCCTCAGTAAATATTCAGCTGTATAAATGGGTAACATGCAAAACTATAACCTATGTAAGTTGCTCTTGACAAGACCATATGCTAAATGAAAATAATGTAATGTAATGCTAACTGTTCACAAATCCTACAAACTTTTTTTCTTTAGAAAGAAATTTTAATTATATGCTTTATTCACATGTGACAACACATTCAGATATTTTACAATTTTACTAAATATTTTCTTCTCCAGGGCATCTTAGTGACATCAATGCCACTCCTAGGTATACAGTCTGTACAATGGAGGGAATGGGTGAGAGTGATGTGTCAGAGTTGGAAGCACGCAGCTGATCAAGCCTATGGGCTGGGCTTAGAAACACTGTGTGACATATTCCACAGCTAATGACAATACATTGAGGGCTGTGATCTGAGAAAAGATTTTGATATGAGGGGTGAGATCAGAACATCGCTGTTAATTTCTGGGTACGTCCAGTTAAAAAAAAAAAAAGAAAAGATAAAAATGGAATTTTGATTTAAACTGGCAAACAAACGGTTTGTGAAGAGAACTGAAAGGATAAAAATCAGCCTTTGAATTAATTGTCCCTGCCACTACTGCACCTTTTCACCATACTATATATAATGATGACAAGTCTTAAGACGGGATTATCTATTGTCAGGTTGGCCAAGAGTGATTATATAATAGTAGGATGCACATTTTTGATCTCAGATGTAACAAAAGAACATGACAACGTGCTGTTTTTCTTGGGTGTCGCCCTTGATCTTGGCAAATTCCCCTCAGTTCATTTTGATGCTGCCTTTTAATTATTAAACGAGTCAAATGATCAGAAAGCACTTCCTAGGAAAATTATCAAAAAGTGTTTTACGGAAGTTAGTGATGCAGAAAATATTTGTGAAATTACCTGAATATTAAAAAGGAAAACAGCCACAGAATGCCTAAGATGATGAAAACAATCATAGAAAAGGAATGTTAATAATGAATATAACGAAATAAGTACAAACAAAATGATACACATAACATGATGTGGCAACGAGATGAATTCAGCTTGGTTCGCCTGATATGTTCTACTACTTACATTCAGTTTAGGGCAATGTCTTCATAGTCTTGATTAGAACAGGTAGATTCAACCTGACGTGATACACAGCAGATCGGGAGCTGAAGCGCTTTGGGAACAAAGTATAAAATATTTATGACTTCATATACCAAACTAAAAAATACGTCTATTAAGATGAAATGTCGGTGGAAACTGTAACCAGGTCAAGGGTCCCGAATCTCTCTCCGTCATGCCCTTCATTTTCATTTGGCGCTCCTTATTTTAAAAAATTACACCGCTTTAGGGATTGTCGCGATCAACAGGTATGTAAAATTATTAGTTTCACTGACGCAGCATGTGACGACAGGATCAGTATTTTTGGATGGGCGTAGTAAGTAAGGGACACGCGAGTTAGCATAGCATCAGTCATAGGCGTGTTTCACTTGCCTATAAGTACCCCAGCTGCTGCAGCTGCCAGAAAGAAACTGAGCGTGTGCTAAAGGGAGAGTAGTTAGAGGATTGCTCAGCTAACTTGAAGAAGTGCGAAGCCTTTACACAAGAGACGGAATAAGGTAAGTGGTACATTCAAATTTAATATTATATTTTTGAGAGTGTAGCTCACGTGTTATGATTATATGTATATAGATGGATTTAAAATATATATATTTCATTCTTGTCCATTTCAGCAGTATTTTAAGTTGATGTCTATTATTATCATGTGTTCTGCAGTGGATTGAGAACGCTAACAGTAATTTGAATAGGCTACGATGGTCTGGCTGCCTTTCAACAGTATCTCTGTAAAACGTTTTGCGACAATTTATAAGCAACTCTGCAACCCAAGGGTTTTGGTGATACCACAAGAAATCACACATCTGCTCGGGGTACTTACATGTGCTGTTATTGTTATCTTCACGGAATCGTGTATTTGTTATGTTGTGACTGAAGTCGGCTGGTGTATAATTTATCTAGCAAGCTTCATTACAAATGAATCTAATTAATCAAAAATGTTTTATTTTTTGGAGAGCTGAAAACGAATACCAAATACTCTGAACAGCAATATACAGTTTCCCATACTTCGATTCTACTAGGATTATTCACTTCATAGCTGTTAAAAGTAACGTCAAGGAGCAGTGTGTAGGCTACTCGTATAATATTTGGGGATAAATCAAAAAATAATAATAAAAAAACATGCTTTAATGTAATTTCAACAAAGGACCATCTTTGGTTTATGTTTGTAGCGTCGACCTCTCATCCTTGAATGCAGGATGATTGGGAAGTTACTTTTTGTAAGGATATTTTCTTGTTTTTAAAACAAAAACGTATCGTTAAAGAACGAAAATAAACAGTATCTTTGTCGGTTGGAATTTTAGAACCTAACGGTGCGACATTCTCGTGCAGGACTTGTATGACTTACCCCCTAGAGACCATAAGGCATGATAAGGCAGAAGGCATGAGATAGCATAAAATGCAGATGCTGAAAACCTAAACAAGAGTACGAAATACATAGAACACGTAACCATATTTGAAAAAGAAAATGAGGAACTCTCCATCAGTTCCAGTGAGCCTTTTTCAGTATCTCTTGTCAGAAAGGTTATTTAAACTTGTGTAATTTGCCTTGAACAAATGCATCTTTGACGCCTAATCATTTCCCTCTCTGGCCAGGTAGCTGCTTGTCAAGTAAAATGGAACTGAAACCTGTGTTACGGAAGATGGGCTCTGTTGGCCGTGCCATAATCACCATCCTCTTCGCCCTGGTGGTGTTGGGAGTGATGATATGGGCGTATGTCAAGGGCTTCCAGCTTGCCACCTCCAAGTTTGGCATCATCTCCTTCGGCTTCTACGGCCTCATCCTGGGACTCCATGTCCTGTTGCAGAGCCTGTTTGCCTTTATAGAACATCGCCGCATGCGGGCCCGGCGTGAGCCGTGCAGCTACACCAAGACCATCGGCCTCACCATCTCTGCTTACCAAGAGGACCCTGCCTACCTGAGGGAGTGCCTAAACTCTGTCCGTGCCCTGCAGTACCCACCTGAGCTGCTGAGGATCATCATGGTGGTGGACGGCAACACGGACGACGACCTCTACATGATGGAGATGTTCAAAGAAGTCTTTGCTGATCAGAACCCTGGCTGCTACAGGTGGGAGCACAATTACCACACCTGGGACCCGAGGCCACAGGAACAGCAGACGGCAGGCAATTCAGCTGGGGACGCGGGCGTAGGGGTGGGAGAGGAAGACCCCCAAAGGAGGGAAGTGGAAGAGCTGATCCAAAACAGGAGATGCGTTTGCATCATGCAGAAGTGGGGTGGCAAGAGGGAGGTGATGTACACGGCGTTCAAGGCACTGGGATTATCAGTTGACTATGTGCAGGTGAGAAGGCAGAGGCTTGACGTAATCAATTAAAAACATCTTTAACACAATTGTCGTTTTTGGGATAGCACTTTGCTAACAGCGGGTCTTCTTTGTCCTCTGTGTCTCACAAGGTGTGTGACTCAGACACCAAGCTGGACCCACTGGCCACAGTGGAGCTGTGCAAGGTGCTAGAGAGCAACAAGAAGTACGGGGCTGTCGGGGGGGATGTGATGATCCTCAACCTGAAGGACTCCTACATCAGCTTCATGAGCAGCCTGAGGTACTGGATGGCTTTCAATGTGGAAAGAGCCTGCCAGTCTTTCTTCAACTGCGTCTCCTGCATCAGCGGCCCCCTGGGTAAGACAAACCAACACACATGGAGACAGCAATCAGTGGCTGATTTGAACAGAAACAAGTGTGTTTACATGTCATGTCATTCTAACCGTTTTCCCTGTTTCCTCTTCCTCCATCTTCCCCTTTCCCCTCTTTCCTCTACTCATCTTCCTTCATACCTCCTCAGGTCTGTACAGGAATGACCTCCTACAGCAGTTCTTGGAGTCCTGGTACAATCAGAAGTTCCTTGGAACACATTGTACCTTTGGGGATGACCGCCATCTGACCAACCGAATGTTGAGCCTGGGCTATGCCACCAAGTGAGTGTCACCCCTCACCCGATCTCACCATTTAAGCATTCTTACCACTAAGCTAAGAACTGGAGCACTTTGGTAATCCAGCTGCAAAGTCCATGTGTGAAAGAAAGGCTCAGGACTGAGAAAAGCCGCTTCAGTCTGCAGTAAAGAAATCAGCTGAGCAACTGGTCTTCCTCTTTCAGGTACACAGCTCGCTCCAAGTGCTACACGGAGACCCCCGCTCAGTTCCTGCGTTGGCTGAACCAGCAGACGCGTTGGACCAAGTCCTACTTCCGGGAGTGGCTCTTCAACGCCCTGTGGTGGCACAAGCACAGCCTGTGGATGCCGTACGAGGCCATCGTGTCGGGCATTTTCCCCTTCTTTGTCACAGCCACCGTCATCAAGCTGTTCTGGACGGGCGGCCTGTGGGACATCCTGTGGGTCCTCTGCTGCATCCAGATCATCGGCCTGATCAAAGCCTCCTACGCCTGCCTCCTCCGCAAGGACTTTGTCATGATCTTCATGTCGCTCTACTCCATGCTGTACATGACCAGCCTCCTTCCTGCCAAGTACTTTGCCATCATCACCATGAACAAGAGCAGCTGGGGCACCTCTGGGAGACGCAAGATCGTGGGCAACTACATCCCGCTTCTTCCCCTCTCCGTTTGGGCAGCCATCCTACTGGCTGGGCTCTGCTACACCATATACAGGGAGACCAAGATGGACTGGACAACCCCAGCTAAGCAGCTGGAGATCAAGTTCCTGATTTTTGGTTCTGCTGCCTATGTCTTTTACTGGCTCTTTATGATTTTTCTTTATTGGGTATGGTTCCGGAGATTATGCAGAAAACGATCCCAAAGCTACAATGTGAGCGTTTAGGACAACCTTTTTTTAAGAGAAAAGACATTAACGGCAATACTGTTATTTATTTATTTTTGTAAGCTCCTGAAATTTTCAAGTGTTATTTATTTATTTATTTATCCTTTGACAATTTCAACACAAAGGAAACCTATATGTTAGAAACCTACTGTGCCAAATTAAAGTCATTGACAAAAAGAGCATTAGTTGTGCCAGTGGAAGTTGTGTTGTGTAACATCTTGCTGTTGTCAGCATGGACTTTTCTCCAGCTTCATACCCATCCATCCAACAAAGGTAGTTGTAGATGAAAATCAAGCAGAGAAGTAAATACATTGGATAACACTGGATGCCCTTATTCCATCCACTTAGACTGGAGCACAGGGACAAAAATGGCAATGTTTTATAATAATATCTTAAAATATCTAAATGAATTGCACTTGTCTAAGAAAGCATAATTTGTTGACATCTCACAAGACTTTTTGGGTACTGAGCTACTAAGTGTCCAGGAGGACAGTTGTCTATGAAAAGGAATATTGTTGAAGCACTTGATACTTCTTGAATGTTGTAACAGTTTAATTTAGCACATAGGGTTAGGATTAGGGTTAGGGTTAGGGTTGGTTGACTTTAACTTTCCATGAGCTAACTGCTGTTCTGTTGACACTAACATAGTGGATTTGAGTACATGTGAAGCAACCATTTTCAGAACTTTCAGAAGTAATTGTCTCATCTATAGCGGATACCTTCAGCGGTTAAACTCAATGGCACAGATCAAGAGGTAGTATTATCTCACATTGTGTGCAGTGTGTTGAGATGGACAGGACTCCATTGATTTAACATTCATTTTAAAGGACTGACTGTATTTTAAGAGTAAGAGTTTTTTATTTATTGCTTATCGTCTGTACATAATTTGATTGAATATGTAATGTTGTCCTTGATTTAAACTTTGACTGAATCTGGGGACCTGGATCCATGTCGGAACTGCAAACAATGTGCGTGAGACCTACTCAGATGAGAAGGTGAATTTTGACGGATCTTGTTTAAGATCATTGTTTTGTTAATTAAAGAAGTATAGTTAGTGGGGAAGTGTCATTCCTTTAGTGCTGAAATAGAAATTTGTAAATAACTTTTTGGATTGAGATAGGTACATTTTGGTTTTTGAAATAAAGGGAGTTTTATGGGAAACATATTTTCACAGCACAGAATGCAACTTTTGAAAAATGACTGACCCCTGTATGAACAATAGAATGTTTAGTATGTTGAGAGTCAAATCTTAACATTGAATTCTATCTCATTTCTCAGAAAGTGGCATCCATACATGGTAAACATTGTTAATATATAAAGGCAAAAATGAACTCAGAGGTCATATATATACTACTGATCATATTAGCAATGCTCATTTTAATGGCAGTAGGAAGACTAACAAATACATATAGCAGTCAGGATATATAGTCAGTTCATGAAGGATATAGCACTGAGAAAATTGTTTAAATGTGACTGCAAGGAACTTTGAAATGTTATTTTTTATGTGTACTGTTTTTGTGTTTATTTATTGTAATGTCAGCAAAATGACTACTTAATAGGTATGAAGTTTGCTTTGTAAATGTGTAAATATGTTTGTATTATCATACAATTGAGTAGAGTATGTATTTTTAATGAAAATTTGATACTGATTGTTTGTAATAAAAAGTGATGCGAAAATACATTTCACATTGTTGGTTCTTGTGGGGGATGTTCTTTTGGGGATGTTCATGAGCCTTTACGGAGGCCCTGCCTCACCAAGGTAAACTTGGTGAAGTACTAATTGAAAAATAAATTCAGATCTGTAAATCTGACCCTTTTGAAAAGTATATACCGTACATATGGATGAGGCTGGAAAAGTCATTTCATAAAACATCATGTATGTCTCATTTCGGACACTCTGTCCAGTTGTGCCACTAGGGATTGCCATTCTGGTCATTTTTTGACCCCACATTATGGAAATATTGATATTTCCTCTTCCAATATGCTGCACAGCTACTTGTCCAGGCTCTTGTCATCTCAGGACTTGACAACTGCAATGCTCTCTTGGCTGGCCTATCTGCATCCACCATTCTGCCTCTGCAGCTGATACAGAACGTGGTGGCGATCGGTCTTCAGTCAACCAAAGAGGGCCCACATTACACCTCTCTTTCGCTCCACTGGCTTGCTGTAGCTGCCTGCATCAAGTTCAAGACCTTGGTGCTTGAATTCAGAACATCCAACAAAACTGCACCTACCTACCTGAACTCACTTCTACAAGCCTGTTCCCTCCTGACCACTATGCTCTGCCACTGAACAGCGTCTGGTGGCCCCCTCACATGCCAGCACAAAATCTACCTGAAAGACTACCACCTAAAGCAATGTCTTATATGGTAAACTTTGTTTCTGCCCAGTGCTGGCCAAAAGCAGATGGGCTCCCCCTCTGAGCCGGATTCTGCTCAAGGTTTCTTCTTGTTAGTTAGGGGGTTTTTCCTTGCCACTGTTGCCTTAGGCTTGCTCTCAGGGGGGTCTCAGGAATGGTAACAATGTAAAGCTGCTTTGTGACAATTTGTGTTGTAAAAAGCGCTATGCAAAGAAAATTAAATTTAACTGAATTTTCCATAAAAAATTTCAGTCTATGGTTTCATGCACTTTTACCTCTACCAGCTACCTTGTCCCTTGTCCGGCCAACAACTGAAACTTGGTCATGCTGCACTTCTAATATTGTTGACTCCGTACGTAGCTTTTTGCTTGCGTTTTACTCAGCCTCACTTGTAAGTCGCTTTGGATAAAGGCGTCTGCCAAATGAATAAATGTAAATGTAAACGTAATGTTCTGGGGTTATGTTTTGTAGTTACTGGATGGGTCAGCTGTGACAGTTATTCAGCCCCTGACTTTGAATGCGGTGCTTGAAGGCAGACACCCATCGAACATCTAGATGACTTTTGTGACTTGGTTCATACTGCTCAAGTTTGAGTTAAAATGTCTGGGAACATAGCAGGGTTATCTGTTCTACCTCAGTACAGGAGGGAGGGGCTGTGTTGTTGCTATGTTTGGGCCACAGCAATGTTGGGTGGACTTGTGCAATCTGCCTAAGGGTGGAGTTAAACGTCAGCAATACTGTATATTAAATTAGTAATTTTTGCATTGTGCCACAAGAACACAGACAGGGAGAGGCTTGGAAAATGTTTAAAAAGTATGTGTGCGTGTGTGTGTGTGTACATATGTCATATGTCATAGCTTTGTCTCTCTTTTAGGTGCCATGTTTTTAAAGAGCAAATGTCCCATGATTGTATGGAAGCATGCAGAAAAAGATATACATTGTTTGAACAAGCTTGTGTCATCATAGGCTCTTGTGAACAGTCCATAAATGGGTCTGAAGATTTAAGAAGGTGGCATCACCATCTTCCATGTCCTCCCTTACACCCTTACAAAGACTGCAAGTGTTGTAATGAGTATGAGGGGATAACATATCATACATATCCAAAAAAAAAAGAATTAAATTTAACATTCTAGTCCTTACTAAGCACTATATTTAGAATTATTCATATAAAAATTAAAAATGGATTACTGCAGAACATCTACCATCTTAAATTTCAAATGTGTCTTTTGTTGAATGTGAAAACAAGCAATGAAAACATTTTGCCGCTCCTCATATGAAAACAATGCTTAAGGGTTTGTCCCGATTTTCAGGTATGCAAAATTATTGTAACATATTGTCTATGACGTCGCGTGTGACGATAACAGTATTACTGTTCTACAATGGGCAAAACAGATACAGAGCCTTCATGAGTAGCATAGCATCATTAATGGGTGTGGTCCACTTGCCTACAAATAATCGTGCCAAATGACAGCTGCTTTCAGAACACACAACCTAAGAAAGAGAGAAGGAGAGCAGGTAGCTGCAGTGCATTTACATCTGAAGAACAGAAGTAAGTAAAATATTTCATGATGAAGATATGTTGTATTCATGTTTTAGTGTGACTCATGAATTCCCACACAACCTTTTAAGTTTTTAATTTAATTTAATTTAATTTAATTTAATTTAATTTAATTTAATTTAATTTACAGTGTGTTTAAATTTAATGATCATTCCCCAGTTAGACACCAACTGGGGAAAAGGGGTAAATAAATACTTAATCTTTGTCGGCTGGAATTTGAAAACCTAATGGTGAGGTGTTATATGCAGGGGCTCTATGACTTGCTCACTGTACCATAAGGCATAAGGCAAATTAAGCAAGAGTAGGGAATGAAATATACAACAGTATGAAACTCTCAATCAGTTCCTGTCAGTCTTTTTTATACTGTCTTGTCAGAAAGGTTATTTAGCCTGTGTGTAAGTTGTCGCATGATTATTTCCCTCTCTAGCCAGGAGGCTGCCTGTCAAGTAAAATGGAACCGAATCCTTTGCTACGGAAGATGGGCACTGTTGGCCGTGCCATAATCACCATCCTCTTCGCCCTGGTGGTGTTGGGAGTGATGATATGGGCGTATGTCAAGGGCTTCCAGCTTGCCACCTCCAAGTTTGGCATCATCTCCTTCGGCTTCTACGGCCTCATCCTGGGACTCCATGTCCTGTTGCAGAGCCTATTTGCCTTTATAGAACATCGCCGCATGCGGGCCCGGCGTGAGCCGTGCAGCTACACCAAGACCATCGGCCTCACCATCTCTGCTTACCAAGAGGACCCTGCCTACCTGAGGGAGTGCCTAAACTCTGTCCGTGCCCTGCAGTACCCACCTGAGCTGCTGAGGATCGTCATGGTGGTGGACGGCAACACGGACGACGACCTCTACATGATGGAGATGTTCAAAGAAGTCTTTGCTGATCAGAACCCTGGCTGCTACAGGTGGGAGCACAATTACCACACCTGGGACCCGAGGCCACAGGAACAGCAGACGGCAGGCAATTCAGCTGGGGACGCGGGCGTAGGGGTGGGAGAGGAAGACCCCCAAAGGAGGGAAGTGGAAGAGCTGATCCAAAACAGGAGATGCGTTTGCATCATGCAGAAGTGGGGTGGCAAGAGGGAGGTGATGTACACGGCGTTCAAGGCACTGGGATTATCAGTTGACTATGTGCAGGTGAGAAGGCAGAGGCTTGACGTAATCAATTAAAAACATCTTTAACACAATTGTCACCGTTTTTCGGGATAGCACTTTGCTAACAGCGGGTCTTCTTTGTCCTCTGTGTCTCACAAGGTGTGTGACTCAGACACCAAGCTGGACCCACTGGCCACAGTGGAGCTGTGCAAGGTGCTAGAGAGCAACAAGAAGTACGGGGCTGTCGGGGGGGATGTGATGATCCTCAACCTGAAGGACTCCTACATCAGCTTCATGAGCAGCCTGAGGTACTGGATGGCTTTCAATGTGGAAAGAGCCTGCCAGTCTTTCTTCAACTGCGTCTCCTGCATCAGCGGCCCCCTGGGTAAGACAAACCAACACACATGGAGACAGCAATCAGTGGCTGATTTGAACAGAAACAAGTGTGTTTACATGTCATGTCATTCTAACTGGTTTCCCTGTTTCCTCTTCCTCCATCTTCCCCTTTCCCCTCTTTCCTCTACTCATCTTCCTTCATACCTCCTCAGGTCTGTACAGGAATGACCTCCTACAGCAGTTCTTGGAGTCCTGGTACAATCAGAAGTTCCTTGGAACACATTGTACCTTTGGGGATGACCGCCATCTGACCAACCGAATGTTGAGCCTGGGCTATGCCACCAAGTGAGTGTCACCCCTCACCTGATCTCAACATTTAAGCATTCTTACCACTAATCTAAGAACTGGAGCACTTTGGTAATCCAGCTGCAAAGTCCATGTGTGAAAGAAAGGCTCAGGACTGAGAAAAGCCGCTTCAGTCTGCAGTAAAGAAATCAGCTGAGCAACTGGTCTTCCTCTTTCAGGTACACAGCTCACTCCAAGTGCTACACGGAGACCCCCGCTCAGTTCCTGCGTTGGCTGAACCAGCAGACGCGTTGGACCAAGTCCTACTTCCGGGAGTGGCTCTTCAACGCCCTGTGGTGGCACAAGCACAGCCTGTGGATGCCGTGACGAGGCCATCGTGTCGGGCATTTTCCCCTTCTTTGTCACAGCCACCGTCATCAAGCTGTTCTGGACGGGCGGCCTGTGGGACATCCTGTGGGTCCTCTGTTGCATCCAGATCATCGGCCTGATCAAAGCCTCCTACGCCTGCCTCCTCCGCAAGGACTTTGTCATGATCTTCATGTCGCTCTACTCCATGCTGTACATGACCAGCCTCCTTCCTGCCAAGTACTTTGCCATCATCACCATGAACAAGAGCAGCTGGGGCACCTCTGGGAGACGCAAGATCGTGGGCAACTACATCCCGCTTCTTCCCCTCTCCGTTTGGGCAGCCATCCTACTGGCTGGGCTCTGCTACACCATATACAGGGAGACCAAGATGGACTGGACAACCCCAGCTAAGCAGCTGGAGATCAAGTTCCTGATTTTTGGTTCTGCTGCCTATGTCTTTTACTGGCTCTTTATGATTTTTCTTTATTGGGTATGGTTCCGGAGATTATGCAGAAAACGATCCCAAAGCTACAATGTGAGCGTTTAATACAACCTTTTTTCAAGAGAAAAGACATTAACGGCAATACTGTTATTTATTTTTGTAAGCTCCTGAAATTTTCAAGTGTTATTTATTTATTTATCCTTTGACAATTTCAACACAAAGGAAACCTATATGTTAGAAACCTACTTTGCCAAATTAAAATCATTGACAAAAAGAGCATTAGTTGTGTTGTGTAACATCTTGCTGTTGTAAGCATGGACTTTTCTCCAGCTTCATACCCATCCATCCAACAAAGGTAGTTGTAGATGAAAATCAAGCAGAGAAGTAAATACATTGGATAACACTGGATGCCCTTATTCCATCCACTTAGACTGGAGCACAGGGACAAAAATGGCAATGTTTTATAGTAATATCTTAAAATATCTAAATGAATTGCACTTGTCTAAGAAAGCATAATTTGTTGACATCTCACTAGAGTTTTTGGGCACTGAGCTACTCAGTGTCCAGGAGGACAGTTGTCTATGAAAAGGAATATTGTTGAAGCACTTGATACTTCTTGAATGTTGTAACAGTTTAATTTAGCACATAGGGTTAGGATTAGGGTTAGGGTTAGGGTTGGTTGACTTTAACTTTCCATGAGCTAACTGCTGTTCTGTTGACACTAACATAGTGGATTTGAGTACATGTGAAGCAACCATTTTCAGAACTTTCAGAAGTAATAGTCTCATCTATAGCGGATACCTTCAGCGGTTAAACTCAATGGCACAGATCAAGAGGTAGTATTATCTCACATTGTGTGCAGTGTGTTGAGATGGACAGGACTCCATTGATTTAACATTCATTTTAAAGGACTGACTGTATTTTAAGAGTAAGAGTTTTTTATTTATTGCTTATCGTCTGTACATAATTTGATTGAATATGTAATGTTGTCCTTGATTTAAACTTTGACTGAATCTGGGGACCTGGATCCATGTCGGAACTGCAAACAATGTGCGTGAGACCTACTCAGATGAGAAGGTGAATTTTGACGGATCTTGTTTAAGATCATTGTTTTGTTAATTAAAGAAGTATAGTTAGTGGGGAAGTGTCATTCCTTTAGTGCTGAAATAGACATTTGTAAATAACTTTTTGGATTGAGATAGGTACATTTTGGTTTTTGAAATAAAGGGAGTTTTATGGGAAACATATCTTCACAGCACAGAATGCAACCTTTGAAAAATGACTGACCCCTGTATGAACAATAGAATGTTTAGTATGTTGAGAGTCAAATCTTAACATTGAATTCTATCTCATTTCTTGGAAAGTGGCATCCATACATGGTAAACATTGTTAATAGAAAAATGAACTCAGAGGTCATATATATACTACTGATCATATTAGCAATGCTCATTTTAATGGCAGTAGGAAGACTAACAAATACATATAGCAGTCAGGATATATAGTCAGTTCATGAAGGATATAGCACTGAGAAAATTGTTTAAATGTGACTGCAAGGAACTTTGAAATGTTTTTTTTAATGTGTACTGTTTTTGTGTTTATTTATTGTAGTGTCAGCAAAATGACTACTTAATAGGTATGAAGTTTGCTTTGTAAATGTGTAAATATGTTTGTATTATCATACAATTGAGTAGAGTATGTATTTTTAATGAAAATTTGATACTGATTGTTTGTAATAAAAAGTGATACGAAAGTACATTTCAGATTGTTGGTTCTTGTGGGGGATGTTCTTCTGGGGATGTTCATGAGCCTTTACGGAGGCCCTGCCTCACTACGGTAAACTTGAAGTATAAACTGAAAAAAAAAATCAATTCTGTAAATCTGACCCTTTTGAAAAGTATATACCGTGCATATGGATGAGGCTGGAAAAGGTATTTCATCAAACACGTATGTCTCATGTCGGACACTCTGTCCAGTTGTGTCACTAGGGATTGCCATTCTGGTCATTTTTTGACCCCACACTGTTGAAATAAGGATATTTGCTCTGGGTTTGAATTTTGTTGTTACTAGATTGTTAAGTTGTAACGCGGTGCTTGAAGAGAAAGTCCCATTGAGCATCTAGATGATTATTGTGACTTAGTTTAATAGTGCACAAGACTTAGTTATGAGGTTTGGGAACATATCAGGGTTATCTGTTCTACCTCAGTACAGGAGGGAGGGGCTGTGTTGTTGCTATGTTTGGGCCACAGCAATGTTGTGTGAACTTGTGCAATCTGCCTGAGGGTGGTGTTAAACGTCAGCAATGCTGGATATTAAACTGTTATCTGTTTTTATTGTCACAATGAGAACACAGACAGGAAGAGGCTTGGAAAATCGTGAAAACATACGTGCATACATATATATATAAGGGCGTGTCCCAACTTACAGGTTTGCAAAGGTTTTGACGTGGCATGTGACGATGGCACTATCACTGTTTAACGAAGGGTGTACTATAGACAGAGCCTTAATGGGTACCTTAACATCATTTACAGGCGTGTTTCACTTGCCTATAAATAATCACACCAAATGACAGGAGCTGACAAAGTAGACAGCCTAAGAAAGAGAAAAAGGGAGTAGTTAGCTCACTGCAGAGCATTGACATCTATGTAGGAATTAATATTTAATTTCATTTAATTTCATTTAAAGTGTCTTTAAATTTAATGTTAGAGTCTCCAGTTAGACACCAATTGAGGAACATGGAAATGAAACCTGTGCTTCAGGTAAACAAATTCTTAACCTCTGTTGGCTGGAATTTTAGAACCTAACAGTGAGGGGCTTCAGTGCACGGTTTCTATGACTTGCCCACTAGATCCCATACGGCATGAGGCAGCATAAAAGGCACATAATGACTAATCAAGAAAAACTTAATCAAGAGCAGGATGCACACCACTCAACAGTGAGAAACTGTCCATCACTTCCTGTCAGCCTTTTTCAGTTTGTCTTGTCAGAAGATGCCAGAATCACCCTGGGTCCGTGCTGTACATGACCAGCCTACATGACAGAAAATTTTCTAACCTCTCATGGAAACAAGTATTTTTGTGAAACTATTATTTATAGCACTGAATGCAACTTTTGAGAGATTTACTGCTGCAATAAAATAAATACAATAAATAAATGAAACAAAAGATTGTTTAGTACTGCAAGTTTATTTCTTAACATAAAATAGCATTCTATTCAATTTCCTGGGAAACGGCTTTGAAATGATATGCATTTAAACACAGAATTGAATTCAGAATTAATATACAGTATACTGCTGATCATGACAGCAATGCTCATATTAATGACAGTAGGAGAATTAAATTTTATTCAGTATAAACAATTTTTAAAAGTGATTTTGAGGTACTTTTGTAATCATTTCTGTAACATATAAACTGTTTTGTGTTTATTCATTATTCATTATGTGACCAAAATGACAACTTAATACTGATAATGTTTGTCTTGTGTGTAAATGTCTTTTTTTTTTTTTTTTTTTTTTTAAAGGGAGTATTGAAAATTAAATAAAAATAAAAAACCACTTAAGAAAATTGGAAGTGGAAGGAAAAAAAAAAAAAAAGTTATTTTATACAACATCAGGTTTGTCTTACATTGACTACTTAGTCCAATTGTACCAGTAGGGAGGGACTCTAATCACTTTTTGAAACCAGCACATAGAAATCTACATTTTCACTCAATCTGTATTTTTAGTTAGTGGATGGATCATTTCTGATGGTAACTAATTTCCTGGCTTAGAACCCTTGAAGAGAGACAGGCTGTGACAGAGCTGGCCGATGCTCTGCACATAAAATAGCAGCAGGAGTAAAAAACTTATCAAAACAATAATTTATAATAAAAAAAAAAAAAAAAAAACTACTTACAAACACAAGAGAACCAGTGTACAACCTCCAGCACACAAAATGGCTTCCAGAAATCAGACCCCTGTGTGGCCTCACACCTGTATATAATCACCTAATTAGAGCAGGTGTGACCAATTAACTAGGTCTCAGACAAAGACATGACAATTAACACCACAATTAAACAATTAAATAAAGACAAACATATAACCTGTTTCAATTGTAACTGATTGATTTACAATTGAATCAATGAAATGCTCTTGAAATGCTTATTTTACAAGATGGAATGTGGACAATGAGGATCCTCAATTTAACAATTAAACAATTAACACAGAACATTTAGTCTGTTCGGGTGAGGTGAAGGGCCACTCCTTCACATTTCCTTCCCCCTCTCCCAGTCTCACGCCAGTGAGACGGCCAGTTTACAAGATGGAATGTGGACAATGAGGATCCTCAATTTAACAATTAAACAATTAACACTGAACATTTTGTCTAATGGGGTGAGGCGAAGGGCTACTCCTTCACACAGGCATTGAAAATTTACGTAACAGTCAAAGACAGAAAGGAGTTAAGAGTTTTCCTGCATGTTTTGAGAGCATTTCAGGGGTTAACTTCTGGCTGAAGCTCCAACTCAGTACAGGAGGGACAGGCCCTGTCATTGTTATGCTTGTCTTACACAAATGTTGTTAGCAATCTGCTCATGGGTGGGATCCAAAGTCAGTAGGACTGTGCATTCTCTTCTTTGTTTTTATTTTGTTATATGCAAATGAGGAAATGCTTAGTCTGAGACTGAGGAAAATATTTGATTCACACACACGCATGCACACACGCTCGCATGCACGCATGCACACTTTAAAACAATCATACTAAATATTTCACTGAATAATCTATCTTCTGAAATGAAATATGCATGGTGTGCAAAGCGTTGTCTTATGGCAGTCTCCTTTTAAGTTTGTGTTTTAATTTTCTTTACAGTCCCTTCAAGTGCCATTTTACTGTCACTGTTATATCTTTTTTTGGCTAGTGAAAAAAGTAAATCTTGAATGAATAAACTATACACATCAAATGCATTAATTTTAAACTAGTGCCATCCTGGACTGTTGTAAAGAGTCTTTAAATTATATGATTTAACTAAGCAACCTAAAAATTCTTCACTTGTGCATTGCTGTTGTCAGAGTGCCAACTGTTTTTACGTAATTGTCATTGTGAAGACGAAACTGGCCTTTCATGCCTCTCCTTACCCAAAATCACGCCCAGCACAGTACAGCATCTAACAATGAACCTGTGAGTTAATGAGTGCGTGACACTGTACTGCAAGTATTTTGCTTCAACACTGCACACCTCAGATCTTTACACCTCAGATCTCAGATCTGCACACCTTTAGACCTCAGATCTGTACACCTCAGATCTTTAAATCAATGCATCAATCAATCAATTTTTTTGTGTGTTACAGCACATCTTTACAAACAAGAGCACACTTTACAAAGCACTGTCCATGTACAGTAGCATAGGGGATTTTCCAGAGGGAATCAAACAAACAGAAAGCCAAAGCCAACCGTGAAAAAGATGGAAAAATAAGGCGCTTGAGGGTCTCCTGGAAAATAATGGAAAAGACAACATTGGCATAACACATAAAACGCATCGGTTCATTATAACTCAGCCAGTGAGGTGGACAGGGGATCGCATGGTAGCCTCAGGCAGGTTATGATACAGACCCTCCATCTGAGAGTGCATGCTAAAGCAATTGTCCAGGCATCATGTTTGATGTGGCTGGTTAATATAGCAAGCGGCAGAGCTACAGAAGCACGTGTTGCTCAGGTAGGAGGAGAGATGGGGGAGAGAGGGAGTGGTTGGAGAGAATGCAGTGGTTAGAATGGGATTACCAGAGAATTTTGATGCAGTGTGTTATGGACAGTGCACAGTGCAACATTAGGTTGCCTCAGCAGAGATAAATTTAGGCAGTGTACAAAGAGGGCGGTGAGCAGAAAGGTTGGGACCCATGGCCACACAAGGTGATCAGAGACTGTCCAACCCAATTCAGAGCAGGAGTCTTTAAGCAAGGGACAGTCCAACCAGGGGCGGCGTCAGAGATTTTCTTTTGCCGGCGCTGTGGGGTCGCTTGACTTTTCAGTGAGGGTGCTCTGAAATTTAGGGTTTCCCATTAACGTGCCGGTCGCCACAGTTTAAATTCTACTGCAACACCCCTGACACACGTACACACACAAGCGCACACACATGCGCACATACGCAGTACCCGCTCCGCGACATTTACAATGCCATTCTGTGTTAAACACAAGGCTGAATCAGACCACCTGTGTTGGCTTTATGTTTTTTAGTCTAAAAATAATCGGTTTGTTTTATTAATGTATTTATTTATTTTTCAAATGATAAATTATAGTATTCACACATGAAAAATTAAAAATTCTAAATAAACCACAGAAATTTCTTGGGGGTGCTAGGGGGGTGCTATGGCTATCCTAGGGGTAGCTACAGCACCCCCAAGCCCCTCCCTGGTGCCGCCCATGAGTCCAACTGTAACCATGGAAGAGACCCCAAAGACAGTTCATAGCACCTGACCACCCTCTTTCCCAGCATTCAGTATGATTATAGGACCTACTGTAGGGGTACGTGTTCAATATAGACTTAAAAATAGAGATTGTGCCTGATTCCTGAGCATCATTAGGTAAGTTATTCCATTATACAGGAGCACTGCGTGAAAAGGCTCCACTACCAGATTTACTTTTTTCTACTGATGGAACCACCAGCAAGCCAGTCACATAAAAAATTATCTAAGCTAAGTGGGGTTATTAGGATTATAGATCCTGCAGGTAAGCAGGCACAAGAGCATTTAAGGCCTTATGCGTATGGAGCAGTACTTTGCAATCAATCCAAAATTTAATTGGTAACCAGTGAAGAGGTGCTGGAACTGGGGTAATACGGTTACTTTTTTATTCTCATCAAGACTCTTGCAGCAGCATTTTGAAGAAGCTGCAATGGATTTAAGGTATCTTTCAAGCATTTTGAAAGAAGGGCACTAATCTAATTGAGAGGTAATAAATGCACAAAATAGCTTTTCTGTACCTCTCTTGAAAAGGCAATGCCTAATAATGGCAGTATTTCACATCTGAAAATGCCAGTCTCAAAAAAATTGGTTGACAAGAGAGGTCTGAGTCAATGGTAACCCCAAGGTCCTTCATTAAGTAAATTAGGGACGGCTAAGTGACCATCATAGTTGAGCACAAAATTTGCCATAGCAGAATGAGAGTTTTTAGAGGCTAGGATTATGGTTTCAGTTTTGCTTGAATTTAGAAGCAAAAAGGTTGATGACATCCAAAACTTTATGTCTTTAAGACATGCTTCAGGTCTGGAGATTTAGAGATCTTTTGCCAGGCTTCACTGAGATATATAGCTGTGTGTTGTTGGCATAAAAATAAAAGTTTATTCCATGCTTACAGAGGACATTTCCACATGGCAACATATAAAGTGAGAACAGCAAGTGCCCAAGAACCGAGCCTTGCAACACCTCACTTTGGCGAAAGAAAAGAAGCTTCCTGATTGAGTTGTATTATCTGGAATCTGTCAGATAAGTATGACTTGAACCACAACAGAATACTTCCTGAAAGACCAATGGTGCATTCATGTTCATTCAAGAGAATCTTAACACTGCATAGTAGGTATGCTTTTGATGGTAATACCTAAAGGCAATGGTTGTATCACCCAGGACGTTGGGTTTGTACACCAGAACTAGTGCTACTACAATTTTTCTAATACTAATATATTTCCAAGCATTTACAAGGTGTGAAATTTCTGCCTGTTTCTGTCTCCATTTGAAAAGCAGGATTGTCTGTCACCCTCATCATTGATAAATAAATTAAGGGTTATTTCTAAAACATTTAAGGGTATCTTCATAGAAAATCTAAAATGTAATTAGTGCTTTCTTATCCTTAACCTGTGACACGTCCTGTTTATACTGTTTAAGCAATGAATGGACACTTGATTATTCCCTGCAAAAAAGTTCAAAAGTCCCTGCAAATTTTATTCTGATCTCCATAGCAGATGTGCAGATGGCTCTCCTGAAAGATTTAAGCCACTTTCATTTTCTAATGAAATGTTGATACTATAAACACTTCAGCTGATGCCGACTGTTCTCCAACTCACTTAATTCCTCTCACACCAGACCCCTGATGACCCCATGGCAGGGACGATGTGCATGCCATTTTGTTATTTTAGAGAAGGAGGACGTATATACACATTGCAAAGCATGTATCATCATGATTGGGTGTTTCCAGCCAATGACAGACATTTTGCAAACTAAAATTAAAACAGTCTGAGGAGAGACACTCTTTTCTCATGTGTAATCAACATCATCGTTAGTCATGGGAGTTTTGGGTTCAACACTACCTTTGAACCGAATGCACCCTTTCAGTCACAGACTGTAAGTACACATCAAATGACAGAGCTGGCAGAAGCTCTCTCTCAGCTCCGTATGAGTACATCTGCATGGTCTCTCTCTTGCGGTTTGTGAGGCTGACTGCAGAAGTGGAGGTATTCACTGAGGTATGAGGAAAACTGAATGACTGGACAAGCTGCCAGCTTGATTAGGTCTGTGACTAAGAGGGCGATTCCTTCTCCCACGGCTGTTTCCACTTATGCAGTACTCCTCCACCCTGTCTCCCTCCCCCTTCCATTTACACTGAACAGACCATTTTGGCAGCGGTGCAGGGGTTGCTTCAATTAAAAAAGGAAGCAGGCATGACTTAATGGAATGTTGCTAGGTTCGCCCATTTCAGAGGCAGACTCCTCTCTACTCAATTCCTCTTTCTTTTTTTTTTAATTCGCCTGGCTTCATATCTGAAGCCATCATCATGATCATCACCATCACCACCATCGGTAGCAGCAATATAAAAAACAGACATTATGTGCAGTCCTGTATCAACATCTGTGGCATGGTGCTGTTAAGACTTAAAGCATTGAAGGTTTTGTGATGTAAATTGATCACTAAATTAAAGGCAAGAATATTAACAAAATGTGGCCCAAAGCACGTACAATAGGAAGAACCTTTATGGTAATCTACTATGCCACTCCCTATTAGGAGGGTGGGAGCACCCTAAAAATGTAGGCCTCGGCCAGGGTTCCCTACACAACTATGTCTGCTTACACAGGTGGGGATGAATGCAAGAGCTGAGGTACCAAAATAACAATTTATTTCACACAGTTCAATAAAAACAATAGTGGCTTCAAGAGAGAGGGTTGTACACCAGTTACTGAGGTTTCGTCATTCACAGTGATAAAACAGGGGATTATTATAACATATAGCTAGTACCGCATGTGGGTCAGGAATAGAGATAGTAAAATGCAAGGGCTGACACCTTTCAAAAAGTGATTGCACTTGCCTGCAAGACACACCAGGAAGTGGTAAAATACCACTACACTGCACACAAAGAAAAGTTCACAGCAAGCAATAAAAATGGCGACCGCCACACAGCAGCCGCTAAACACAGTCAATATATTGCACAGCACACCAGTGTAAAACTTCACACGGTGAGAGGGGCTACAGGTGCTACCCACTACCTGACTCAGGTGTATCCCAACCCACACTGAGCTATAAGAACGAGGGAGGAGAGACTAACCTCTAACATCTAAAGTTTAGTATTATATTACAACCCGTCCCACCATGTGATATCAGGGTTATATTGCACTTTGCCTGTCCCAGTCTAGCACAGTAATTATATTGCACCTGACCCATCCCAACATATGACACATGGGTTATATTGTACGTTACAATCGTCTCACCATACAATATAGGGTCTTAAACACCCACGTGCTAACAGTGACAATATTATAACTGGTCAATATTTCGCTGGGACTTAAAACCAGGAACGCAGTGCACCATTGCATTGATGAATGATCACAACAAACACGACAGATACGGCATAAAAAAGCTAAACCTGCGATGTAGGAAAAACAGTGGTTACCCTTTATGATAACCTTTATGATAACAATGATCCAGGGGGTCCTTTACACCGTGGGGGGCTGCACACAAGCTGATGCTAGGGACCTGGCTTCATGGGCAGTACACCAACCATGCTGTAACTGTACAGATCAACATGGGACTCACTCCAGCTAATTGCACCTTTATAGAGTACCGCAACTCAGTTCTCCCAGGACAGAATGAAGCACATAAACTATGTGGATATATATATATATATATATATATATATATATATATATATATATATATATATATATATATATATATATATATATATATATATATATATATATATATATATATATATATATATATATATATATATATATATATGTACTGGGTCCTAAGGTCCTATGGGTTACAAAACAAAAATGACAGACGAGCAAAAGAGCAGGAGTTGTATCCTATCGTCGTGGTTAAGGAGCAGGACTTCTGACTGAAAGGTTGCCGGTTCAATTCCCCACTGGGGCACTGCTGTTGTACCTTTGGGCAAGGTAGTTGACCCAGAGTTGCCTCAGTAAATATCCAGCTGTATGAATGGATAACATTGGAAAAAACTGAAACCAATGTGAGTTGCTCTGGATAAGAGCATCTGCTAGATGCCAATAATGTAATGTAATGTAGTTTTAAAATGTAAGGCTAACTAACTGCACTAGCCACAGCTCTGTACTGCTACAAGTACATCTGTTAACAGTATTATGTATGCTTACTGTTTAAAGCAATGCTCTATTCCACTGCAGAAAATAGGAAGAATCCTCTTCACCAGCCCAGATCAAACCACAATTATATGCCACTGAGAACAATAAACTTTTTCTAAAGGCATTTAACTGTGAACTGTGGACTTATTTCACTCTAGTCCCCCTTTGTGGGTTCACTGCCAGGTCAAAGCATGATGGCAGTTATTTCACTAACATCACACATGTGAGCTTGCTGTCCATCTCCAGCTATATTCAATGCAACTGTATTATACACTCGTAATGGTAACACAGGCCAAAAATTAAGCCATGCTCAGCTTCAACACTTATTTATTTAATCTGAGCAGATGTAGCTAACTTAGTTCTAGTCTTGAGTTTTGGCAACGCTGTATCAAGGAGCAACTGGGGCGTACATTTGACACATAGCAGAAGTAAATATTTATGACGCTGTTAGGTTAGGCTCACTCCAAACATTGATATGGGTGGTTATATTTTATTTCTTTGATTTGGCACGCACTGCGTCGTTACCAAAGTGCAGCAGGGCAGTCCCTCCCTCACCGGTAAGTTTTAAAGGCCACTTGACAGGAAAGGGGGGTGATAGCAGGTGGCGGGAAAAGAAGAAGAAGTGGTAGAAGTTGGTTTGGCGGGGCTGCTTTGAGGACACTGGTGTTCTTTCATCCGGAAAAAGCTTTCCTGCAGACGGGTTGTGTTTTTGGTGTCGTTTGGCACTTTTTGAATGTGGTCACTCCCCGCAGTCTGGCTAAGTATATAGCTGCGAGATTATATACCGTCTTTTTAGGTGCTTAAGGAGGCTTTTGAAGGAACACCTGCCCTTCTACCTGTGGATGCATGACGTTTATTTTTGCCTCATCGTATGGCACATCATGTGTGGTTTTTTTTTTTTCAGCAGCACTGAACCACCTGTCATTGGTCATCTTCCTCCCAACCGGTAAGAGGGAGGGCTGCCTTGACAGACGTGCCATCTTGTCCAGGTTAGACCCGCCCCTTACACGCACCCACAACACACACTAGGTTAGGGCCCAAACCTTCAGATAAACGGTTTAGCTTCATTTTTTTTCCCCCCAGGTCTAGGTTTTGGGGTATAACGAGACAGGGGGGTAGACCAGGCGTACACTGCGCCTGTGGGGTTTTGGGCTCGTAACAAAGCCTCAGTGCCATAGATTTTGGTATGGTGGTATTAGAGCTGGACAGAATGATTCACTTAAGCATTTTCCCGGATTTTCAGGGGATTATTTTTATTGGAAATCAACACATTGTCCAAGGAAGTTTAAGAGGATCCAGAAAGGGTGGGGAACAGCTCCCACTGTCTGCAACTCGCCCAGTGGCCCCATGGGAGATGTGAAAAGGAATACACATGCTCTCTGGTGGGGTTCAAAGTCATTTACCGGAATAGCTCCTACATTTGTTTTGGTTACAACCTCAGAAACGAGCAAAACAACTACATGGACTCATTTTCTGAGATACAGTTGCTGGTACCAGGGCATACCCATGGTCAGACAGCTGTGATAAAAAATTCCGTCCCTGGTGGTCTGACAGCGAGTAGTTTAGCACAAGTTCCCTTGGACAACAGCCCTGTGCGATTATGTTATGCTGATTACTGTGTGTTTTTGTACTGCATAATAGAATTTTCAAAGGATGCAAACAAACACAAATAGAAGACTCAGGGGAATTTGTTCTTAGCTGTAATACACAAAGAAAGTCTTTTCGTTGTACTTGTTTCTTGTGGACTATTCAGCGTTTAAATTAAATGTTAAAAAACATTAAATTAGACCTCCCATACTACAGTTAAAAACATGTTTTCTTACCCCATATTAATGTAAATGGTTTAGAGAGGGCTGATTAAAACACTATTAGCTTTGTGTAATGTACAAACCATACAGTGTAAGAGATTAAATCATACTGGTACAGCCACATGCAACTGCATTGAAGGACTGACATCAAGGTCACAAAAACATGTACATGTAAAATGTAAAACTATCAGTTATACTTATAACAATTACATTATGTATGTGCATAACAATTATGTTTATACACAATACACAAAATGGTAAACAACTTATTATAGGAGTCGTGGTCTACAACTGGCACTGGTAGGCCAAAGGAAAGTGGTTCAATAGTTGGGAAAGAATTACAGACAGGTTAACAGATGTTTCCTTAATTGCTGATTTTCTTGTAGTCTACTATGCATGGTTTAAAAATGCAGATTGCTTTAAATGTATTTCAAATCCTAAATCACAGGCACTTGCTGACAATGTTTCCCAATCATACAGGTAATTTCTTGAATCAACGGTGAATGAACAAGGGTTTAGCGGGTGTATCAAAGTCGTCATTGAATCAATAGAATGGTTACAAAACTGGAGAGAATTAAAAATAAAAACAAACAAAAATTGGAGAGAATTAAACCTTGATCTGCGAAAAGGGAAATTGACCAGATCACTTGAAATAACAAGTACTGGAATGACTGACATTTGATTCAGACGGGCATGTGAACAGCAGTGACATTTCCGAACTGATCATCTTGACATATATTAAAAAGGGTGAGTCAAGCCCTAAATTCGCTTTGTGGGTAGGGCGTGGGGTTCCCTCAGTGTTCCAAAACTGTGTTTGTATAAGGGATTGGCTGCTATCTGTGCATCGTTTCACATCACCTCATATGCCTCCGTTGGCTTGTACCCAATAACTTACAAGTCAAACCACTTCACCGTAATAGCGTCATACAGTATGGGGTGTATGAACCACGCTCCAACAATGACAATTTCGCTAACGATTTAGTAAGCCTAGAGAATAGTTTTAGACTGAACGGAAACGTTAAACACCAAATCGCATCGCGGGTTAATTTACAATGACATGCAAACGGAAGATGGATTTTTAAAAATACCATTAACCTTTATCAATCAAGCAAACGCTTTTTCTTTACAAGGTTTTACTTGAGGTAGATAAATTTGATTTAAAAAGAGGTAACTTTTGAAACGCTAGCCTATGGCATGCAGCCGCTGCAAGTCAGCTTTGTAACAACCCCTCTGTGTCGGCTGCATTGACCGTTTTAATAATTTCACCATATTCAGCAGATTCGAAAACTATAGGCGAGCATTAAGATGCACTAACCACTCGCCTAGGAAGAAATTGTTTATACCATATAAACTGACCACTGGCCACTTTTCTCCCTGGAAAGAACAAGAACAATAATAAAATGACCAGATGGGGTCAATCAAGAATTTAAAACGAAATTAAATAAGTCGAAACGGCATGTAGTTATGCAGATTGAATTCTTCAGGTGAGACCGTTAATTTGTTGTTTGGAACATGATTCCCGGAAAATCGATTAGAACATTGCTCAGCAACATATTGTGCCGGATGTAATATTGCGAGGAATGCGCTGCAGGCAAAAATAAAGCTGTGCCCCTGATCACTTCAAGAATAACCGGTTCAGAAATGCGACAGAGATGTCAATCTCTTACGTAAGATACTGTAGGCCAGCGTGTATAGAGCACACCTTTCTAATAACAGAACTTCTTGGTTTGCCAGTTCATCTTGAGGTATAGGCCTACACTAATATATAGGTGGTTCAATCTAAACGCAATACCGCTGGGCCTTCACTCCCCTTTGATAATTTAAGGGATTCCCTCTTTCAGCAAGACAACATTCTAGAGTAAACACCTATAGCACTGGAATTGACTCGACCATCGAAACCGCCTCGAACTGTGACTGAATCAGCCTCGACGCCTCGACTAACCATATTTTGCGGCTTTAAACACATTGATAAACTGAACATCTTAATTAACATAAAGGCAAATTGCGAATCCGTGATTAGCGAATGAGTTATCATATCCGCGCACAATCTTTTAGTCACAACTCTCTACACCAAGCAAAACAATACAGTATTTCCAAATACACTTTACTGAAAGTATAACATTTCCCGTTTGTTTTGTAAAACAGATATAAAAGCATCTCATAATTTGACTCCTCCCTTGCTAAATTTGACAGGTGTGTTCAGTTTAATCCATAGGATTGGTAATCTGTAAAGCTCTGAAAACGATTGCAGTGACGATTGCATAAAAGAATTATGATGATAAAATATTTAATATCAAATGTCTTTACCTTCTATTCAGGTCTACAACTCTACGTACGTTTTTATTACATTATATGGACAAAAATAACCTAATCACCTAGCCTGTAATAAAACAATTTATGAAAAACTGAAAAAATCTAAATCCAACATTATTTCAAGATATTCATTTTTTCAAATTCTAGTCATGGCTATTTTCCCACGTTGTTCTTCGATAACTAATCTGTGACTGTGTCCAGAGTAACATGCGTAGGCCGTTTACGCAATTTTAGAACGGAAAGTATCATTCTGAGCCATGATTACATCCATGTTACCGCGCCCTCTTTGTGCATCGCTCGTTACCAAGACAACTCGTACAAACCATGCATCGAAATCGTACGGAGACCATTTACTGCCAGTTAAATAGGCAGGGTTATTTCGTGAGTCATGTCTGGGTATATTTAGTAACACCACCAAGGGTTTAAAGCCGTCGAAGTGGTCTGTCTCGTTTCTGAACGTACACGAATTGTCACAACGAAAGCAGCTGCAAGGCTTCTCGGAATTAACTACCTTTAAAACTACTTAAGGCGATGCAACCATAGATTTAACAAAACGGACAGAAGTGGGAAAACCCTCACGCGGACATCTCTCCTCGCGATAAGGCTAGCTACAGTGTGCTCGTCCTTTTCCACTGATAGTGATTTCTGCCTCGTTTAACCACTTCGTCTTTCTATATAAAGTATTTGTCAGATTCACCTCTTTTTAACTATAAACTAGAATTATGAAGTCATTTATTTTTTTAATATTAAGGGTTGTTTTCACATTCTATGTACAAGGAACCAGTGCTTGGTCATGTGGCTTGGTCAACTTTAGCGACCAATCTGACACTAATAATACAGTTAAAATACAAAAAAAAAAAAAAAAAAATACAGTTCACTCTATAAGAATTACATACAGCAGTCTTATAGTGTTCAGAAATAGCACAGAATCACCCATACTGTATATTAACGCTTTTAAAAATATCCCTCTAGCAAGAATCAAGCAATCCGTTTATAAGACTGATTTTAGGCTCACCAATATCTCACATGAAAGTCACTCATATGAGAGTGCAATGGTTCATAATCAGTGAAATTCCATTAGCAATATTTTGAGAAGAGTTGTCCAGTTCAGCTCTGCATGGGACCAGTTGATCTTACAGGAAAGAAGTATGCTTTTCTAAAGTTAGAAATTTTCTAAAATTAATAAAAGCCGTTTTTTTTTTTTTTTTTTTTTTTTTTTAACAAAAGCAGAAGCTATTCAAGTAATCCTTGTTAGAAGTACTATTTTAAAAGAATATTTCCTCCCCATGAATGGCCATTTTCCATTCTCCTCTGTATTGCCTTTATGCTGTTTTGCAGTGTGGTGTTTTGCTAGGTTAGGAGTTGCTGTCTCCAGTCAAGAGAAAAGCCTTAGGTATAGCGGCTAAGAGTGAAGGCGCTCTTACATTAAAAAATTAATGAAAATTAATGAAAATATATAAAAGGCAACGGGGAAAGCCGACCTAATGAATGGCACCTGGATTGCATACAGGATAAAAGTTTGTTCCATTGCTTTGCTTTGACACACTCCTTGCCATAAAATGAACACAATCTATTGAATGAAAATGCTCATGTTTGGTGCATATATCTTCTAGAAAATGACTAAGAACAAGCTTTGAGACAACACCCTAAAAAAAATGATCAGGCCATATTAAAACCAGTGCAGCTAGCTAGCTACCTCACCTCCTATTTCGCTAGCTCACAACCTACCTTGCAGGCTACCCTGTATTTACTAAAACAAGTAGTAATTGTTGCAAAATTAGGGTTTCACTTTTTTTTTTTGAGCCAGCAGTATAGGAAATTGCTCACACAATTGCTGCAGCTACCCGCCCCAAATACAGAAAGCTGCTATGAGGATTAATTTTTATTAACTAGCAAGCTTGCTATCAACCTGATTGTCAGTTTCTTATGAAACAGGTTGGCAGTGTTTGTTTTACTGGCATGATCTGAAAAGAAAAGAACTATTTGTCAGTTCACATTAGACACAGACAGTAGTTCATAATCATAGCTTGATTGACTGGTATTTGATAGGTACTGAGCTTCCTGCATTTATATTTCACAGCTGTGTTTAGCCAAATTATGCAGGTGAAAAATATATTTATGTAACTACCAATTTAGCTGCCTAGGTAGCTTCTTTAATTTCATAATCTGTCAGTGTTCGAGAGCCTATGTGAACAGTTGTGTTTGATGGTGCATATGAAACTGGCATTCATTCCACATTTTACATAACATAGCTATGAACACATTTTGAGAAAGGACCCTGAGAAGGAAATGATCTGGCTGTGCTTGCTGAATGTGGTACCTCCTAGAACAGCAGGTGGATAAGTTTTCCACTCCAATGTAGCTAATCTAGCTAGGTACCCACTAACATCCATGGCCTTCACCCCACTCCCAGAGCTTCTGTTTGACCCTGTGTCGCCCAAAACTAAAATGATAGCAACACAAATCACATCATACAATGGTGGAGAGAAACATGGTGAACAACAGCCAGTGTCCTGGAAGTACCAGACCTGTGGTGTTTCACAGCATCTTAAAGACCCACCACAGGGATTACATCATTGTCATTTAGCAGATGCTCTTATCCAGAGCAACTTTCACAGGATATGATTTTATCAGTTTATACAGCTGGATATTAACTGAGGCAATTGTGGGTTAAGTACCTTGCCCAAGGGTACAGCAGCAGCACCCCAGTGGGGAATTGAACCTGCAACCTTGTGGTTATGTGCTCTGCTCCTTTCCACTACAGCACGCCACCACCTGGATGAAGATGACAAACTGGGTATTTAACAGTGGTTGAGATTCCAATGGACAGGTAGAGCATCCTCAGGATCAAAGGGGAGCTGGATGCTTAAAACAAAGGTGAACCGCTGTGCCACCTATGACTGGAGCTGCTGCTTATCACAGCGGACAAGTTTGTGGTCAAACAATGACTCCCAATGACTCCTCGTGGAACCACAGCCCAAAGCGGCAGTTACCACAGAGAGGCTTAAAAAGAATTAACATTATTGAAATTACTATTTTATGTTAGAAAGTATTGACTACCCCACAATACTGGTGCCAACACAGGGGCAACAATTTGTACCATGGCTCTCGCACATGTCCTGTTATTCTTTTCGTCACAAAGGATAAAAGCACAGATGTGTATTGTTTCATGTTTGAAAAAAAAATGCAGCTCTGAATATTACTTAACTAAAACATAGAGAAAACTGCAATTTAAAATATAATCCTACATTTTAATTTGGTTGCCCATTTGTAAGTAAATGGACAAACAGCATTCTTGTGAGGAGTATGGTTTACATTTGTTGAAAGTTGTTTTCATCCCTGAGAGATTTTGTGGCCTTATAATCACAGCCGTGGTAACTGTGTTTACAATATTACCTATAATGCTTTGCAAGAGTAAATGAGCAAGCTGATTAACAATTGGCTGCAGGAAACAGATTTTGGTGTAGGTTGAAAAAGATTTTTGGCTGTCAAAACAGGACAGACCAATGGTGAAAAATATTGGATCTGGAGGATTTAATGCAGCAGGAAAACTAAGATGAAGATAAAGAAGAGGATACAAAGAGGCAGCAGATTAAAAAGAAATTAGTGCAAAAGTTAAAAAAATGTACATATATATGGCAATTTTTCATGTGGCTATATGCAGTTATATTATGAATTCCCTGTGTAGAGATGAGGTTGGATGATCAAAAAACCTCCTCATGGCAGTATGAGGTAGCTTGATACCTCCCACAAACAGAAATGGATTCGTGATTACATTCTTGGAATGCCCTGTAAGACTTATGTTCTTATATTCTATCTGCAGCTGAAATGATTCACTAACAAAAAAATTTTTTTTTAAAAAGCAATTAAAACATGTTTCCCTGTTTTTCTTTCACTAGCGAAAAAATAAAGCCACAGAGGGATAAACTCCAAAACCCACAAATGCATTTTATAGATTTCAAGGATTTAGCTGTGACATTGACGCCCTCTATTGGTCAAAAGTAAACATTACAAACAAGCCAGAGGTTGCAATGCAGAATCAGCTTTTTAATAGTCATACCAATGGATCATGAACAATTCAGCCTTTAGTTGAGAAATATGATCTTTCTCACTGGATTCCTTGATCCTCTGGTCATTCTCACCCACATAAACAGAAACCTGTAAGTATAAAAACAAAAATACAGAGTCACAAAGACCATTACAGTCAAGCTTAGCATATGACAATGAAACTTTTGATCTTCGTAACTGTGCAATGTATCCATGGATCTAAATATTGAAAACACCTTCAGTAAATAACCATATTGGTCTCCTGGTCTACAGTATTGCATAAAAGGTTTATTATTTCTCATTGTCAATAATGCAATTACACTCAATTGAAGCTACATTTTAGAATAGCTTTTATCATTACTTATTTTCACATAAACACATTTAATTCAAATTACAAAGTGTACTAACCCAACCCCCCTTTTATATTTAAAGGCACAATAGCTGTCAAAAATAGAAAAAGCTTTTTTATTGTCAAAGCTGTGATAAGCTACATAGAGAGAACCACCACCAGCACACACAGTCACATACACATGCGCGCACACACACACACACACACACACACACACACACACACACACACACACACACACACACACACACACACTTTAATTCACCTTTTTTTTTTTTTTTTACAAAATAACACATTTCAAAATGATGTTGGCACTATTTTTTACTGTTGACATGATATAGAAAAAAGATTTATAAAATCATGTTATGAAACACTTGCCATTTGGCTGAAAATGAACAACCTTTCAGTCTTATGCAGTCTAATACTGGTAAAGACTGAGGGGATGGCATAATGCAGGAAAAATAACAATAAAGGCATCTAATGAAGTGCACCTGATCTCACAAATTAATGAGTATTGAAAGCGCCAGAAAGTGAGACGAGGAGCAGAGAGCCAGTGACCTATATAGATTGATCCCGGCTCCACACGGCGAAGTCTCGATTCACATCCAAGATATATTCCAGGGGGGATTTCGCTCCATCTCAGACCGAACCAATTATAATAGCTTTTCCACCTCAGAGAGTATTAGTGATTTAAAGAGAGCTGGGAATTTTCCCAACTGCAGACACCCAACGCCAGAACAGGGCACCCTAGGTGGAGGCAGGCTCGAGGGCTGTCTGTCTGCACATTTTCAGACCTGAAATAATGAGGCACGTTAACCACCTCAATGAAGACGTTTAGGTCTAACGCGCAACGGAGACTTCACTGCGGCTCCCGTCGGCCCAGCCCTCGCGATAGACATCCCTCCTCCCTGCGCATACGTGGAAAACCCTGGGAGCACTCGTGCCCTCATCTGTATGTATACAGAGAGACAGGGACACATCCAAACGCATCTGTGGAGAGTGTTTGCACGGTGCCATTACCCCAGGGACAGGAAGAGCAGCAGCAGCAGCGCGCCCAGACACGCAGCCAGCAGGGAGGGGGAGGGGAGGCGCTGCAGACCGGACAGTCGGGTTGGGCCGAGGTCACGGGGTGGGCCGGTGGGCAGGGGCGCGATCTGCCCACCCAGAAGGAGAGCCGTGTCAAATATCCCCTGCAACCTGGCCTGGGCCACCAGTACCTGAGGGATCACTGTTGGAGAGATTATGGACAGGAGGAGAGAGAGTGTGTGTGTGTGTGTGTATGGTTTTGTGGCCGTGTGTATGTGTGTGTGTGTGTGTGTGTGTGTGTGGGTGTGTGTGTGTGTGTGTGTGTGTGTGTGGTTTTGTGGCCGTGTGTATGTGTACGTGTACGTGTGTGTGTGTGTGTGTGTGTGTGTGTGTGTGTGTGTGTGTGTGAGAGAGAGAGAGAGAGAGAGAGAGAGACAGAGACAGAGACAGAGACAGAGAGAGACAGAGAAAGAGAAAGAGAGGGAGGGAGAGAAAGAGAGGAAAACTATATTGTTGATTCCTTAACTCTTACAACTAGTGTGGTTAGTAATGAAGTACTTAATTCTGCACGTATTAGCCTACCCATTGCATACATAATATTTTCAGTGCATACCTGAATATGTCAAGAAATGAATCTCGGATTACACATAAAGTAAACATATTACAGCATTCGTGAGTGAGTCAGGAAAGAAGATAAAATTAATCACAATGGAGCTTCATAATAACAATAACAAGTCATCAGAGCACACTGATTAAAGCTATATTCATTGTTTTTTAAAGCACTCCGAAGGAATGTTAACATGAGGTAAAAACTAGCAATAGAAATTTTCTGTATCTCAAGGTGGTTTTCAGGATCGATTCAGACGAACACCTCCACGGGATCAAGTATGTACTATTCTTGTGAAATTGCAGTGCCTTTCTCACTGACAGATAAATGTTGCTAAAGCAAGGCAGGATTCACAGGTTACTCCTCAGCTGGGTGGCTCCTCCGCCTCACCTGTGAGGTGGTGGTAGATTCTGACGATGGACCGCTGCTGGGAGAAGACCTCGCACTGGTACGTGCCCTGATGGTGTGGGTGGGCGGCGGGGATGGAGTAGAGCCGGTCCTCCCCCGCCGTCACCATCTTGAACTGATCCACCTGCTGAGTCTTGACCTTAACATGAACCCAGACACAAAGTCCAGTGTAACTCCTAAACATGTAGCCAACACATAGCCACTCATGACGTGCGTATAGCTGTATAAAGCTCTAAATGTTAATTTTCCTGTTTTAGGTTGGGAAGGTGCTCATTCGGGCTGTTTAAAGTCCAGCTTGTTCATTTTATGTTCTTTCTGAAATGCGTTTGGGAAATGCAATCATCAAAACATTCCCTCCGTCAAACATTTTAGAAATGGTATAAAATCTTGATGCAGCAGACAACAGTAGAGGAAACATTTTCAGAGAAATCTTTGAGCAGAGTTATAGAATTTGTTTCCTAAATGTGTCTTATTTATTACAAAGAGAGACACTGAATTTTCACAAATTTATTTTCACATCTGAAAAAAATCATCTGATTTGTCCTTATAGGATGGTTGACTATCACTTAGAATGGATATGGTGTATTGTTTGGATCATCTTCTCCAAGGGATTTAATGACTTTCAGAAGCTTGTGTGAATCCCTCATCTTTTTCAAGGTGTAAGTGGTGGCAGTGTAGCATAGTGGTTAAGGAGCAGAACTTATGACTGAAAGGTTGCTGGTTCGATTCCCCGCAGGGGCACTGCTGTTGTACCCTTGGGCAAGGTACTTAACCTACAATTGCTTCAGTAAATATCCAGCTGTATAAATGGATAACATTATAAAGGAAAAAAAGTGTAACCTGTGTAAGTTGCTCTGGATAAGAGCGTCTGTTAAATGCCAATTATGTAATGTAATGTAAGTGACAGTGGTTAAATCAAGGAAGTGATATTTGACCTGACAGAGCCTAGTACGTGCCAACAAAGAAGGGTATCTTTCCTCATGAAGTCTCTACATAGTTAGCTTTTATTACCCTTTCAAACACAATCAAAATGTTAAGTATTTTTTCCAGTCAATTTGCTTCATGGATTAGGAGATGAGTCACCTTCCCGCCCATGTCCGCAGACATTGTTGTCTCTGAGCTTTATCTCTGAATGCCGCCTCTCACCTTGGAGGCAAACCTCCAGACGATCTCCGCTTGGCTGGGCAGAGGAAACTGGACATCGCATCGCATCTCGGTGCTGTTGTTCTCCCCGACCGTGAGGTCCCTCACTTCCGAGACACAGACGAGACATGCATCAGCCTCATCACTAAACACTAACACAGAAAACATGCATTGGACTGATCACTCACAAACAAGACACTGACTGGATCAGGCATATTGCTTTAGTTCATGGTACAGCCCTTTTTCTCCTGATGGGGAAAAAATTCATGACTGTAGCTGCCAATATTTCAAGTAATTATAACATTTAATAATACCCTCCATGTAACTCAGTGAGGGGCATAATCATGTGCAGTAATTGCACTGTGGTGGATGAAGAATGAATAACATGCTGTGTGTGGGAAGGAACTATCATCTTACACATAGAAGAATACATATAAGCTTAACTTGATCATGCAATATGTGTATATACAACATAAGCAGATGTTCCTTTGCAGAGGCTGCTGGGTATGTGCTTGGAATGTCCCACACAGCTCAAGGTATACATCAGCTGCTGAGGGCCACTGGCCGGTGTATGGTCATGTGTTGACACGTGTAACCTGGTTTGGAAGTGAACGGCTTTGTTACTCACTCGGACAGTCGAGGGGGTACTCGCAGCTGTCGTACTGGCAGGTGAGACAGTTGTAGACGGCGCCGGACACCTGGAAACCTGTGCATCACGGGAGGGGAAACGTCCCGTGACACTCCAAAGGTCAGACATCCGTCTCACTCTCACGGGTCAGAGCCTTCAAAGACACGTGTGCGTCTGAGAATGGCGTTAGCGGCTCAGCTGTCTTTAGCGGGACGCCTCCCTGTCCATTCTTCTAAATCACACATTTTCCTGCTTTTCTCCCACAGTGCACTCCTTATGACAGGGCCACCAAGCAGGGGTCTAAAATTGTTGTCCTGGAGGGCCGCAGTCCAAGCCGCCATTTGCACCCAGGCTTTTAACCAAAGGAGTAAACTCATTTCTGCCTTGACAAGACCAATATGCAAAAGCCGTGGCACTGCTCGGCTGTGACCCTCCGTGGTCAGAATCATACTCCTTCCCGAAATCACGAGAAAGCAGACGGAACCAGAGGGGATGGTTACAAACTGGCTCTTTATTTTAGGTGAGAATTTCAGTACGTGACATCATTACCATTTCGAACAAAGAGCCGATTCGGTGGGGTGTGAGGAAAAAAGTGAGAGCCAAAAATAAAAAGACGCGATTTGCGCTAGGAAGGAGGTTTGGCAGAAGGAACTGTCACTCACCACAAGGGGGGAAGCATCCGGAAGCTGTAAGGAGACAGAGAGAAAAATGAGCAAAAAAGCAAAAAAGAACAGTGACTAGAATAATTAAAATATGCACAGGAGAGCCTATGGAATGTGCAGGTTGCAAGTTCAGACTCCACATGAGCACTGGGTCTTCAACAGATCCTTTGCTGAACAAGGCAAAGCACTTGAGCCAGAGAGCTATTTAACCCCATAACTAGACAGCATATGGAGTTGAGATGAGAGCGGTGAAGTAAGTGTGAATCCATCTACTCTCATCCAAGCACCGGGGGGGGGCAGAGAGGATAAAAAAAAAGCTGAAAGATATCTAACGCATACAATCTGGGGGAGGAAATAAAAGGAAAGAGGGAACGGGTACTTCTCACCTCTAGGCAGTTTGGAGGCCGCGGCGATGAAATTGTTTGCAGCCGTCTGTAACCTGTCTTCATATACAGAGTCTGGCAGACGGCGGAGGAGAGGGAGAGAGAAGGCATTACTCTCAATGCTGCTCATAACACTCTGTCTTCCTCAGGGCACCTCTTTACCCCACCCCCCAATCCACCCAAAACCTCCCATCCAAAAACGTATACCCATTCTCTTTCATTTTATGTTGTTTTCAGTCTCTCTCTCATCTCCCATAGTGCACATAGATGAGAGCAGCAGATTGTCATCTCTTTCTCTCTTTTTCCTCTCCACCCCTCTCTCTCTCTCTCTCTGCCCCTTTCTCTATTTTTCTCTCATTTTTTCATCCCCCCCCCCACCACCTGCTGCAGGGTCTTCAGTACCTGGGTTCAAGTTCTTATCAAACTCTTCCACCAGTGGCATGATCTCTGCATGCATGATGTCCCTCAGCTGTTTGTCATAGCCACCCCCTGTGTGACACAGACAGACACAGAGTTAGTGTATTGGCTTGCTGGATCTTCAGATCTCAAATGTCCCTCCTCCAGCTTTATATTGCCGTAGCAGTTATCTAGTTGAATAATTGCATGTCATGTGTTTCACAGCTTCAGCTGTTGCGTGTTTCACGTAAGCTGTCTTATACATCTATATACATGTGCCAAAAAAATTTGTTTAAGACCAATAATAACAATAATGATTTAATAGTATATTTAGAGATATTAGGAAATATTATTTTACACAAAGAGTTATCAATACATGGAATAGGTTGCTAGGTCATGTGGTTGAGGCAGAGACCCTTGTTGTGTTCAAGTCTAGACTTGATGCAGTTTTGGATACTCTTTAATTAAGAAATAGCGAGCTTAGTTGGGCCGAATGGCCTGTTCTCGTCATAATATGTTCTTATGTATTCAGATCTGTGCACTGAAGTAAGAAGCTTTGCCTGAATGACTTTCCTGTTAAACATCCAGCTATTTAAACTGATAATATGTTAAAATGTAAGTTCCCCTTGCAAAATTAATAGTAGTAGTAATTTCATTAAGTAAACATGAGGTCAGGCTCCTCACCAACTCTCCCGGCCTGTATTACGTTTTGGTCCGTGTTGAAAATCCGGTCAATTGTTCTGAAACAGGAGTCCACATTCCGTATGCCATATTTGGAGAGAATATGCCCCCAACACAGGCGAAGACTTTCATCAACATCTACCAGGCATTGGAAACAACCTGAAGAGCAAGCCACACAGGCACTGAGAAGAGCTACCCACACGACTAACTTCCCCATGTGTTATGTTCCAGGCATTTTGAACCAAGTGGCATGTAAGGAGATGGATGGCTCTTATATTTTTTGAATCTCAGAATCTTAGAATCTTAGAATGTCATGACATGATAAGTCGGAATGTTTGACAGCTCAGTGTGAATATCTGTGACATCATTATGCAGCTAACTGAGAATTCTACTGGTAAATGCTCTGAGCAGACTGTTGTTGAAAATATGTCTGACTACCTGTTAAGACTCTGGAGATCATTGCTACTAGATGACAGAACAAGAGGAACCAGAACAAGATTATTAAACTCCATCCAATTTAATGGTCATTTATTGGTTTTATTTATTGGTTATAAATTGGTTATAAATTAACAAATTTAATCAAGCTGATTCAATATTATCAGAAAGACTATGATAGAATATTATATAATTATTTAAAATCAAACCTGAGATTTAGTGAGGCATGACAGTTGAGACTTCTTCTGAAGGACAGCTAATTTAACTTAGCTGTTCTATTGTGGTGTTCATTGCTTTGCAGACTCTTGCCTATGATAGAGCTACACCACCAATACATAGATAGGTCTGCATGATACTGCATCATGGTATGAGAAATTCAAACTTTATTTGCTAGCGCTTCTCTGTAACCATTCAAAGACTAATGCGATGTGCATTGCACCAGTCTACATGGGACAGACACCCAGACATAAATCAAGCATTTCTCTCAAAGAGACACACACAAAAAAATTAATGCACAACTACCTCTCTCTCTCCCACTTTCTGCTCTGGGAGGAAAAAAAAAGAACATCCTCCCCCCCTTCTCCTTCCATTTCCCCACCTCCATTTCTCTCCCTCGCTTTCATTGTCTCTCTCCCCCTCTCTGAGATCCCACAATGCGCCACTTCTGCTGCAGCGCAGAAAGATAGAGAGAGAGGGAGAGAGAGAGAGAGAGAGAGAGGGAGGGAGAGAGAGGGAGAGAGGCAGTGAGGGAGGGGAAAAGTGGTGGATGCAGATGGAGGGAGAAGGAAAATGTAGAAGGAGAGATCCGAACAAAGTATAGTGTTAGAAGACAGGACTTTCATGGGGTGGGGTGGGATGGGGGGCTGAAGAAGAGGAAAATAGAGACAATGAAACAAGCAACCTTTTGACGAAAATAAAGAAGAGAGGGAAAGTGGCGGAGGAAACGACAGAGGCAAACGGAAAAAAAAGACAAAGTGGGCTGGTGGAAAACAGTGGGATAGTCAGGAATGGATGAGGAGACTATTTTTTTTAATTAAAGAAATAGAGGCGGGGTGGTGAGAAGGACGGAGAAAGAAAGCAAGAAAAAGGTGAGAGACAGGGAGACCGAGGGAGAGAGACTACCAATCAAACCCACCGCCTCAACCCGCCCGGCACCCCCCCTCCCCCTCTCTGTGTGTCACCATGGTAACGAGACAGGGTGCCTAATACAGGGAGTTAATATATTTTCAGTGGCAGGGCGAGTTGGGTACTAATGCATTCATCTGTCTCCACACAGACAAGCCAATCAATACTGTGCTAGAGTCTGCTCCAGGACTGCCAAACTCAGCCAGCTGGTCAGCCGGTGCTGTGTATTTAAGGACAGGTATCGGGACAAACGTGGGGCAAAAAAATGCAATGAATACAATGGGAAGAACAGCCTTTCCAGATGAAGAGAAACATAAGTGTATTTTTCTCTAGTTATTCTTATTTTTAGATTTTTAAGCAGACTTTTTACACCTTAACTTGTGTATGTATATATAAGAGCACTTCAAATATGTAAAAAATATGTATTATCAAATATCAAATATGTACCATATTAAATACGTAAATATCATTGTAATACGCATTCATACTTTCTCTTTGTTGCTGCCTCATTTATTTCACTTCCCTTTTACTTCACATTCTGTTTATTTTCAGTTTTTTTTCAGCACATTACATCAGTTCAATATTGTGCAAATGTACACTCCAGCTAAATTGTCAAACCTAAGTGCAAATTACCCTCAGATATATTATGATGTCTTTCATTTTATGCCTGGTAAAAGAAGAGCTCTAAATATTTTATCAAGACCAATCCAATGCAAAAAGTTCGCTTCAGATCATTGTGAGATTGCTCTTTTGTTTACGCTGGCTTCAATTTCATTTTCAAGCAATTCATTTTTTTGACAATGAAACAATACAAAATAATTAGGATGACAGAGCTATTAATCGTGCTGATAACATAGCGTCTGAGTGGATGTGGTCTCATGCGTTTGGTTCTAAATTGTGATTATGCATCAGAAATGTGTCTTTTTCCCTCTGCAGCTCTTATTGGATCCCACATAACCACATTTGCACATTTGTGTAGATCGCTATTACAGCAGTGCCCAGTTCTGCTTTACTCAATGCAGTATCTTTTTCATTGATTCAGTGGATTTTTATGCAAACAGACAAACAAACAAATCAGACATCAAATCACCAGAATACATTATATTCTTGAGAATCATTTTTATTTCATTTGAACCGTGACAGATCTGAATGGAGATAACAAACTGACGGGGTCACCACCCTTGGCTGTCTTCTTATTGGACCATCTCATTGGTCAGGACACAAAGTCAGCCAATAGGGCCCGCCCCCTAGAGTCACCTCGGCAACAACAGCATCCACTGTTAACCACTTAAGTTGCTACTGGATGAAGGGCTGTAACTGACTATTACTACTTTATTATCACACACATTGTTTGCTATGGTTGCCAGACAGGTCAGTCCGTACACTGGACTTTGTGAGGGCCTCAGAAATGGAGAATACATTATAAGAACGGAGACACTACACATTAGTCAGGAGGGAAGTGACATCAAATTAGGATGATTACTGCTTTGGCTTTGGGGTTCTCGAGAATGATCTCTTTTACTACTGTCTGGATTCAAACTACTTCAAATTCAAAGCCTTTCAGCTCTTTTTAAATACTTGGGTTTCAACTACATAATACTGTAAAGAAATAAGTAAATTGCAACCCAAAATGCTGGCAAAATCATGTATGTAAAAAAAAGGCCTCTCAACAGCTGTTGGTCTCACTTTTACCTTGTCGTACAATTGCATGCATCGCTGTTCCCGAGGACCTCACCTGTGACCTCCAATGACCTCACAGGTTAAGGGTCTCAGGGACAGAGGGGCACACTGGGAAATGTGGTTTTGCTGAAGTTCACTTGTGGAAGCAGGTTTGCAGAGGAAAAAACTCATGTCGCAGCTCTACCAATTGAAATAATCGCAGCCGATATATTGTCATGAGGCGCACAAGGATAAAAAAACTGCAGAAAGAAGCCTGATGTCAAACACTGCACTTGACAAATTAAATCTTTTGCAGGATTCTATATATTTCTATGGGTTTGCTGCATTTATGTATGCTTTGCTAAGACTGAAATGGCACTCAACAGAAGTGAAGGGGTCTTAAGAGCCCTCTTTTGTACTGTACTATGTTATGCCATTCATAATGACACTGTATGGCATCAATGTATATTTTCATTGCAATATTATGCCCTATCAAGCACTGCCGTATAAATGACTGATTGATTATATCTCTAGGGGGTTTTATTGAACCTCCTGTGCTATGAGAAGTAGCCACTTAAGGCTGGCAAAAATCTGCTGATTGTTGTAGTGGAAAATGACCATTTCTTTTCTTCCCTCCTACTGTTCAGCTCCATGCCTTCATGCCTGGTGGCTGATTCACTGTTACCTGCACTGTGTGTAATGATCCTGACAAAGAACAAACGCAGCTACGGTGTGGTGTTTTAAAAAGCTGAATGCAGTTTTGACATTCCTGTAAATTCAATATCAAAAGGTTAAAAAACAAGAAAAGAAAAGAAAATGAACTTGTCTCTTGTTCACTTACCGGAAAATACAACAATGGAGGTTTGGGGTTGTGTAAGGTGAAGAGAAGCGGAAAGGGGTTAGGAACTGGGAGTGGCTTTGTGTGAGAAACCTTTTCACGAATCCATCTTGGCGATTAACGGCGAAACATTCTCAAAATGTCCGACAGCCACCTCCTTGGACTCAAACTGCAAAGAGCAAACAGAAATAGAGGATACAAAAAAAATATTCAGCTGTGAGCAGTTGTAAACAGTATATGTGAATGAGAATGCCTTCCATGTAAGTCTGTGTGATGTTATTAATATCACAGTCAGCCATACCTTGGTCCATATACAACTGTGTAGAACATCAGTTAAAACAAGAGAGAAGGTACGGTGAGACAGTGCCACCTAATGGCACACAATCAGACTGACTGACACACTAACTGACTGACTGACTGACTGACTGACTTACTCTGCACAGTGACTGAGGGACAGACAGAAACATACACACGGACTGACACTGGTCTCTTCTACCCTCTTTAACAGTCTGCGTTTGGAAACTCTGGAACTGTGCCCTGCAATTACTGGTGCACACACAAATGGATACACACAGACACAGAAAGACATGCAGACGTAGGCACACACACGCAGAGGCAAAATTCATTCCACTGAATGACACAAATTCATTGCCAGGTATACTTTGTTCACCCTGTTTGACTCTGACTATGTGATCCCAGGCAAACTGAAAAATAAACTTGATTTTGTTTCCTCCTCCATAAATGTTATCGTTAACTTCGGGAACAACAAATCACCTAAATAATCTCATAAATGAGATTGGCAGAGGAAATATGTACCCAATGAACTGTAGCATCATATGGCACAGAGATGTCCTCCGCACTTCTTTATCCTTACAGTTATTATTATTAATAACAGTAAGAATAAACGTTTAAGTAGTCCACTTAAAGTAGGCGAAGATTATCTATATGACAATTTGCTTGTTGTTGTTCTTACTCTGTTGTAAGATAAGATGTCCTCTCCTCTACCCTCGACACACTGAAAACGCATGTCTCAGAGCTTTCACATATATGACCACAGGTGTGCATACATGCCAACACGCAAACCGTGACGAGACACACGTGTAATGCGCACATCGTCTGCAGAGAACTAGATTTCCTTCTTTTTTCCTTAATTCTTTCCCTTATTTTATTTTTATTTTACGTTTCCCCCGAAATCACGAAATGCGCAATAGAGAAAGGATAAAAAATGCCTGAAAAGGCTGTTTTTTTTAAGAGAAACTGGTGATTAGGAGAGATAGAACCGAATAAATGCGAAAAAAAGCAAACCGCCAGCTGACAGATGGAGTCAATATTGTTCCTTTCTCTGTGCTGTCTGCCAACGAAAATGCACACTCACCATTTGTGTTTGCTGATACACAATTTACCTTGTTCCTTTAAAACACACACCCACAAAGACACAGACACAGACACACACAGACATGCACACACAGGCACATACACTCACATGCACACACACACATACACACACACACAGACACAGAAAAAGGAAGCTCATCCCTCTTTCCTCCTTCACATCTCCCTGTATCCCCTCAAGAAGAAGCTGTGTCTTAAATGCATTAGCTATATTCTAAAAAAGAACACCAAAAAAGCCTCCATCAACTCAAAAATATGAAAGGAATTGCAGCTTTTTTTTCACCCCAATCTTCCTTGTCTCCATTTTGTTCAGGACTGTAGAGGGTACATGAAAATAGCGGTCTGCTTACTCCCTCTCTTTCTCTCTCTCTCGCCCTGCCTCTGTCTCTGGCTATGCCTTCCTCTCAACAAAGCTGAAGGACCCAATGCTATTAGAGTTAAACCAGACAGTCAGCTGAATAGCAGGTACAGTACACACAATTGTATTGATTCTATTATTTGGTGCTATACCTACCTCCCCCACCACCAGTACAGCCCACTCGCCCTCTGTCCTCTCCGTCAATCGTGTCAACAGTAGAAACACACACACATACACGCAGACACAGACACACAGACACACACAGACGTGCACATGCACACACACACGCGCACATACATGCGCGCCTGCACACACACACACACACACACACACACACACACACACACACACACACACACACACCTCTGTCTTTCCCTGCCACTATCTCTCCCTCTGTACATGCCTGTCTCATTCTCCCCCTCTTCTCTCTACACGCAGTCTCTCTCTCTCTCTCCCTCTCTCTCTCCCTTTTACACTCCCTGTCCCCAATCTCCACCTAGCTCTCCTTTCTGCCTCTCTCTCCTCTTGCTCTCTCTCCCCCTCTCCCTCTCACGTTTTTCAAGCATCACGTCTCCAGTCTCCCCCCCCTCTCTCTCTCTCTTTTGCAGTCTGTGTGTGTGTGTGTGTCTGGGAAAGAGAGAAAATGTGTGTGAGAGACAGAGAGAGGAGGGAGGGAGGAGGGGGAATAAGGGGGAGGGCCGGAATATCACCCAGGGTGAGAATCGAAAATACATCCCGTCCAGAAGTGATGAACCTCAAGAAACATTTCCTCACTCCCCTCTCTACCCATGTTTGTGGCGATAATCTCATCATAAGAATATCCCCACAGATTTTCCGAACCAACTTTGCCCTTCGGTTTAGCACCTTGTCAATGGGGCGATTTATGACCCCCTGCAACGAACAAGCCACCTAAATGTGGTGTTACACAGAAAAAGGCAACAGAAACACGAAAGATGTCGTGTAGATGAATTATTTCGTTCTGAAACATTTTGTTCCGAATTAGACTCTGAATGCACATATAGCTAGCGTCTCATGATAATATTATTCCGAGCCAGATGTCTGGCTCATTGAAATATGTTGCTGCATTTGCCGTGCACTTGTCTCCATTCCTTTGAAAGCACGCCGTGTTTGTACATTTGTACGTATGCAAATTAGGCTCGCAGATTTACAGGTTCTACAAAGGTTCCTGAGGGAAATGTGGAATTCCATGGCAGATTTTTTTTTTTTTTTTACCTTCGCTCTCGTTTGTTTATTTTTAGCAACATGAAACCTGTAAAGACCCTTAAAGGTTTCAGTATATTCATTAGAAATACACTTGTGTTGTCTTCTTGCGCATCGTTGGTGATCTGAATATTCCAGGTACCAATACCGCCACCTCACCAGCAAGGAGGGTATTCTCAAAAGATGCAATATGTGTCTCCTTGGCTGAAGGATATCTGCAGCCGCTTTGTATGTTATGATCCAAAGATCACACATATATTGTTGAATCTATTATGGAAGATTTATGGCCAACTTACAGGAGGACATTCTGTGCATTATGTGTTAGCCGCTTTTAAAAAACTGCATCAAAGAGACTTATTAAATTAACGAAGATCAGACTCGATAACAGTGGTCCTTTCTGACATTTCCAGGGTGTTTTTAAGCCTAGCAAAAGGATTAGCTTTAATCTTGGCCACCTTGTGTTAATTCAGCTACAGTAGTTCAGCTCAGCAGGTACAGGGAGAGGGAGCTGAGCCTATCACAGTGTAAAAGTTTAACAAAGGAATCTCACATGGCAATCCCACAAACAGTATTCCACATACAGCCCACAGTTTCACCTCAAACAGACAGCTGCGAGCCAAGCGGTCAGCAGGCAATTCCCCCACAGTCATCTTTAAAGGTATATCACACACGCTCATATGCATACACGTCACCAACAGACCGGCAGTCACCGTCCGTACCCATCGCTGCCCGCTTTGACCTTTCGGGTAACCGCCGGCACACAGGAACCCGGACTCCCGCAATAAGCTGTCACCATCGCCCTCAGATTTGACAGAGAAAGACAGAGTCCCCCGAGCGAGCAGATCTACCTGCACAAAGCCGAGGCGAAAGCTCTGTCACTTTCATTTGAGGGTGACGTCATCGTTTCATGATCAGCCCTGTTTTAGGATGGGGAGGCTCTTCAGCAGTAACCTTGTTTGCCCCATGTAAGTGTATCCATGCACATATTTATGGACATAGTATATTGTATATGGATGTAAACATTTATACATACATAGGAAAATAGATAAGGTAGGTAGATAGATAAGGTAGGTTGGTAGATAGATAGATAGATAGATAGATAGATAGATAGATAGATAGACAGATAGATAGATAGATAGATAGATAGATAGATAGATGCTTTGTTCTCGTGCTCCTCTGACTTACACATCATTAATGAAAAATTGCATTGCTTACACAAGGTAAATTGGCCTGATTAGCCAAGCAAATAATACAGACGACGGCGACAGCGAAATCAAAGCCATGCAGGTGGACACTATTGCCACAATACAGTAAACTGGGTCAGCTGGAGGCAAATGTCGGGGGGAAACACCGGAAAAAAAAAAAGATCGCAGATCAAATCTCATAAAAGCAGCATGAGGAAAAGGAAAAGGAGTGAAAGACTGAAGAATCGGAATTACACAGCCCGTGAACAATTCTGTGAAGGAATACTCTTGCTGGGGCTGGCGAAGGGATTTTCTGTGTGTGAGAAAAGAGCAGCGTGGAGCACAGAATGCTGATATGTGCCCTTTTTTCTTACAGGAGAGCCGCAACGCAATGCAGATACTGGCTGTCTAAGCCACTAGCCAGACACACTAGGGGACTAACGGGTGGGGTGGGGTGGGGGGGTGTAGGGAAAGGAGGAGGAGGAGGAGGAGAAGGAGGGCGGGGGTACGCGGGGGCACGCACACACGACCAACCACATCGACACCCTGGTACCGGGAGCATGCGAGGATCCGAGACAGTGGCACGAACGTGAAAAACTCGCACTTTGTGCAACAGAATAGTGGCATCTATGTGAGACGAGCGCTCTGTAGAATGTCACGGGTAAGTGATTGCATTCAGACAGGCAGGGAGTTCCATTATCATCGATCAGGACGGAGACGCAGACAGACGCGTGGACTGCGGAACAATGCTATGCAATTGTCAACTCTTAAAAGAGATTCCTTTGAATTTTTACACAATGCACAGTCGTTTTATTTTGCATAGAAATGCCATTTTGTTGAGAAGAACTGCTGTCACGCTTCCAGGTGGTGAAATGCATGATACAAACTGTAACCTTACAGCAAGGACACCATATCTCAGAAATGGTGACGGTGAGCAAAACTATGTGACATTACTGACCTAAGTAGTTATGGAGTGATATTTTCTTGCGGACAAACTGTAATATGCAAATCTTAACAAACCAATAACTAAACAAATTACTCAAGCGCTCGTAAGACTTTGGGTATTAGACACTGCACTGCCTGGCGTCAGACACTCAGGGGGTCGCAGAGGTAACACAGCAGTGACTGCAAAGCAGACCTCCCGCCTAACGGGACCTGAGGACACGGCCGGCACTGCGTCGTCTGGGGCCCGGAGTCCGGGATTAATGCACCCAGCAGAGCGGCTGCTGCAGAAGTTAGGGGGAGTGCAGGATTTCCGCAGGAACAGGGGGTTTCGCACCGCATGTTTTGCCATTTCATCATCCCTACCAGCAGCAGCGGCAAAAAAAAGGCGACGGCAATGGGGGCGGTGGGGGTTGGGGGAGCAGAGCCGCCGTACAGTGCTGGCCCCCGGCGCTCGCCGCTCTTCTACTTACCGCTCTGAGAGGGGGCGCCTCCGTCCTGCCGCAGCTCGGGTGACACCGCGGGGAAAGCTAGAAGGTTGTACAGTTATCTCCGGGCTGTTTATTATGCGAAACCATACAACCAACTACCTCACGCCGCAGCGCACGGGTCTCCCACTGCCTCCCCTCACACTTCCTTCCGGGGGCCCAGCCGTGACCCCCCCCTCTCTGCTGTCACCCGCTCCATCTGTCAGCACGTCCGTCTGCCCGTCTATCAGCCCCCCGTCCCGTTTCTGTAACCCCGCCCCCCAACCCCCGCCCCCACAATTCCTGATTCCCTCAACTTCATGCAAACCTGACAAAGTCGTGTCAGAGGGTCCAGAAACAAAGATCTGACAAAGTAATGACACAGAATCAGCATTGTGCAGAGTCTTTGGATTGAGTAATATCAAATCCACAATGCATAATGTTCATGCTCTTGATATGGAAAGCCTTCCTCTGAAATGACCAGTATAAGTTAACTCTTTCCTTTGCATTTTTTTTCTCAAGATAATTTGCCATATTTTATTTCGGTATAAGCCTCCCCTTGTTCCTGTGTCTGCTTCACACCTTCAGTAGACTGTGCTAAGAGCAGGTATAGCTGCAACAGACTGTCACAGGGGATGCACAGTTTTTCACAGCTGTCATCTATGATTAGGGGACTGTGAGCACAGTGCTGACTACAGAGTAAGGGGAGCACATTCATAGCTAAAGGAACAGACAGGTAGATATTCAGACATATGTACAGGCTTGCTTTCGGAAAGGGAGACAAACACTGGGGGGATGAACTTGAAAAAATGAGAACAGATGGTTTTCTACCACTGATGCTAGCCTTTTTTGTATTTCTATGGTTTTGTCTCCCTCTAGTGGTGACTGCATGGAAAAACAAGACTCCCCCCTTCCCCCCCTTCCCTTTGCCAACCTGTTTCAGGGTGGCTTCACACAGCATAGATCCATGACTGGTCTGTCTGCCAATGCGCTGCTGTTTAACCCACTTTGACAGTAAAACAACTCATTTAGCAGCAGAAAAATCAATGCAGGCTTCTCTGGGTTTTTCTGTCTGATGGTTCTTTTGGGAGTAATATTCAGCAGGAAAAATTCCATTTTCTCTTCTCTGCCTACAAATGCACAGCAACACAAGGGGGAACAACAGTTGCAGTTATGCTTATTGTACTACCATCAATATAGCTGGGTTGACTGGTGTGCTTATCAAGATGCTTAACAATTTTCCTCTGACATCCTGCTAGATTTACCAGTAAAAGAGAGGATGTGTTTCAGCTGCAGACAGAATGAGTAGAGGCTCATGCCTCTATTGTCTCTCTCCATGTGGGGGCGCTGTTGTGCCCAAAAAAAAACCGAAATGAGCAGTTGCAGATTCTGAGCATCTCCCTGCACATACCGTATGCAGTTGCATAAGTGAGACTTTGATGGCGATTGCAAGCTCCTCTTCTGTGATTGCACTCAGACGGTAGATATTCACTGCGCTTAAGTTTTAGTGACACTTGTCAGTACTGTCATACTGTATCTTCTGTGTGTGAGTTCTGCAAAAGTATCAAAGGCTTTAACTAATTCTTAGGGCTCGTTACTTTTACTCATTGAGCTTTAACTGGCATATAAGGGATGCGAGATGATGTTTCTGCTTGTGTTTTGTTTGCGGGATGCTCACTGCAATATATGGTCACTCACTGCATGGTGACGTGACACTTCACAGTGTGGCATTGAGGATAATTTGTCAGGGCCACTGAAACCAGGGCATTGGTTCTGATCCCAAATGCCAATGACATCCCTACAAGAACATTATTTAACTGCTCCTTTGTGAGGCCAAACCTAAGCCCTGCTGTATGAGCAAGCAGCCATTGATGTGCATATCATTAGGGACACAATTTGACCTGGAACAAAGCTTTGGGCTGTAGAAAGAGATGGAAAATGAAAATGGCTGATGATACCTGCCCCACCTGTTTCTGTTCGGAGCGGAAGACATCCATAGAGCCGCAGCGTTTGAGTGCGCCGGGTGACAGACACATTGAGCCCATCTTGAGAATTTTGTAGCAACAAATCAAACTGGCACGTTACCATGGCAATGCCAGCGGGATCATTAGCGCACTGCCAGGCTTCATTTTTCCTCCCTTTTACCCTTTTTTTTCTTGGGTGGTGTCCAAATCACAACCACCTTCTCTCAATTGCCAAGACACCCCCCCCCCAGTCCCTTCCATTCTCTGTCGCTGCCCCCCTCTTTCCAGACTCCATTGCTCTCCTCTCTGATTGGCACTCCTCTCCCTCTCTCGTCCATCTTCAGATCCCCTTTCATTTTCTTTTTTGCTACCCTCTCTCTCTCTCTTTCTCTCTCTACATACCCCCACCTTTCTTTTTTCCCTCCACCCCAACTCCACCCCTCCCCACTTTCTCTTTCACAGTCAAATCACGCAGAAATGCAGCACGATTGTGCCAATGCCAGCTCTCTTCTCTGCCAGTCTGTCTGCATGCCCACTGAGGGCAGAACAAACCAGCCCTATGTGCAAGCCAGCACCGGGGTCCAGTGCTCAAACAGTGGGCACGAGTTTCATATATTGCCATGTACCCCCCATCCACTACACAAAAAGGGCTGAGGCGGTGAGTACCTCTTAATCCATCGGGCAATAAAAATCAACAACGAACTGTTCAAAAAGATACAGGTCAGTGCAGCGCATTCTGGAGTTGATACATACATTCACAGCGCCTATACATCCCAAAGGGGAGAGTGAATGGGGGAGTCTGTTTGTGTTAATCCTGCCAAAGTGGGTGAGGCTGGAAAAGATGCACAGCTCAAAACTGGCTGGCAGAATAGGAGATGAAGCGCAGTGTGTCTGTCTTCCAGGCGAGACACTTTGAGGGCCCTCTGAGACTGTGAGTGCTGGTCTTTTCCATCTTTCACACAATGTCCACTGGCAAGTTATCTGGGTGCTTTTTTTTTTTTAAGAAAATGGGGTCAGATTACATGAAAACATTGATCCGTGGGCTACTAACAAACAGTAACCTAACGCAAACAAAACTTACATACAGTTCTGAGATGAGTGAATCACTGGTGTGCTAACTACGAAGTAATTAGAAATTGCCAAATATGAAATCGACCAAAAACAGGGCACTTATATTTATTCTCCAATGTATTTATGCCGATGTTTGGTGTCTGATGTCTGAAATTTTGTTGATAGTTGTTTGTTCAGTGGTAACATATTTGTACTTTTTTTACACATATTAAGTTTTTTAACAGGAAGGACTTCATAAATACAAATTTCAAGTTTACTGGGGACTTTGAATCTATGTTACTGTTTTGTGAGTTAAAAACAGAGAATGCTTGGTTGGATTTTGTTCATCGGCAAGATAGTCTCATGTGCTCTACTTGAGAAGATGTAGCCAATCCTCTATTCAGCCATGTTTTATTACAGCAAGTCGATGATACAAGCACTGGCTGAAAACCAGAGGCTCCGTTTTAGAATTCTTACAGCTCTCAGATGCAATTATAAAGAGGCATAGACACAGAGCTTGGCAGTCCTGGAGCTCAAAGTGCTGCATTCCAAAACTGGCGAAGGGGATTCCAAGTTCATATAAAGTGGAGCGTGGAACTGCAGTTGAGTTTCACTGTCATAATGTCAAGGCATGATACACACACTTATGTCTAAGTATCTCCCCACGGCCACAAGCTCTGGCAGGGCCGTACAGAGCACCGTGCTGTTGCTGACCAAATATTTTCCACAAAAATCTGATATGTACAAATATGCATTTGATTTCTCTGAGAGCAACACTATAACCCACACTAATCCCCTTCATCTCCTTCTCGCTCTCTTCCACTCTCCCCTCTCTTTCTCTCTCTCTCTCTCTCTCACTAACCCTCCTTACATACAATGGCAGCAAAAAAAAAAAAAAAAGTGTTTCTATGGGAACCCGTTCCCCAGCAACCCCCTGGCTTGGCAACATGCCCAACGGTTGCTAGGGCACCGTTGTCAATCACTGCCGGGTGCTGTGCCAGCCGTGCGGCTGTACCCAGCGTTCTTTGCAGGAGGTGGAAACAGGATTTCACACGTCTTCATTACGGACATGAAAGATGAAGGTCAGCGGGACTTAATGAGAGGATGGCACTGTGCAGCAGTGACTGCTCTCCTTACAATCGATGACCGAAGACTGTTTTCAGTCTACAGGAATCCCCACTTTTCTTAATACGTTTCTTTTTTGTTGAGTAAATAAAATAAGAGCATTCTGCATTTGAATCTCAGTTCTGTAACACTACAAACAATAGACAATCCATACCAGACCAGATTGCATCCCTTGAAGCAATGAGTAGAATTTGATACTAGAAAGCCCTTTTTTGAAAAGCTAATATCATGGACAGGTTCTGTGAGGCATCAATCTACTCTTGGAATATTGTATGAAATTGGGCAATTTACTTAATTCCCCCACTTTAAAGTTCATTTAACAAGGGTAGAAGCGCAAAGATGTAACAAGTGGCATGTGTAGCAACAATTGGATAGTAAATTAGAACTAAATTTAAGTTAATGAGAACATGCTAATCCTTTTGTTACATTTCGGAAGCTAGGCGGCAAAAAACCACACACACAAAGCAAAGCTTATACCCTTTGGTTTTCTGCAGTGCAGTCACTGATGGAAGAATTGCTGCACTTGTCTGTGGTCATCCATTCGTGCACAGCAGTGCAGTGCAATCCTGGCCATCAAGAACACACCCCTCATAACCTGCACCAGGTGACTGCAGCAATAGCAGTCCAAGTTCCCATCATCCAGCGTTTCCAATAAAGAACAATGATCAGTGTTTCCACTGAAGTTATCAGGCTCCTTCGGTGGAAAGATTACTCAGGGCCAGGGCCGCTTCCATCCGGTCCAAGGGGAGGGAAAGTATGGAGAAAGGGGTGGTTACCTGACGGCCGGCCTCCCTTCTGCCGGCTGCTGTTAGCTCGTCTTCCTGCGAAGGGGCCGCGGAGTCCTTCAGAGCACGTTCAAGAGCACTCAGGGTGAGCACTGCATCACTGCAACAGCGGAAGAGAGGAGGAGAGAAAGAGCAGTTAGAGGCTGAAAGGGAGGAGGGTGACAGAAGACGAATGGGACAGGGTGTGACAAAGCGATCATGAGACACTGTACAGACGGCATTTAGGTCAGTCCCCTTTCTCAGGGACTGAAATTTCTACCGGGCAGTACAGCCACAGACCTACAGATGTCCCTGCATACAGCAGGGCTCTCAGAAAATTAGATTTTACATTTCGACCACAGTGTGATGAACATTGCATTTAAACGGTGGGCAATTCATGCCGTTTAAAAAAAAAAAACAAGACAGTCATAATTTCCTGGAATGCGCAAGGATGCGCAATGATCTGCAAGTCACTTCTGAAACAGACCATGAACGCTGATGTCATAATCACACGTGAACATTCCTGTACCTATGATTACTTGCCAGGCTGCTAACTACTTTGTGTGCAAGTCTTTGTTTCAATGTGCAGCTGCATGCATCTGCATCCCTGTGTCTGTGAGTTTGTACATAACAGAGAGGTATGTACAGAGGTGCCTCTTCTACCTCATTTTACATTGTGAGAAGACCATCCCCCCCACCCCACACACACCCCTTCAATTCCCCCCTCACTTGTAATGCCTGATTGACCACAGCCCCCCTCAAAGGGGTCAAAGGGCAGACTAAACAGTCTGGTGTCATGGCAACCTTCCTGCCACCAATTAGAATGGAGAAGGGGGGGTGGGTGGTGGTCACACAGCCTGTCAATCAAACCTTTTCATTGCCACTTCATGTTTACAAAAGGCAGCACAGCACTGAGAGGGTTTATGCGCACCTGAATTTTCCAAACAATGTCAGTTTTCTTTGACAGCGTCAGTGTTGCAAACCCATTCATTATCTGCCTTTCATAGATTGTTATTCTTCCATTTCGTGTCACAGAGCCGGCATGAATAAATAATTGAGTCTATAACCACGAAAACAAACACATTAATGCAAAACTTAACCTCTCATTCCTTGCTGATGAATGGCATATAAAAATAACCTGCTTTTTATCCCTTTGAGATAAAGTTTACATGACATTCCACAGAAAAAACAACCAGCACACAACAAACAGACTTCTGAGGTGAAGGCTTCTTAATTTTGAGAAAACAACAAACGGCCGTCTTTACCATTTTTCAACAGCAAAAATGGGCCTGCAGGCACAGCTGCATTTCTTGTAGCTGCAGCTACAAGAAAAGCATATTTTCTTGTAAAGCCAATTTCAGTATGTCTATTTGTTTTTTCACCGAGCATCATTCATAACCACACAGCCTGGATGGTATCCTCTGGCAGACACGAATGCACAGTGGTCTCTGTGTGGCTGTCTGTCTGCGCAGTCCCTTCCTGCAGGACTTTCATGTTGCTGAGAGTTATGTCATCACACTGACCCCCAAGTCAGTGGCCCTTGTTAAAGGCACCAAAGGATTAAAAAGTGTGACCTAAAAACATAAAAAGTCATACCTTCCTTTGACTGTATTATTACAAATGTTTCACAAAAAATATATGACAGGGCATGTGAGTTCTTTTGCAATTCAGTAGAATTTGGCTTCCTTAAACAACTCATTGACATCAGTACAATGTCATGTTGCTTATAATATCAGCAATACTTCGGGGTACTTCCATGTATTTCCTAAAAAATGGGCGTACGTATGATGAACACGTGTGATGCCGATTAGCGTTTCTGCATGATGCGCGTGTAACGGTAGCAACGTGTACTCAAACACGTCACATCAGCCTCCATGTCACTGAGCGTGCATGAGGTGCAGGAGTGTATGAATACACTGTGTGCGTGTGTGTGTGTGTGTGTGTGTGTGTGTGTGTGTGTGTGTGTGTGTGTGTGTGTGTGTGTGTGCGTGCATGTGTGTGTGCGTCTTTGTGCTCGCTCAATGCGGCAGAGGGGGATGGGAGAAAGTTTAGCGGATCGATGGGAAGCAAATGCATTCAGATCAATACTGAGCCAAGAGAGAGGGAGAGTGAGAGGGAGAAATGGCGAGAAAAGGAAGAGGGTATGAGAGAGAGGTCACGACTGGGTGAGGGTTAGTACAAGCACATTGACTGACCGGACAATACAAGACGGTGAAACTAGACAGACCTTGAAAAAGAAGCTGGAGGGAAGGAGAGGGTCGGCAAGAGAAGAAAAAGGGAAGAAGAGACACAGAACATCATTGGTTGGTGGTGAGCACGCACACACATTTAGGGATGGAGAGAAAGAGGGTAGAGGAGAGACAGATGGGTTAGACACTCCTGCATTGTTATTGACATTTTGTTAAACAAGTAATTCCCAGAATTATTCTGTGTGTGTGTGTGTGTGTGTGTTAGCAACACAAGTACACAATCGTCAGTAACATCTCTGCAGAGTCTGCCATCACTGACAGAGAGGCAATGCGGAGGATTTTAGTGCTCCCCATAATCTGACCCCTTCCTGCGCAGGATTTCATTCAGAAAACTCTGATAGGGAATAGGTTAGCAAAAGACAGCAATATAATAAATCAAAGAATTCAAGTAATGCTAAAGATAGCTTTACTTGAATTCTTTCCTGTGTATATTTTAGTAGATGCAATGAATGCTTAGACATACAGCAACAAAAACAAAAAATACTATGCATTCACAGAATTTTTCTATAGAGCTGTACAGCCTGTATCAAAGAAAAGGTAAAGAGGGTGAGAGAGAGGGAAGGAAAAAAGGAAAAGTGGAGAAGTGGAACTGGTCAGCACAGCTCAGCTGACAAAACACAAAGGATACTTAGCAAGAGAAAGATAGAGAGTGGAGAGAGAAGAATGGAAGGTGGTACTGTAGGGGAGAGGGAAGGGAGGTTTTGTGTTTCTTTAGCCTTGACCTATGACCCTCTGGTCACAACCTTCATATTGTCTGGGAAGGCAGACAGGCTGCAGCTGGGTGCAGGTCACCTTTGACCCTGAACACACTTCCACGCACCCCAGAAAAATCACCCCACCCACATGGCCCCTCCCCCTCTGAAGCGACCCCACCAGCAGCTTTCAAACATGAATCTCTGGGTTTCTTACTGCTCAGATTCAGCTCTCTTTCGAGAATAGAGATGATTTATCACAGAAAATCTTACAAAGCTCGGAGTTCAATGAAGACGTACAGCCAGAAACTGCAAGCTCAGAGCAGAATAAGAGTTTTACAACTATCTTGACTACGAAACAGGTGCATGATGTTTCAATCTTTTATCCCTCAGCAGGTCTTCACCAAAGCATTACGTGTAAAAATTTCTGTTATTTTAAAGTTCATCCTTACTAATTGCTGTGGAAGAAATGAATAACCCTTTCAAGTCTGAGGGTTTGAAGATTATCTTTGGATAACTGGAGAACTGGATTATACACATTTTGAGGTTTGGAAAGCAGTTCAAGCATATTCCTTTTGTAATCCTTTGTGTCATCTTGTCCTCTTTGTACCACAACAATTACACAGTCTTCAACTGCAAAGGCATAATTAGAATTCATCTAACTGGTCAATATACTGTCAAAATGTTTTGTCACGTTGTAAGTGGAAGAAACGAACCCATGCAGAAGGGTTGGTGCTCTTGTACAACAACTGTGCCTGTTTAACATCCTTCTGAGAACATGGCAATAAAAACTCCCCACGGCTATAGTAAACTCAGTGGGCTTACAGCCATCCATCTTTACCTTGAACCTGAACATAAAACTCCGCTGTGACACCGAATGCAGTTCCTATCCATCCTGCTATTCATGAAGCTTTTGAAGTAGAAGGCAATAGAGTTACTTTCATCTCACCAATAGAAGCCTCGTGATTCAAACCACCTTGTCCCACTCAAGCAAAAACTAATCTGTGGCCAGATTCACGAAGGTTACTCATACGGCTGTATCATGCCAGTGACTACTGGGATACACGGCCACAAGAAAGCGTGCGGGTTATTATTTGTGCTCCTGTGCTACGTACAAGGTTAGCAGAGTTTTATTGCCTCCGTACAGCTTTATTGTGCTAGTCTGAGCCTCACTGATGCAGCACTGAGTGAGGAGAGAGGAGCAGGAATGGGTGCTGGCATAAGTGTGCCCCCTTGTCTTGAACCCGGGTGATTTCTCGCTGGTTTCCACGGCGTGACAGCGGGGCTGTGCCTGGAAGCTGCGAGACGCTGCTGAGGGCCGTGACGGCTATTCGGCGAGACGTGTCTCTATGCGGGCAAAGTGCAAACGGGCATCCCTCTCTCTGTCCCACCCCTCTCCCTCTCTCCTGTCTCGCTCCCTTTTTCTGTCTCACTCCCCCTCTTCTCTCTCTCTCTCTCTCTGTTTTGTCCCCTCTCTCACTCTCTCTGTTTTGTTCCCTCTCTCTACCTCTTTTTCTGTTTCACCCCTCCCTCTCTCTTTCTTTCTCTTTCTTTCTCTCTCTGTCTCATTCCTGACCCCCCCTCCCTCTCTCACTTTCTCTCTGTTTCATTCCCTCTCTTTCTCTCTCTCTGTTTCATTCCTCCTCTCTCCCTCTATCCCTCTGTCCCTCTCTCTCTGTGTTTGATTTCCTCTCTTTCTCTCTCTCTCTCTCTCTGTTTCATTTCCTCTCTCACTCTCTCTGTTTTGTTCCCTCTCTCTATCTCTCTTTTTCTGTTTCACCCCCTCCCTCTCTCTCTCTCTCTTTCTCTTTCTGTCTCATCCCTGACCCCCCGTTCTCTTTCTCTCTGTCTGATTCATTCCCTCTCTTTGTCTCTCTCTCTATTTCATTCCCTTTCTCGCTCTCTCTCTCTCTCTATTTCATTCCCTTTCTCCCTCTCTCTCTCTTTCTCTATTTCATTCCCTTTCTCCCTCTCCCTCTCTCTCCCTGAGCCACCCTCTCTGCCCCTGTCACTCTTCCCCGCTTTGATGCAGTCTGGCATTTGTTCCCATGGCCCGGCACGCCGCTGCCAGTGCCCCAGAGCCAGAGCGATTTCTGACATCGCCCATTACCCACGTCTCCCCCTCCCCTCTCTGTCTGGCACCACAGGGCTGGCACGCTGTGTGTTAGTCCCTATAGCGGGCAGCTGCCAACGCCGCCACAGACTGTCGGCTCACCAGCGCAGCCAATATGGCCGCCAGTCGGCCAACAGGCTGCGAATTCACAATCCTGTTTGGGTTTTTTTAGGCGCTGCGACAGTCAACCTGTGCACGCGCGTGTGTGTGTGTGTGTGTGTGTGCGTGTTTGTGTGTGTGTGCGCATGTGTGTGTGTGAGTGTGTGTGTATGTCAATGAATGTTTCAGGTTGTGGGTCAGGTTGTTATTCAGTCAATCTTGTGTCAAACACTGAGTTTGGCAATCCTTGAGTCAGCTGGAAAGCATGTCATCATTTTAAAAAAACAAAAAATAATCAGCGCGGAAAGAACTGGAAGTCCGTCGCATCTGTCAGCCCAGACTTTTGTGTCAGTTGGTCAGGACATCAGCGTGTCTGTCAGAATGTCAGTCTCGGTATGCGTCAGCCCGGGTGATTCCTATATTCAAAAAGACAAGAATAGGCGGCCCGGTGACACAAATAACCTCCCGGTCCACCAGCGAGAGAGAGGGAGAGAGTGCGTGCCTTCTGGAACACACGCCATAAATCATACATGACCAGCAGCACCAAAAGCAGTAACAAGTCGTGCACTGCGTCGCATTAATAACGCAGACAGTGTCTCTCTGTCTCTCCCTCTCACCCAACCCCCAGCACCTCAGGCTGAAAGATGCATGTGTGAGGGAAGGGGTGGTAGACGGGGGGGGTAGATCAGAGGTAGGGAGGAAGAACAGACAGAAAGAAAAAGAAAGAGAGAGGGGAAAGGAGAGAGAGAAGGGGAATTGCAGAGAGGAGGCAGGGGGAGAGAGAAAGGGAGAAAGACAGAGATGGCGACAGAGATGGAAAGAGAGAGAGGGAAAGAGAGAGGAAGAGAGTGTGAGAGAGTGCGCTAAAATAAGAGAAAGGCTCTTGCCAGTGCTGTGACCTACTAACGCAGGGCTGAGGAGTTCTCACTGTCGACCCGAACACATTCCTACGGCCTGCAGACATTAACCCACACACTGCTGCCTTGCTGAGCTGGGCTGGGCTGCACGCTTTGATCCGCTGCAGGACTGCACATTCAATACACCGTAACACTCGATAAAAGACTAATACATAGTAGATGTGTGAGACTGAGCGGCGCCGGAATGCAACACTGAAGGGCCTCTGCATAGCTATAAACCGGACACTTAAAAAGACGGTGAACTAAATTACGCCAGACAGGTTTGCGCAGAAACCCACTGGACTGGATTACACGAGTATGCTGTTTAGTATGGGGGGTATGCACTGCATTGTAACATGCCCAGTCTGTAACACACTGCAGCAAACTTCGCTGTATCTGCACGAGAAAGAGAGACGCTCATATTTATATTTAAGCTCTGTATACATCACATCACAACGGGACAAAAACGATATGGAAAGCTGACAAAAGGCATACTGCACATATTCAACACCCGAAATCTGTGCTACTGTTTTCAGCGGCAGGCTGCCCTGATGGAGGTCATTCATAAGCTTCCAAGGGCTAAAACTGGATTTTGAGGCCAGCTTGCCCCGACTGACATCACATCTTAAATGACAAAACTGCAGTCCCAGGTGCAGTAAAAGCAAAGATCTGCTCAAAAGACAAGGCTCAGTGGTTTTAACCTGATGACTAAATAATTCCCAAGGTTCATTCGATTACAGGTTAAAGCAGAAATCTTCATCTTTTTGTCTACTTCTAAGAGAAAAGTCTGAACAATTAACATCTATCATGTTTCAGATCCCTCAAATGAGCAATTTTTCAGCACTTGCATATCCAGACCTAGCTGATAGCCTAAGCAACAGCCACCTGAGTACACTATATAGCATACTGTTACTGCATGTATTTGAACGGTGAAGTATAGGAAGGAAGAAAACATCTACATCTTCATATTTCTACCATTCAATTTTTCACTGTACGCCAACAGGAATTGCGTTTTCTCATTGGGCATCAACTTTAATCATTCCTCAAAGAATCTGAGCTTTTCCCCTTGCCTCTAAATCATTGGATAACTTTGCCTTTCAGTGCGCACTGGGTATTGAGCCATTTTTTTTTCCGTCTGACCAATAAGGCTAGGGTTACATCTGGATCACTTTCATCCAATTGTTTTTGGCATCAAAGCTTTCATTGTTCTATTTCCAATTTTTATTCTGGCTGACATCCTCTTCCGAAGTAAGTTGTGTGGCTTGTAAAGTATGTGTTGTAATAATTCTGTTTATGTTGTTGTCACAAACGTCGAGCATAGCATCTTTCCTGCAGTGCACTGTGAACCACGCCTGGTCTTTCTTTCACACCAGCTCTTCCTGATTACTGCATTGCTGCATGGCAAAGGCAAAGGTCTGTTAGCTGTATCTGAGCAGCACCCTGTCCTCATGGTCTTGAAAAAGATTAGGGCTGATGCATTCACTTGAAAGCCGCTAGCAAAGAAAACAACACAGAATGCACAAACAAATGGAGCAATGAAGTGCAGGTAGAAGAATGAGGCATTTAACTCTTTGGAAGTATTCAACCAGTTCAAATCAATTTCCTCACTCCATGACCTAAGAGTTAAATTCATCTCACAGTTTTTTTTTAAGAAATTACATTATTGTTATTTAGCAGATGCTCTTATCCAGAGCAACTTACATAGCTTACAGTTTTTACATTTCATCCATTTATGCAGCTGGACATTTATTGAGGCAATTCTGGGTTAAGTACTTTGCCCAAGGGTACAACGGTGGTGCCCCAGAAGGGAACTGAACCAGCAACCTTTTGGTTATGAGCCCCGCTCCCTACCACTGTGCTACACTGCCAAAATACACAGCTCATAGTAACATAGCATGTTGTGACATCACACAGGACAAAGGCTTTTTCCACAAATGTCCACAGTCCCACTAAATGGACAAAAACTGACCAATCATGAGCAGACCAACAGCAACACAATCTAGAATGTTGATTCTGGAGGGAGTTCCCTGGCATGGACCATGACCTCAAGAGTACATGGGCAAAGATCACATGCTTCCTTCCATATTTTGATTGACAGCCAGTGGCACATAACCCCTCGAGCACTACATAATTCATAGACCTGCTGAGTAACGTTTCATAAAGTGAAACACATTAGCAGTTTTGACTCTGTTGCTATCAAAGGGGCTGGGCGCTTTGTTTTAGCACATTACAGAGACCCCCTTTGATGGCTCAGAGTGAAACAACTGGCGCACAAGAGGGTGAGATCGTACCTCGTTCGTCCTGAGCACCATGACATTTTCTGCTGCCTCCTCGCACCCCGTATCGTTCCAGCCCTAACCGGGGGCGATCCGTTCCTCCCAAAACCGAGGTAACCCACGCGGGTCACAGTCTGATGTGACGCACGACGGGTGTGACGAGACGTCGGCCAACAGTGGGCTTCCACAACAGACGGTCACAAAAAGGCTCCCTCTCTGTGGGCATGCATCTCACAGCTCGACATCTATCACGCGCTCCAACAACAAACCGGCGCCTCAAAGAACGAAAATAAGGGTTCCGGAATACCGGCACACATACAAATGTTTTCAGACACCACTTGACCAAAACAGTGCTCCTCTTAACAAATGCGCCGACTCTGGTATCATGAGGTGCTTTGTAAAAAAAATATAAATAAAATTAAAAAAAAAAAAGCGATGGCATTAAACCTGAGCAGAAAATTAAAAGGAGGCCTTAAGTGGATTCATGCGGCTGGCAGCAGACATTCACAGACCACACACGCCTGACCTGCACACCGCAGCCTTGCGCTGGCCCATAACATGGGTAGGCCCAGACAAACGGCATCGGGAATAAGAACAACAGATTGATCCGTGTCCATGTGCCAGCGCTTTGGGAGCCAGCGCTCCGTGCATCTCGCCGGCCTTACATCCGCTCTGCCCAGAGGAACCAACAGTCAGCGTGTCACTTTGTCTGCGTATCAGCGGAAAAGGGAGAGAGAGCCTGCCTCAGCTCCTCTGTCCCCGGCGAAACAGGGGCTGTGAAGCACAAAGCTGCTCAGGCACCCTGATCCAAACCGCCGTGAGGGGGGTGAACCCTCTTCCCCCGTCCCACTCCGGCGACTGCCGGAGAGTGACCACGACCGGTCCTCCGCCACACGACAGCGTTAACGCGCTTGTGGCGCGACGGCGGTCTTTGTGTGTCAGCGTGCGACCGGGAGTCGCAGCGACACAAACGCTCAGTACACCCAGAAACAGATTCGCTGACAAACACCCCGCAGATGGGGCAACATTGCAGAGATGTGAGCGCGTAGAGAGAGAGAGAGACAGAAAGAAATGGGAAAAGGAGAAAGCCACGGACAAATATAAATCAAACAATGAAAGGCAGAGGAAGATAGCGCGGGCACAGAAAGATGGCACAGGCCGGCACGGCAAATCAGGATAGTAAAACGATGATTAAATGGCAGGCACGCAATCGGACGGATTATCAATTATCATCTCAGTCACATGCAGACCGACGAATAGACAGATTTAGGAGGACACAGATGGACGATCAGAAAAGGGGGAACAAGGGAGAGATGGGAGGAGCGTGCAGTGAAGAGAGGGGACACCCCAAGAATGGGACTACATTTTGTTTGCGATGTTTCTTTTATGTCAGCTATGTATTATTTTTAACATGAGCGGAGAAACCATACCATATGTTTCGGAAAAATGATAAAACATTACAGGGACAGAACCCCCACCAACCCATCACAACACATAAGCACACACACATACACACACTGACTAAAAGAACAAAATGAGGAAAAATCAACCCCCACCCTCTCTCTCCCTCTCTGTCTCTCTCTTTCAACTTCCCACTCCTGGGCCCCAAAATTGGATCTAGTGTTCCGAGCACACAAATACAGTTTAAAATTCCACACAGAAATACCTGACAATAAAATAGCGCAAGACAAGGAATGCTGCGAGTAGACGGCGCATCAATGCATTATATTTCAGTTCAGAAAGAGAAACAAGGACAGAAGGACAGAGGGAACACACGAGGATGGAAGCCGGAGCAAGGAGAAAGATACAAAGTGCACAAATGAGCAGAAGCATGAGATCACATTTTTTCAGACAAGAAGAAAGTGTTGCACAAACTGGGGGAGAAACAGGAGAATGAATGGAAAGAGAAAGAGAGAGCAGAGGACAGCACATAATATTAACAGAGACACACACACAGAGGGAGAGAGGGGGAAACAGATTGGGAAGGAATGATTCTCATACAAGAAAAAGAAAGAGGTCAAATGAAGGGAGGGGAAAATACCAGCATAGGTCGGATGAGTCTAGTCATTTTTTTCCTTTTTTCTTTTCCCGCGATTTCAACCGATTCCCATTCGGCCATCACTCGTTCCTTCTCTCTCCCTGTCTTTCCCTCTTCGCTTTTCTCCCTCTCGTCTTGCTGCTCAGTGCCAGTCCTCTCTCAAATCGTGCGCTCCGTTTTCTCTCTCTTTTTCTGCCTCCTCATCTCCCCCTTTCCACAGACACCTCTCTCTCTCTTCTCTCTCTCCTCTCTCTCTCTCTCTCTTCCCCTTCCTTCCCCTCTTTTAAGGATCGGTATTTGGAGAAAGGGGAGGGGTAACAAGAAAAAGAAAAGATTTGAAAGAACAAAAAAATTTGTGGAAAACAACAACAACAACAACAAAAAATGGTATGGGCAGGCAACCAGCAGGCTGTGAGTCAGAGGCAAGGCTGGGCCCATGTTTATAACCGAGCTGAATGTGAACAGGAGCAGTGCAGAGCCTGTTTCCCTACACGTTAGGAAAAACAGAAACGCACAGGAGCATAAAAAAAAGTCTGAGCTCAACGTTGTAGCAGCGAAAGTAGACAGCGAGAGAGTGAGAGAGAGGGAATCGGTTTGTGTGTGTGTGTGTGTGTGCGCTGCGTGTGCGTATGTGTGTGTAGGGTAGGAAGGGAGGAGAGAGAGTGAGCGAGAGGGAGAGAGAGGGAGAGAGAGAGGGGGTGGTTCGTGAAGGAACATCGAAGAGGGAGGGAAAGAGGAGGAGTATATGTGGAGAGAGGGAAGGGAATGGAAGGGAAGGGGGTGAAATATTTTTTCCTCCTTTCCATTGTCTGATTTTTAATTTTTTTCCTCCCCATTTTGAATTAATGTCTATGCACTCACGGAGCAAAAGAGCTGGTTTCCTTTCTTTTTGGGTTTACACTAATCCCTCCCCCTTTCATTCTTTCTCTCTCCCCCTCCTCCTTCTCTCACTCACATTCAGGCAATTTTCTACACATGCACTTGAACTCAAAATGCTGTCTCCTGGCTCCCCCTCCCAATGCCCCCCACCACCAAACACACACAGGCATGAAACAGCGCTGATAGTGAGAGAGGGAGAGGGGGGACAAAAAGGGGAGAGCCATACAGAGCGGGGGGAGGGGAAACCAGTCTGAAAAGGTTGGTTCAAGGTTGAGGCAGGGTTAGATTTAGTCACCATTTCCTAGTATTAATAGAGGGGTGGCCCTGTTACCCCCATCACAATACCAAAGGGCTACACTTTTCAGGCCTACATTCTAGTCTCAGCACACTTCCTTCCTCATAAAACAAGAAACACTAAGTTTTGACTGGGTGAAAACAAGTTTTTTCTAATTCTAAGATAAGTTTCATATTATTAAGCATTTACTTCATATTCAAACTTTCCTAAGAAAATATTCCATGTGACCAAGGGAAGGTTAAGATAGGTTTGGCAGAGAAGCTGATGTCAAAATATGTTGTGTGTTTTGAACCAAACACATATAAAAGGCAACCAAATCTTATTTTTTGTTTGGCAACAACTCTACCTATATCTACCACTATCAGAACCCAGGTTGCTAACCACCTTCCATCTTGTTCAGCCTGGACCTTACCCTCTTTGAATCTGTCCCCTATTTGATGGCAGAATGAATTGGTATCTCCGCCTAAGCAAAACTGACCGCTGTTAATGGCTATTGATAACTATTACAACACATTACGCTGCCTCTGGTTACTGCAGGCAATAGTGCAGGTTATACTGTTTTTGTTGTACGTTGTAATATGTAAACTAAATTTGTATTTGCTACTCCGTGCTTGCATTACGCCTGCCCTCTGCTGCCTTGGGATATCTGGGGAGTTGCTTCTGGCTGTAAGTTATGCCCATGGCTGTACAGAAATTCGCTCATTTGCTGTGTGTATTCTGTCCCTATACTATAACACTATGCAAGCTGCCATCAGTAAGGCCATCTGGTGAATAAATAATTAAATAAATGAAAAATAACAAACATTTATAATAATGACACATAATTAGTTGCCATAATTAATACCACTTGAATGGCAAAAAAAGAAAACCCTGTGTGTTAAACTGTGAAACATAATTTTAACATAAAGAATTACATATAATATTATACATTTGGTGTCACATATTTAAAATATATTATGCAATATCTGTGTACAACTACAAATATAAAAGGAACAATAAATTATATTATTTTAATATATTTAATTTTGATATTTTCCTTAGAAATTATGTTTTTTAGAATGAAGGAACTTTTTCATTGAAAAATTACTTGAAAACTATTTTAAAAGAGCGCTATAAAAAATCATCAAAAATTGCCTTGAAGTTAAGTGAGGTAAAGGCTTGAAGTTTTAAAAATAATTTTTAAATGATATGAGGAACTGACAACAAATTAAACCAAATGCAATTTGATAGAGTGTCTACATCTATGGATCCGTCTATTAAAACTTTCTTGATGCAGTGGACCCACTATTTTTAGTGAGTCCAAGTACTCACTTCTGTTTCTGTAAATCTTTCTGTGTGCTCACTTAATTTGGAATGGAGGTATTTAACTAAATGCATGCATGTTACCATTTTAAATGTATTGATACCCAAGAGTTCCTAATTTAATGCCACAGTTCAACACAAGGTACTTTCAAAATTATTATTATTATTATCATTATTATTATTGTGTTATATATTAGTGTTAGTGTTAGTTTTAATTAATACTTTAATAAAAAAACAAAGCAGATAAGCAAAGCGGATCTCTTCCATAAGAACCTTACTTGATGATAAAGTCTGAAACCACCTTACCCCACTTTCTTCTTACTCTTCCAATAGACTGAATCGAAGAACAGTAATGACACGAGCCAATGGGAGGTCCACACAAAAGCAGCTGTACAAGCTTGTGTCTGCGTGTGTTCAGACAACCTTCATTAGCAACAGCCTCACGTTGCCGCTAGCCCCAGACTTGGGGTTGTGTCAGGTCAGACAAAACAGGACTAGGGGGTGGGGGGCTACTTGTGTGTGTAAGGAGGAAAGATGGGAGTAGGGCGGGGGTACAGTTTGTGTTCGGAGCAAGAGCAGTGAACTCAGTGTTATTGAAGAGGGCTCTTCTGTGGCCTCAATACAAACAAAAATATGCTTTCATATTTCCGTGTAACTGAGTAAACATATAAACAGGTTGTTTGTCATCTATTATTTTGAGATCCATGCTGTCCGCTTCACTGGGCTGTCATGTGAATACACCAGCCCGCTCCAATGAGCGGTGAGTTTTTACATAAGGTTTGGGGCTTTAAACCATAACCCTCAGAATGTCATCCCCACGGTAGCATAATTCACTGTGACAGGGCACAGAAATGCAGAGGAATTTTTTTCACCAAACTTCAGTACTCTGACTATATATTAATCGTTTTATTTAAAATTATGCTGAAATCACAACTTAATGTGACATTTCTTCCAGAACATTCTCCAGTAAGTCAATAACCCATTTCAATGTATATGCAGCAGCGTTCAGTTGTATGGAAAAGCCGTACATGTATCATAGATTTCCGTATGGACTAAACTGTGCTCCAGTTGTAAAAGCATGACTTCAAATTGAGGAATAAGGGTAGTAGCATGACATGATACTGACAAAACAGGACATAGGACACACAGGACACACAACAAATGCATCATGGTCTCCATGACATTATGGCAAAGCTGCAAAAGGACATTGTCATAAACCATGCAGCATGGTCATGGCTGCAAGACATGAAATTCTGAATGTGCACGGGGCCCCTAGTGAGTTGTTGCAATGAGTTAAAAAGTTATTTCATAACTACAGAGAACCAGAGATCACTTTTCCCACCAGAACAAAATTTCAGCTTATTTGTATGATTTGCTAACTTTTAACAATTACAAAAAAAAATATGAAGCGCTCATATACATCTGTCTGAGTTTGGAGAACAAGACAACTGCCTTGCAAATAATAACAGGCATCAACTGACCGTAGTTGTGGGTGTGGGTGGGGGTGAAATAGGTGGGGGTGGAGTGAACAATGAGGGTAGGATATGAAAGGTGAAGAGAGAGGCGTGCTGAATTCTCTTTCACCTTTGTTTAACCACCAAACCACCCCACATACATAACCACATTACTATTGGGGTGAACAATCCCATTACAAACACTTCACTCCTAATGCAGACAAAGTATTCTCCTGCCCAAGGACAATCATTACCTGAGTGAGAGAGAGAGAGAGAGAGAGAGAGAGAATAAGAGAGAGGGAGAGAGAGAAACGCATTGCGTGTGAAAGGAAGGGATGCTCAATGGCTCCTGATCTTGAAAAGCCAGGGGTATTGATCGCATTAGACTCGCTGTGAAACGGAGAAATCGATGTGCTTTAAAGGCGAAGCAGGTCGGCCGCGTGTGGGCTTCATTGATACAAGACCAACAGAAAATGGCAACCTCTGGCAGAAAGAAGAAAAAAAAGATCAACAGCCAAGGTTATTGCAGCAAATTCTCTGCTGAAAAGTGCTCCGAGAAACACCCTCCAGCTTGCTATGAGACCTTGTTTTCCACACAAAAGCCACAGGACAAGAAAGGTGACAGTTAAACTGGGCTCTGCCATAAAAAAAATAAAAAAATAAAAAATGGAAGCGTAAGCGTCCTTTGCAGTGACTGATGATTTGCAGTGATGGCGTCTTACGGATCTAAGAACAATGAAGAAATGAACATAGAAAGCACAGTATACTCTGTCCTTTTCTTTCACGCTGAGCAGTCTTATTCTCAAGCACTAGAACTGAGCCCTCAAGCAAGAGATCAAATCACCTGTGATGGAAGCTGGCCAATTAAAGGCATCCATAAAACTATAATCACTGCTGCCCTAGAAGACCAGAATTGCCTATTGTCATAGAGACTTGAGCCAACAAGAGCACAGGCAATCATTATAGTGCCAATTTTTTTTTCTTCTTAGAAATGAATGAAGAGAAAGAGAAAGAGGAATCGCTTTACAAACATTTTTAAAAAGGTATTATTATCTTTTATTCAACAAGAAATAAAGCTGATCGGTCCTGTTCTTCAGCAATGTCATTTTTGCATGTTTTTGTGTTTAATTTGGTATATTCTATGCCAAAGGACATTTATTTCAATAAAGCAAATGCAAATTCAGTAATGCAAATGAAACTTGCATTGAACTGAATAAAATAAAGAAGGGCTGGGGGGAGCACAGAGCATGTTTCTGAGCTCACATGCTGTCTGTGAACTAGAGTGACCCTGAATGGCTCTAGAACACACACAGACAGACACACACACACACACACACACACACACACATACACAGCACACACTGTACGATAATTTCCTCTTGAGTTGGCATCTGGGACAGAGACCGTGATTTGACTGGGAAAGGGAGGGATATGTGAAAGAGACAACACCATTCCAACATACTGCTCTCTGGCCAGCTCGAGCAAAACTGACGTCACCTTGTCATGGCAATACAGCTATTTTTGAATTTGAAAAGAGGTGGGGTGGGGCGGGGGGTGTGAACACGGGCAGTAGGTGATAGGAGAGAGCGACAGAAACAGAACAGGGGGACACCATATCACAAAGGACAAAAAATATACAAGTCTGCCCTCTGTTGGTAAATGTGAACAATGCATCCTGTGACTTCAGAGAATTGTCCTTATCTGAGGACCTGAAGCTATGCTCAACATTCATGGCTAAAGCATGCTGCAACATTAGCAGCATACGACAGCTGTGTTCTGTGGGCTAAATGCTCAGAGTTGATATAGAGTGGAACACGAGAAGAAAATGAAACCTTTGGGCAGTCTGTATTGGTTACTGTTTCACAGTTTTAGGAGATTATTTGCTTAGGAGTCACCCTTGTCCAGTGCAATTTAAATGCCTTACATGTCATCCACTTACACGGCTGGATGATCACTGAAGCAATCTGGGTTGATTGGTATGTTGAAGGGGTCAACAGCAGTGCTCCACCTGGAAACCAAATAAGCAACCATTCGGTTACAAGCTGAGCTCCTTACCACTATTCAAGGAACCACTTTATACAGTAGGTGTACAGTCCCAATCTATTTGGTTGAGAAACATTTGAAATTGCTTAACATTTTTATTGAATTCTTTCAAAATTATCTGTAAATGTTAATATTCTACTTTCTCAGTTTGTGTGTAATCCAAGATGCTGGCTACGCAGGAGAGAACTGAAGTCATGACCTTGTGTCTGAAGGGAAAGTCTTACAGTGAAATTTGTGAAACATGGTATATTACGTCATACATTTACAGGGCAAAAGTTCAGATTTGTGACAGATTTTGAGATCCTATCTATGCCACTGTTAACAGCATCACACCTGATATTCAACATAGTGCTTTCAGGTAAACAAGACCTCAATACACATTTACATTTTGTTATTTAGCAGATGCTCTTATCCAGAGCAACATCCAAAGTGCTTGTACAAAGTAACAAGGAAGTATGAACTGTTGTACAAAACAAGGATACAACTAGGTGCATTCAAACACATGTCAGTGTCAAACACAGTGCTGAGATCATGGAAAAAACATACATGTTTCAACACGTAAGTAAAGCTCAGTATTTCAATTATTATGGGAATGAAAAACCACACAAAATTACAAACTACAAAACTACAACATATAAAAAATTGCATAAAAGGGGAACAACAGATCAGGCAAGCGTATGGGGAACCGAGGTACAGTCTGAGGAGGTGGGTCCACAGTCTGTGATGGAATATGGCTAGGGATTCAGCTATTCTGACCCCAACAAGAAGCTCATTTATATATATATATATATATATATATATATATATATATATATATATATATATAGATAGTAACTTTATGATAGATAGGAACTTTATGACCAGCCTATACAGGAAACTTAAACACAGCAAACTTTCAGCAGACAGGAGAGACTAAGTGAGATTAGTAGATGGTTAACAATAAAGGTACCACATTAACTCAACTGAAACTGAGAACATGTTATGGACTCTATAAGGACTGCGATGAGCAGCATGGATGGACGTTAAAATGAAAACACTGACAATACGATGGGTTTTCTATTTTTACTTCTGTCAACTTGAAAGCAGCAGCATGTATGTAAACAAGGCTGTTTCAAAGAGATGCAAATCAATCCATAGACATAAAGAACAGAACAGCTGCTACATGGACCTAACAGAGCTGATTGCAAAGAAAGACCGATTCTAATATCAGTAAAGATGAGACTCCTGTATGTTTGCACACTGTATGATAATTAATTTAGCAACATAAAAATGCATAGGTTCAATATGCACTTCAGAGAAATCTGTTGTTGAAAAATAATAAAAAGATATTTCACCTTAAAATAAACAACTGAATAGAAAAACCACGATTTTAATGATATAACCGAATCTCCCTACTGCATAATATATCAAGGATGATAAAAATAGAAACACCGGACCTAATTTCATAATGTGGCACATACACTTTCCAGGCTCCTTCTTAACAGTCCACAGTCAAGTGTGAGATTCTCATGAAGACATCAGAGATATAAAATTTGTTCATTATGGTAACCGTCAGAGAGGGCAGATGGTTGGTCTGTAGGTGGTCAACTAATTTTATATCAGTAAGGAAAATAAAGGAGAGGAGAGGAGGGGAGAACGGACATAGAGATTTTAATCTTAAAGAACATAAATGAAGTCGCAGTGGTATAAATACTGTGGTCTAAATTTACATTTACATTTATTCATTTGGAAGATGCTTTTATCCAAAGTGACTTAAAAGTGAGGTAGAGTACAACACAAGCAAAAAACCATACAGAGTCTACAATATTAGAAGCGCTGCATGACCAGGTTTCAAAGGTTCGCCAGGCAAGGTACAAACTAGCAGGTAAAGCTAACGAGTGTGAACATGGGCACAGGACTAAGAAAACCAAGCTCTTTGCATCCACTGGATCCCTTGTTGTTTTCTGCACAAGTGAAAACTGCCAGACGAACACCATCTCTCTACTAAATTGGTCACGCAAAGGAGACGGGGTGCAGTACCACTCACCCCAAAAAGCCATAACCAAAGATGATCACGGACCATGGTACACCTAAACACAAATGATAATTATAGCTTCACCAGCCAAAGCTTTAAGTGCTGAACAGTAGTGTGTCATAACTAGCGTGTATAAAACAAGCACAATAAGTTGCATGTGAAAGCCGCTTAGTGTTGTGGATGGAGGATGTAACTAGTGATGAAATCATTCTCTCATGCTACAATTAACAATTTGGGGGAACATATGTCATGTCTGCTTGCTTTTGCGTAAAAGTATATATTACTCCTAGGCATGGGTGCTGGAAAATGTCAGGCAAAATTACCCAAGAAATATGTGTCCTTCCATAGCTGAACAAAGTTGCCATGTGTCAAAATACACCTATACGTCAAGTCACCCTTTGACTAAAAACATGAAGGCAAGAAAAGTGTGAAAAGTATATTGGGAAGCAAAAGTTATATTCTTGAGGGATTGACTATGCTTGGAAATGACCCCCCTGGGATGTATGTATTGTGCAGCTTTTTCTGAAATCAGGTTTTCCTTTACTTCTTAATCCCTTGATTCACAGGTACCTATTACATTCACTTATGACGTTTTTGGGTAAAGTATTTAACCCACAACTGCTGCCGGAAATATCCAGCCCTGTAAAATGTTTTATATATATATATATATATATATATATATATATATATATATATATATATATATATATATATATATATATATATATATATATATATATATATATATATATATATATATAAACCTATGTAAGGTGCTCTGGATAAGAGTATCTTCTAAATGACCAGAATGTAATGGGTAACTAGTGTGGGGGTCTAAACGAATAAAGACCACAATGAAGGGGCATACTCTAAGGAGTGAGACTGATGAGTAATAATAACGGCCTGTATATACTTGCCCTGTTTAGCACTGACATACAATTCTGCCGTGCGGTAGAGGCCGCTTTGCATGCCTCGGGGAAAGTGCCTTATGGTTATTGTGTAAGAACGTCATAAAAAGAGTCTGGCACTATGACCATCTTTTTGATCAAGTCTGAACAAGTGGTACTTTTTCCATAAAAGATGAAAAAAAAAAACATTTCCATAAGCCTTTGTGATTTTTTAATTGAACATTTGATTTCCACCTCCATTGTGAGTAAAAAGAAAAGGGAGTTCCAGTGCCGTAGCACCTATTACTAAAAATAATACTAAAGTCATCATGACATCATGGCGAAAGCAAATTAATAAATTAGGATATGAATGTGTAAATACATGAATGAAACAGCGAAGAGCTGGAAACAGGCCTAGAAGGCATGTGTGTGCGCACACACACACACACACACACACACACACACACACACACAGCAGAACTCAAAAATGCAAAATTACCCAAAATAATTTTCATACTGCAGTACGCCTTTTTACTAACCTTAGTGAGAATACTGTATACTGTAGTGAATTTGCCAGTCCTGAACGTTTCCTTTTACTCTACTGGGGAATTTTACTGGCCATTTTACTTACTGTTTTTCAACACATCTCAGGAAACCCCCTGGGATATTGCTTAATTTCAAGTAATTTGTGATGGTTCCCTGCATAACATCCACTTTGAACCAGTTTACAATCAAAACTGAACATAGAAAACATAGAATCTCCACTTGCTGAAAACAATTAAACACATTTGAAAAAGCAAACAAAACTTTTATTGCAGTAAGCAGTGCAATATTACATAGATTAAGCAGTACATTTAAATTTAGTATTTTGGCAGAAGCTGTAATCCAGAGCAACTTGAAAATTACATTATTGTAAACATTGTATTAGCAGTTGTATTGATAGATTTCCACTTACCAGCTTCTACTTGCACAACCATGTTAATTTGCTAATTAAAATATGTCTGTAAATCGATATGTCACATGTGGAGGCCACTGTCTGTATGCCAAAGGAACACTCACTTGAGAAAAAATTTGAATCTAGGGGTGGAGGATTGCATAGGCCAGGGATCAAGATATTAGATGGGGATATGAAGAAAACCACTCCTGTAGGAACAGTACTTAACCACATGTCATAGGAAACTGGAAGGTTATCTGTTCCTTCAAGAAAGCCCACAGAGGCATTGGAACCAACATTCAGACTTCACTCAGAGGTAAAACATACTAACTAATAAGTTATTGTGCTTTCCCAAATCCAAATCATACTTTGTATAGTTCATAAAAGGTATATTGATAGAGCACTTAGATTCAAATACAGTTTGCATTTGTGGGTACTGTCTGTTAAAAAAAAAAAAGAGAGACAATCAGTCAATGTATCATCAACATTTTCATCTATCAATTGATCAATCAATAAATCAAAGGTGTTTCCATTAGCAAAATACGCAGTTTTACTCTGTATGTTTGTTCCGTCTAATGCACTGAATTCTACTTGTAGGCCTATACGAGTGAAAATACAGAAGAACTTGTCTCACGTTTGTGCTTCGTATAAAGCAGCACATCAACAGCCGTACGCTTGATTGGGTCAGACCATTTCATACATGCCTCCATCATATAAATACACTGAACCTCGTTTTTTGATAATCTATGGAATTTCTCCTCCTGTCCAAGTTGGCTGACCGATCTGCTTTCAAGAACACGGGCGTCACATGCAGAAAAACCCGTGACTCGCTTGCGTTAGGTTGCATCAACATCACACTTCCACGTTACCCTTTACAACAGGAAGATAACAGTGTACCACGCCACTCCCCTAATTTACAGATAACTGTACATATTGAAATGTGAGCGACATTACAAAATAACTGCGCAAAGGCAGTGGGATTCGACAATCAGAAGTTATATGCAGGGCGTAAATTATAACAGTCCATTGTGTAAAAAAAGTAGAGGTGAAACTGTGGACGTGTTTGTTGGCTGTTGGACAATATGTTTATATATTTTTTATATTTTTAAAAGTAGCATTGCTTGCAGTATCATATTACGGTAATAGGGAGAGTCTCCCGACCGGGGGCTTGCCATATTTGGGCTGAGGCAGACTGGACGTCACCGCAGTAAATGGTGGGTGAGTGCATTGGTCATATCGCTGAATAAGGAAGTGAGTCATGCGTTAATCACTGACGGTAATAGCACGTTTCCCGCACCCGTTTTCAGACCCAGCAGTAGCATAATAACGTGGTTCAGTTTAACCACACAGAACAAGGAAGCAGCGTGAGACGCTAGCTGGCTAATTCGTCCAAGCAAGCAAGTTATGAGAGCCGGTCGTCAATAATACAGGTTTCTTCGAGGCAACTGGATAATAGTGGTGAGTAGCTAAAAAACATTAATTCTGGCGATATCTGTTTTTTCACCGTTGAACCTGTAACGTGTTGAATAATACCTGTGACATAAAAAGTAACAACGTGAAGCTGTAGTCTGATACACAGACACGTAAGAGTCCCATGTCTGAGAAGCATCAGCTGAAAAGATATTTTATAGAAATGTTTATAGGAATTCATGTTATTTAGTTTCCTACTTTAAATCTGAAACATAAACAGGCATAATCGGTGTGTAGAGACGGTTAACCTGGGAATGGAAAGGGACTAGTTGTCGGTAGAAGATAATATATCATCCCTGGAGACTCCAGGCTGGAGTCCGGTGAGTGCATTCCCAATTTCAAAAATTTGCCGCAAGTTTGTAAAAAGTTTGTATTTAGCTATTAGTATCGGGGGCAACAGATTTAGCCAGGTAGCAATTAATTTAACATATTACACTTCCGTATTCTATCACCGCAGTAGCCTACTCTTCCGCACGTACAACTGGATGAACTTTGAGTTCAATTTTATGGCTTACCAACGTACTGTCCTTGTAGCTGTTTTCACGCTTTGATTCAGTCCTGCTTACTTTACATTTTCAGATGAACTTTCGCTTCTCTTCTTCACCGTCTGCCATCTGTTAGTTGGCTAATTGGATAGTAACATGTGGCTTCAGGTGTACTTCTCGAGGTTGTTTTGCCTTGAGTTAAGTGAGTTTTTGTGTAACATCCTTAAAATCAGTCAGACCTCCCCTCTGAGATTTGGGAAAGGGAATTGCTAAAAAGGTGTAGTGTAATCATTTCAGAGACATGCAATAACCTGAAACCGTGAATGTACCGTTTATTGTTCTTGAATGAGTTGCAGTGTTTGGTTTAGTGTAGCCTACACAATTATTATACACCGAGTTAAGCATAACAAGGTAACGGTTTCAACTGAATAAACTGAAAATAAAACTAAACAGAGCAGAGACAAAATGGAAGACCGCAGGTGCACGATTCAAGATGCGAGACGATGAGCTTCATCTTACTTTCGAGGCTAACGTTATAGTTTCTCTTGTGGACTTTCCCGTGAAGTAGCATATATACGTCCTGCGGATGTGGGCCTGTGCTTGAATTATGCCAGTATTTTAGCAGGTTTGGTATGCATTCAGCCTTACGTGTGTTTAACATGTGCTGGAGAGGATTCTTCATTCCTTTCAGATACTTTTTATTTTGCAGATCGTCAGCACGTGTCCACATTTAAGAAGGTAAAAATGCAATACCGTGTGCAGCTGGTGTCAGTTGTCCCCATCTCCCCAAACCAGATCACAACAGGTGTGAAATTCAAATGAAATACTATCGGTCCCTCCCCGGTGTTACCAATGAGACGGTTAAAAAGTAGAGGGAAATAATATATTATCATTCATCGTGTCGTTATATTCATTTAAATAAAATTGTAAGTTAGCTAACAGTATTTACAGTGATTAGATGAGACAGAATGATAAAGACTGCGAGTCACAGCGCCGTCAGTGTGAGTGACTGAAGCGGTGATTCATGAGCTTTTCAGCCGTTGTCATCACCGCCTTTGGCTAACCACTGTAATTGTCAATAGTGCGAGTGAGTGACAATCGGGGTACGTGTTATCATCGCACTAATTATTAATTTAATGTCAGCAGTAGTATTTTTGATGCTGATACAATGTCGTGTGTACATAACACCGCGAAGTTTATGCACGCAAGTGGTTGCGTAAAATGTTTAGTTTGGTAAACGCGCGAGGATCATGTCTGTTTTTGACGACAGGAACAATTAATTGTTAGTAATTCCATGTAAAAACGTTGTCAGCATTTTTGGGTCCAAATAATTGCTGGATGTAGCGTATCAGGGAAACAAATATAGTTCATCCTTATCTTTCCTTGAAACTTGATGTAACTGAACTTTTCTGAAAGGATTGTGCCAATACAAAATGTTCGGACGTCAATACATGTTGTTAATGCTGTTCATTTGGAAACGGGAGCTCTTACAGTAAAACAGTGGTGACAGCAGAGGTAGTCCGTCTCTCTAGACGTAAAGGTAGGGTTTGTTTGAGAACAGCTGAACAACATTCAGCGGTGGTTTGTCTTGATGAACAGAACGAATAGTTCCCGATCCACTGTAGGCCGGAGAAGAGCAAAACATTCATAGTAATAGAATCGTTTTGATGACCAAAAGATGTGTTTTCAGTGACAACTCACACGGAAATCAAATTGTAATATATTCAGAAGTACGTTGCCCAGCCCAATAATATATTGAAATTACCATTATGGCGCTGGTTTGATAGTGTAATCTTTTCAGTAGATAAATATTTTTAAGTTTTGTCAGTATTTTGTGTGCTGAGTCATATGCTAGTATCTATGATGGGACAAGGAAAAAAAATAATTTTCATGACTAATGCAACATTTGTAACATATTTCACAATATGCTTTTATATTTGTGTCTTGTCAGGTTTCAGAATAAACATGTTGACACCTTCAACAAATGGATACATGTTGAAGGTTTATGTAAAAAAATTACATGAGACATGGATTCTTGTAAACATCTTGCCATTATTTTTCATTTAAGGACAAAGGCCACACTGAAATAAGTGACTTCAGTGTATTGTTGTTTAACGCTACTGTAGACCTGAGTTGTGTAACAGTTGTTTGGTTTGGGAAACAAGCAGAGAATTTTTAGTCTGTAACTTCCAGGAAGAGGCTCATGGCTGTGAGCTGTGGTTTTTGAGGTCGAATTTTCACAATCATGCAAAATCTTGCAAAACAACTCCTGCTCAACAACAATGGTGTTGCAACCATCATGTTTTCCAGGTTTTCTCTCTTACTGTGTGCATACTACCAATAGCAGAACACACCTGAGTTTTAGTGGATGCTGCTACCAGCCAGTGTATGTCACTCAAGGTTTGTTGTGTGATAAGCAGTCCTTGGGTTTGCTAAATGGCAAGATTAGTAAATGTTGATTATTTGTGTTGGACAGTATCTTGCAATTTTGCTTGAAAACTGAGGGTTGAAGGCCAGTGTAGGACTCTGCTTGTACCTGTAGTCCTTGATTGTTAATCTACGCTCAGTAATGTAGTTTTTGGAATTATTTTTGCCCTTGTGGTGTGGGTTGATAAGTGGAGATTGTATTCTGTTGACACTGCAGAGAAGTGGTGCAGATTTGTATCTTGTTTGACTTCATGAAAAGTAGGCCATTCAAGGCTGGGGCACATGACAGCACAGACTGTCAGCAAAGGTCATTTCAGTGCAGGGGAAGCGGACTATATTATGTAACATGTTCTACAGATTTCTCCGCAATATAAAAAACCAATGATGTTTTAATTTTTTAAAGTATTTACCTAGTAGTGTGTCACAATTTAAGTTACTGTTCCTGCTATCCCACCTGGAGCTGCAGTTGGTCTATAGTTAAACAAAATTAAAATTGAATTGTGCAAGTGTTTCGGTAATGTAAATGTTTTGAATGCCAAAATTGTTCAAAATCTACAGCACTCAGTGACCATGTTAGTTTGTGGGTTTTTCCTTTGCACTGTTATGCTCTGCCCTTTGAAAATCAAGCTGCTCTAGACTTGCTCAGAGGTTCTGACTGCAATGTTTCCCTACCCTAGTAGAACGCAATGAAGAGAGAGGTGAGCGCAGGTGTGGAGTTCCTGAGACGTCTTGCCCAGGAGCGAGGTGGTGTGGATGCAGCCAGAGCCAAGCATTTTGCAGAGACACTGCAGCAGTTACTTTGCGAGAAGTACGCCAATCACTGGTACCCTGAAAATCCCAGCAAAGGGCAAGGTTTCAGGTATGCACATGGAGAGTAAAGACGGAAAGATTGCAAATCAATACACTTTTAAACTGTTTTCATTTTTTATATTTACCTGATTTAAACTGATCTGAAGAACTTTGCTTGTATAATGTAGCTACAGATATTGACAAATTTGGTTGTCATTCTGAACAGCATGATTCCTGTCATTTTAGCCCAGATAGGTTCCAGTGAAATTAGTTGAGCTCTGTTCAGAGGGCTGCTCTTATAGGAATACAAGAAATTAAAACAGAAATATTGTGAAATTTGTGAATATTGTGAAATTTCCAATATTTTATAAACACATTTATTTGCAAATCAGTGATTGCATAATCTTTGGGGGTTGCTCAACAAATACAAGAAATTTGAAAACATAAACGTCACAGATCGTGAGACATTGTGAAAATGCTTTGGGTCAGTGTTGAGAGACGTGCTGATGAGAACATGGGTTCACTCTGCCCCCTCCCCCCACCCGCAGGTGCATCAGGATGAACAGCGGGGCGCCCTGCGATGAGTCGGTGCTGAAGGCATGCGAGGAGAGTAAGCTGAGGCCCTCCGAGCTGGGCCTTCCCCGTGAGATCACGCTGTGGATCGATCCCCTGGAGGTGTGTGCACGGTGAGTCAGCCGCTACGAGACAAAACGACGCTGCTGTTCGCGCGCCTGTCTGAGCTCATCTGACTGCCCGGGCGGCTCGTGCACTTTCAAGGTGTGTTGGTGGGATTGGGAGGAGGGCGAAGAGTAGGAAAGGGAGTCGCAGAGAAAGGGGGGAGAGCGGTAGTGAGTCAGGGGCTGGTGGGGTTTGGGTACGAGAAGCATAAAGGAAGGATGAGATCGTGTTGATTTGTTCCCTGCCTCTTGTGTGTGCACCATCTCTTACGGTGAGATTTTCGATACTGAGCAGCCTTCTTTTTCTCCACAGGTCGGGCGAGGGGTGCCGATATTTCACAGTGGCTCGTTTCAAAGAGCAGGAGGTGGAAGAGGAGGAGGTGCAGGGGGACCGGGAGGGACAGACGGCTACAGCGGACGCAGGGAATCAGGACACCTCCGACTATCACTCTGCCAGTTCTTCCGACTGTGGATCTGAAGTCTCCAGCGACACTGAGGAGGAGCTGAAGGAGGGAGAGATGGAGGAAGGAAAGAAAGATGAGGAGAAAAAGGAGGCGGAGAAAGATGAGAGCAAACCCTTTGTGATCGCCATGAGGCCAAGAATTCGGGAGCCGAGAGAACCTCGCAAGAGCAAGAAATCCCAGGTAAAAATAAACATACAGGCTTCATGTCAGCTGTATTGGGATTGAGATATTGCTTTTATAAATATTCTGCTGTACTTACAGATATTTTTTCCATCAGAACAAAGGAAGAAATCTGTCAGCCAACCAATTAATTTCTCATTCAGTGACATTAACTCTTACCATTGTAACTCATTGTGGCTGTCTGTTTATCTACCCACAGGCCCCCAATCTCCAGTACTTCTACCATCCAGCACCCGTGTGGCCACAGTATAAGAAGAAGGGCCCTATTTTTCTCACCACGGTGTGCCCCCCTTCCCCGACTCCAGTCCTGGGGTACTACGTCCTCCCCAAGCCGCCACCGCAGTTCATCGTACCCCAGGCGACGTTGCAGCCCTGGGGGGCAGTGAAGGGCTAAGTCAGCTCTGGTACGGGTCAAGGAGGACAGACTGATCCCTCCCTTACAAAGTCTGCGCCAGTTGAACTTCCTGCCTTTGTCTGAAGGCTGTCACAATTTGCGAAGAGGTGAGGTGGACTGACAGGAGTGAAGGGGAGTACCTCATATTCAGAGGGAATCAGCTGGTACACCTGCCTTAGCACCTAGACAATATGCCAATGTCCAGTTTTAAGCAGTGCGGTAGTTTTTTAAATCATAATCAATGCAGAAGTGCAACAGATTAACAGACAATCAGTCTTATGTAGAGCGAGAGCAAGTATTTAGGTTGCTTGGTGGTTAAATGCTGTGATTTAAGGTTTTAAAGCTGTGCATAGTCACTGATGCATGATACTGTGATTCCAGCTCAGGGGATTTGCCTCCTAAAGTGCATTAGCAGATATCCTCATTTTTCTGAGATACAGGACCAGCAGCATTGGGGTGGGTACCTCACTCACTAGCAGATTTGCATTTACCTGTCATAATGACACTGTAATGTGGACCAATGTTATGTACATGTGGTCCCCAGCAGGGACAACCTTTCCACCAAAATGTTGTTATTCCATTGTAGGGATTCTCGGCTAAAGCCTGACCACCAGCATTTCCTCTGTGTAATAAGTCTGTCTGCTTGTATTTCTGCCTGTTTATCTTTTTGTTGTCCAAACGATACCTCTCATGTGCCATGCCAGACATGGTAATGGAGATTTTGAAAACTAGTCTGTCATGGAGACTTGCCTCTGGACTAGTACTAGTACAACCATTGTGGTCAACTAGTGTGATTCTTACATAATGTGATTTACAATAATGTGATTTTTGCCAGTGGTGCCAGTTGTGCTTTTAGAGTGTGTGTGTGTGTGTGTGTGTATATATATATATATATATATATATATATATATATATATATATATATATATATATATATATATATAAGCAAAAGTACAGACAGAATCTGGACCAGCTTTTTGTACAAAGCCTAGCTTGTATTGCAAGATCAGTTTAATTTCACAAGCTCTTACTTCACTGTGGTAATTTATTTCATCACCTACAGGGGGCACTATAGTCACAGCCAAAAAGCCATATTTTTAACTTATTAATGTTTTTTTCTCCTTTGGTTTTCTACTGTTGCATATTTATTTTTTTAAGGAGAATTTATATATTTAATGTATCTGTACATTTTAAAATCATCACTACTGAATATTTAAATCAGGGGAGCAACTGTACACCACACAATCAGTGTTTTTTTTTTTTTTTGCAAAATGGGTGTTAATATTATTGACTGTTAATGTAGCCTTTTGTGGATTTTATGTCATTTCAGGGTTTTTTTTATATTGCTCTTCTATGAAACCCAAGCAGCGAATGTGGTAGTGTGAACATACAATCCACAGTTTGTAAAATAATGTCGTTTGAAACGAGTTACAGTGGTGCACTTTGGTTGTAAATAGCTTTCAGCTCAGGAATTGAAAAGATGAGTTGATAACTTGCTATGCTGTCACGTTCTCTTGTGTAAAATGTGAACTGTAATTTTATTTTATATAGCCTTTGCTTTTGATGCTTCGCATGTTTGCGCACATTGAAATTTTAGCATACTTGCTGCATGTTTTATATGTGAACATTTTGTTAATTTTGATGGTTCACAGCACTTGGGTCTAGAAAAGGTGATTAGCTCAGCCTGCTTATGTAATCCAGCAATTTCTTTTAACATGTAATATCTATTTTTGTACAATGGGCAGCAATGCTATAAATGCAGCACAGAATTGAAACAAATGACGTCTTTGTGTTTTTTTTGTGTCTTGTGTATCCTGGCAAATTTCCTGAGTAGAAACCTGTGATATGCTGATGCAGGTAGAGTGCATACCTTTTGTCACCTGGATGTGTGGAAGAAGCCTCAGATTTTGAATTACTCCTGCTTCTGCCTCTTATCTTATGTAAATGTGCTCTCTGACAATGCGGAAACATTTCCTATGGAGGTTCAACTGAGATCAATGTACAAATTCTGCAGTTTTTCTGTGGAATTGCGTGTAAAATCAGCCAAAAGCTATTTTTATCACTTTCGTTTGTCTAGTTCCATGCCACTCAAGGTAACTCAAGCAACAATAATAGTAACTTGTCTGGTAATTTGCCTTCATCTGAGGTCAAGTTTAAAATCATGTTCATTGAGTTTACTTTTGTAAATCCGCTGGGTTCTAAAATATTCATGACCTCAATACAAAGACAAACACAGTGTAAACATTTTTCTTGCAAGGGTTTTTTGTGCGCTGTGAGCTGGCCAACAGTGCCGTCAGCAGCACATTCACAGGAAGTGCTTTCGGAAGGATCCGCATGGGGTCAGCACGTCACACAAACCAAGGTCAGGACGTAATTCCTCTTGGCTTCCTCCAGCAGCAATAACCTGTAGTGGTTGAGGAGGTGGTGGGGGGGTATTTGTTCACACCATGAATACTCGGTCTACTGAATTGTCATCTCGTACACAAACTGGGATGATCCTGTTTTGCCACAAAGTCGTAGGTTATGTAATTTTGTGGAAGGGAGTAATGTGAGAGAGGGTGCCCTGTCTACTCTTACCTAGTTCAAGGTGGTTGTGCGTGATTTTGATTCTTTATAATCCTCTTTGTGTTCTTGGGAATAAGGGAAGCCATACGTAAATGTTACGCGTGTTGTGTGGCGTCTTTCTGTTTCCATTCTTTAATGTAACTCAAAGGATTTGGCATCAGCCCAGTCATTGTATTTCTAATGTGGCCTGCTTCAAATGTGTGGCCATTTCAAAAACACCGGTAGCCACTGTGGGAGTGCTAAAAGCAAATACAGAATGTGTAAACATAATCCAATGCTATTAAAATGAGCACTCTTCAGATCTGATTTCACAGGGCTTTTCTTAGATTCCCTTAGATAAATATTGTGGTAAGCTCAAGGTTTCCAGACAGGTTTATGTGCATGATAATGGAATCATGGAAACATGAAGAAATTTTTTGACAATTTTAAAATATTTTACAGATTTTACATAACGAGGTTTGTATGTGTGTTGGCATTGTGCTATGGTCCAAACTAACCAAGATGAAACTACAGGTAGTTTCAAAGAAACCAGGAAGTAAATACATGCCATAAAAATGTTTAAATCAGTATGTTACATTTCAGGATGCTTGCTGTCTACGACTATACAGTTTTTTCTAATGGCAGTTTGTTACTGTAAAGAACACAGTCTTAATGAAGTTGTTGCGTTGGCAAAGTCCATTTAATTAACTGGTGGCACTGTATTTCAGTCTGTCAGAAATAAATATGAGTCCATAGTCAGGAGTACAGAGAGAGTCACGGAACAAAGGGGAAGGTGCACAAACAGGAAAGTCCACTTGAGAAGAGGACTAAGTGGACATGAGTAGACACGGGTGGGGCAAGAGAGTAGAATAAACTCAGAGTATCTGAGCAAGCTTGTAACAGGCTGAGGGATCCAGTACAATCACGCCACAGAAACAATTACCTGTAAAACCTGTAAAAATGTACCACTAGATCCGATATAAAGATAAATTCTTAGGCTAACGCTGTCCAGTGTTTTATCAACTTCATAAATCAGTTTAATCAACATGTGGTGTAGAAGCCCGTCTCGGCACCAGCTCATAAGCTTTTGCTCCCTCACAGCCTGATCACAGCACATTACAGCATTTATATATGCACACACACATCCATTACATTACATCATTGGCATTTTAGCAGGTGCTCTTATCCAGGATGACGTACATAGGTTACAGTTTTTACAATGTTATCCATTTATACAGGTGGATATTTACTGAGGCAATTCTGGGTTAAGTACCTTGCCCAAGGGTACAGCAGCAGTGCCCCAGCAGGGACTTGAACCAGCAACCTAAAAGATATGAGCCCTGCTTCTTTCCACTACATCACACTGCCACATCCAACTCTGTGTAACTTATTTGTGACACATGTCCAGGGTATCAACAACAATATATTTTTTTTTACCCTACTCTCCAAGTTGAATCCTTTGAGAGACAAACTCCAGCACATCAGTCTTTCATGTTGAATTTGCAAAGACTATGAGCTGTCAAAAGCATCACCAAATTAACAACTTTACCCACATAAATGTCAAACTGCTTCAGTGTCAAGGCAAGGGCCAGAGCTGTGGTCAGACAGCTGTCCCCCACTGCCCCATGGCGAGTTGAACCTGGACTTGGCTAGTGTACCACATGCTTTGGATCAATGCCACTTCTGATAAGTTTAGTGTGTAGGTGGACTTGTAATTATGCTCTGGACTTTGACACTGAGTGATGCAAATTTACCAAATAACCTTCAAGATTTACTGCAAGCAAGCTTCCATAAAATATTATAACCCAGATGCATCCCATCACTGTTCTACACTGTTAACTACCTGGAGGAATCTACAAACATGGAAGTTATCACATAGCAGAACATGTTTCAAATTCAACAGATTTTTCCTCATCAGGAAATTTACTGTGTAGAATACCACTGGTGCCAGTCCCTTTTGGCAAGCAATTAAAAGGGAACAGCACTTCAAGAGAAGTCAATTGATGACTCCTATCACATTCCAAAATCAATTTAATATCATTCAGGTATGCAAGACCATCTACCTGTTTCATAGATCGGAGTGTAAAACTACTATAACTTAAAATATTATAAAATGTACAGTAAATACATACACCAAATACAAAATGACTCCTTGTCACACAAACACGTGTAAAACAAAGCACAATCCACACCAACGATTACGTACAGAAATAATACCACTTTGCATAGTGTAGATACTGTAAATGTATTTATTTTTTCCTCTAGAGGCACCCTTACTCTGTTTTCATGTGACCTGTGTGCAAATTCTAATATAAAAATTAAACAGTTGCACAGACACCTGTGACAAACTTGAAACTTGTTGTAAAGAGCTGTATTACTAACAAGACTACTTTTCAAATCTATATACACCCAGGAAATGACATCCCTGTGAAATGACAGTTAAGTTTCACACCACCCCAGTCTCTTACCCATTCGGCAAACCGATCTCTGAACAGTTCTCTGCATTTTACAGCAAGTGCTCACCCGATGAGCGCTAGTCAGTGATCAGAGCAACTGTAAGAGGTAGAGAGCGGTGCGTTATGCAGAGAATAGGGTGACTACAATTATCAGGTTCTCTCCTGACAGAAACTCCCCTTTACAGATGATCACAGCTACATGCTCAAAAGGTTTAATTTAATTTAACGAGACAGTTATTTAAGAGTTTATTAATTTTTAGAGAAGACCGTGTTTCCCAGGTAACGTAATGTAAAATTATGTTCCGAATATCTAGATGGTGAGAAATAATATTTCAGAAGTAAATGAATGACCAATAAATTAAGTTCTAAATGTGATGTCTAATGTAATTAATAGGAAAATTTCCTTAAAATATTAATTAAATTAAAGGCCTATTTAGAATATTAAAGTGATATGAAAGTGTGGCGAACCGCCAGTTTGAGAAATTAAGAAAATATCAAGAAAATATTAGTTCATCGTCAAAAATTACTGCCCTGATACGTGTGTTCACAGTGCGACATGTTCAGGCCATTGTATTCGCCTGCAGGTTACGATGTGTACATTACAGTTACTCATCAGGGAGTAACACGCACTCACATCTCGTCCATAACGTGATGCAAATAAGAGCAGCGCACGCAACACCGTGAGTGACAGTGTGCGAGACAGTGTGCGCCCGTGCCCGCGTTCGCTTGCGGTTTCCAGGCGAGATTGCAGTTGCTCTTCAACTCCGCTTCTTTCATGACCTGCGGAGGGGAGGAGAAGCTGGGGAAGAGTTTGCTTACCGTGCTATGCCTACCCGCAACCGGGGGGAGAGTACGGTCGGAGGGGAGGGAGGACAAGGAGAGGACGAAGCAGCAGAGGACGACGACGGCTGAGAAGGAGCAGAAGGGCAGAGGTGGAACGTGCGCGAACACGCTATGGAGATGACCGCCCGCAACCTGCACCCCAATTCCAAGACGGAAAACAGAAATTGTGGTGTGGTGATTAATCGCAATGGGGGGGACACGACCGAGATCACGGTGCCGCTGTCTAAACAGGGGAAAAGAATTGCTCCGATCGAAGGGGACAATCTCTACAGACTGCGAGACAGAAAGTTTTTACTGGAAGACAAGAAGCGCTTATGTGCGTGGGCGCTAGGCACCGCGCTGTTGGGGATTCTACTGATGATACTACATACCGAACTTTGCCCAGTCGTATATCCACCGGTAGGTAAAGATGAGAGAGCTGTACTTTAAAAATAACTGTTTAAATGCACTTTCATTTTAAATTGTTTATATCAACCAACGACTAATATATTCTCCATCATCATTAAACTAACATGTCAAGAGAATGTTTTCAGGAGAGAACCTGTCTCACATCTTACAGACTGGTAATGAGAAAATTTAATTTAACCTATTTGCTTCAACTGCGTGCTTGTATAGTGATCACAACAGGTCCCCTACTTCCACATGGTACAACTAGGGACTTAATTATAATGTTGTCATGGTATACATAATGTAAAACGCAATCGAGAAACAAATCCATATTTTCAGTACTACAGTTTAAATCTATGTCAATCTGACTTTTGTTACAAGATATGTAAATTATTAGAGGTGACTGCAGAGTGACTGTGTTCACACATGGCATCATACAAAGTAACAACGAAATGTAGCCGATTGTTCTTTGAACGGTCTGACATATAGTTATCGTTCATTCCAATTTATCGCTCAATGTCGGTAAAATTCAAGCTGTGGGCAGATCTGAATTGCGTATTAAACTTTCTAAGCCAAACCTGCATTTTTAGACTTTGGAACACCCATGGATGGTTAAACATGCCATGACAGGGGGTAAGAGGTGTAAGTGACTGACCAATGTGTCAGGTCTACACCCTTAGGACAAACAGGATGAAAAAAAAAACCTCTCACAATGTCGCTCTGTTAAGGTGAATGTTTAAAGACAGTGCTGGGGCATGCACTGAAATATCAAGAGAAAAGGCAGGAATGTCGACATACTTTAAAGCAAATTTATCTTGGTCCAAGGGACATACTGGTTGCTTGCATTCAACCCAATGACAGGCACTTTGCAAAACCTAGGGTGATGTGACAAAATGCTTCTCTTGTGCGTGTGATGTGCCATACTATTAACTTACAGTCAAACCATCTTCATCTCATCACATCTAAAAAATAAAAAGGGGTGTTTTCAACATTTAAAAATAAGTATTATATTTTTCCTTTAGGATCAATACAGTACGTTCAATGTCAGGTTTAAAATCGCAAAGCAGATGTTTCCAAAAGCATATCAACTCTTAACAGAACAGGGAATACTTAAGTCCTCCTCATTGGAAATACTAAAGTTTATAAGTGACACTGTTGTTTTGAATGGGGATCATACATATGTGGGACAACCAGTTATGGCCTCCACGGAAATGTAGATGGCCTGTCAATGTATTTAACAAACCAGCTTATTTCAGTGATGAACACATCATTACTGTGTCCCACTGTACACACTATTTTAAGATGACCAATGATAAGATGACCAGTGACTGCGCATGTCAGCATTTTATGCAAGTCAGACCCACGCGTATCAACTAACGTGCTGGCTACTAGTGCAATTCATCAAATAGTACAAACACACTGAGGGAGGATAGATGTCTGATGCACCCACTGTAGAATGCTGATTTGCTCTTCAGGATAGCCCCTTTATTCCAGGTTTCTCTCTTGCTTTACTCACAAGAAGCCAAACGCTTTGGGACCTAATGGAACCCCATTCAGTTAAGACCATTAGACAAATGAATCAGCATGTAAAAATAAATGGCAAAGTCAGGCACTAAAATCATGTATTTCCTAACGAAGAAGAAAAGAAGAGTCTGTTAAAAAGAAGAGTCTGACAGCCTGGTCTGAATGAAATATGAGCCATGAATATTGTCCTAAGGAGGAGCACAGTGAAACTTAGTGTATTCTATTGCTCATTCAAGGAAGTGGATGAAGCAGGTGCGAAAAGCTTAACGACTTTGTATTTGCTCCTGTATATAGGTAAACCATTTCAGTTAGATGTATTGATGACACAGAGATGCCAGGATAAAAAAAAATGCAATTGCATAATCCTTAACCTGCTTCTGTGTTGCATGGTTAATCAGCATGCCAATTTAAATAACTTGTACTTTCTCAATTAGCAATTTATTTTTTTTAGGTAATCGAATGAAATGTGGTGACTATGCATTTGCACAATTTACATTACATTATTGGCATGTAGTAGACATTCTTATCCAGAGAAATCTGCATAGGTTACAATTTTTTACATTTTACCCATTTATACAGCTAGATATTTACTGAGGTCAAGTACCTTGCCAAAGGGTACAACAGCAGTGCCCCAGCAAGGAATCGAACCGGCAACCTTTTGGTTATGAGTCCTGCTCCTTACCTGCTCCTTACCACAATACTACATTGCCACCCCACCTTTATATTAAATCAGTTTATTCCTGCAAATAAAACAATGAGAATATGAGAATGTGTATGAAATATGAAGTACACAAAGATAGTGTTGCCATGTTATGTAATAAAATTAATAAAAAAGTAGCTGCTGAGGGTGGTTCCGTACTAAAAATGGGTAGCTTGTTAATCATAAAAAACAGGTTTGGTACCATTATCATTGTAAAGGTATGCTTTCTACCTGTCCTATCTATAGCTACCCAGTTGACACAAGTAAAACACTGTAGTTACATCAGCTGAATGAGAAGAAAACATGTTTACCATCCTTAATGTAGGTTAGCTGGGAGACTTTAATTATTATAATTTGTTACAAGCAACAGTGGCTGTAACATTCATCTATGTTTAGGTGTAAAATAATTTACCCTTTTCGCTAAAGGTAAAACATCCATCAAAGGCTTCTGTGGCCTTCCCCCTGTGAATGACCTACTTGAAGTACACATGCCTCTTGTAAGGCCCACTTGACAATGGGTGTTATTTATATAATTGCCCTGTACAGCCAAATGGAACTGTGATATGATTTCTTTTACTAATGATGAAACTCAAGGTTTCATAATATTGTTGTTTTCAAAACCCAGTACGTGTAGAAGCAAATATTTGAAATTGTTAAATGACATATAAAATAAATATGGGCTATGTACACATGGATCAATTTATTTTAAATAGGCCTATTTTGGTTTGTCATTGTAGAAGCCTTATGTTTTTCACACAATAACATAACACAGAACACATTTCCTGTTGTGGAAGACATTCAGACTCACCTACTGTACACCTACTGATCAAAGATGCTAACTGTGAGATGGACTTTGTGGACAGACAAGTACAGGAGAATTACACTGTGTACAAGAGGCATGAATGTGCAGGTCATTCTGTCAGTACATCAAGATGGAAACTGTCACTATAGTCATGATGATAATGCTGAAATATGATGTAAAAGGCACTTGCTTCATCAGGACAGAACAGTGGACATGCCTTATAGAGCCCACACCATAGACAGTGGCATTACATTAACTGAACCCATACTGTTCATTTCCTCCATGCTATCCAGCAAGGCTTCTCCAACACCTGCATTTTTCTTTTAATTTGTGCTAAACCAGCTTCAACACAAATTATGTGTTCCTACGTTTGGTGATATATATTTATATAAATAATGGTAATTGTGAAATAATGTATTTTTGCACAATTATTTCATCTTTTAAGCGTTCAGATGGTTTCAAAAATGGATTTGGGCAATTAAAAGAATTAATTTCCCTACTGATAAATTGCTAGCCTGTGTATTGGCCTTGGCGTGAAAGTGTTATGGAGCATAACCTTCTCTGGAAAACCTACTCTTTAAACGCCAGGTCATGAAGGAAAGTAGGCTATTTATGGAAATTTCCACGTTTTATTTTCTCCTAAATGTATCTCAGATTGCCGAAGGTCAAGCTGTATCTTTCCATACCGTTTAGTGCATAGTTACGGCTTGTTTTGAGTAATGCATCAGCATCTTTACTTACAGTGGGCCAGAGCTGTGCACGGCTGGCGTGTGAACTGTCTGCGTAACATGGAGAGCAGATTAGTCTCAGGTGACACCAACTCAGCGCAAGAGTAGATCTCTCGTTTTATGCGCTAATCTGTTTCCTGAGTTACCACGTGTCAGAACTGACTACATGCCAAGAGGATGTGTTTCTATAGTAAACTGATAACACATCCGCATGTTGACTATCAAAACAAAACAAACGCCGTGGGCATGGGTTGTTAAAAGGGTTACAGTTTCGCTAAATGTGAAATTACTGGGTAATAAATGTTTCGACATTTTGGAATGTTGGTTGTCCAATCAATCAAATTAAAGTACTTCCTCGCAGCACTGAGCTGACAAACGCGTCTACGCTTTAAGCCACTGCAACGAAATCAGAGGGGAGATAGTTTTGTCATAATCTTATATCCAGGACAACACAGCGCATGGCGTTGTAGTGTTGAGGGCTAGCCCGGTTAAACAGCCTCATGTTGCACAGGTGCAACAAATTAAGTCTACTTTAAAAAAAGCGGCATCTTAAAATTACTCTTTTTTCCTGAAGGAAAATATTACAAAACGAACTTGAATACAAAAACAAGTAATGCGCTGTGGACTCTGTGTGATATAATGTAGTTTCAGATTAACGTTACGCTTATGTGGAGACTAATTGCCTTTGGATAAAAATAGACATGATGCAGATGCTAACAATGAAATTGTGGAAAACGCTATATTTTGCCAAACAACGTCACATAATACCACTTTAGTAATACTTATCCTTGATGAAATTTCCCTAACGTTGTCTGAAGTTTTACAATAATTTACTTAAACTGTAGAGTGGCACCACCAGACATTAAATGATCTCCCCGTTAAACTCGCGCCACGATAACGTCAGATACCTGAGTGGACGTCGTGGCATTTGTGAAGATCAGCACTTCTATCATTTTTTGTTAAGGCGGGCATGTAAGTGGATATAATTAAGCGTCTCCTACCGTCTGTAGGCCTGGACAATTGCTGGTTACTCCGTTTATTTGTTAAACAACATTCCGTGTACTGCATGCAAGAAATTCTTGTAGTTTAAAAAATTACTTGAGAGGGCTAAGCAAATGATAAAAAGTTCAGATTTACAATGGAGTCATTCCGAATCAAATCATATGCCTAGTAGCCTCAATTTTATATTTTATTTATTTATTTTTTTGGATTTTAATGTAATTTAAAAATGTTTGATTTAAGAAAAAATAGTTTTAGTGGTTGGTACTGCAACTGTGAGGACCCACCAAATCATAGATGAATGCCAGGGTGGGATACAATTTTGGTATGAATTTATTGCTTATGGAGAAAATTTTATATTTACCTGTTGGAAAATTTAAAGTGACCATATTATGCCCTTTGACGTCCTAAAGGAAACATGTAACAAAGTATGACTTCTATGTGATGTTGCCCAGACCATTTTTAAAATCTCCTGTAAGTTGTGCATGCTGTAGTTTGTGACTGTCTGTACAATAGATATGCAGAGGCAATATTTACATTTTAACCATTTCTACAGCTGGATATTTACTGAGGCAATTTTAGTTAAATCTTGACCAAGCCAATGACAGCAGATGCCCACCTGGGAGTTGAACTAGGGGTTACAAACCAACCTCCTATGTTGCCACACACATTATAAGTATTGATTACTGAAGTTCTGAAACCAAACTCCCCTGGCAGGTTTTATGCCATATTATTTAACTCTTTAAACTGAAACTAACAATAAAACATGAAATAGCAGTTGTCTAAATGATTATGAAGCAGTGCAGTTAATCTGACGAGGCCTCTGTGGAATATGTGTGAAACAATGTGCACCAGCTGTCCACTTCTTTGTGCCTTTTCAAACTGCCATGAAGATGTAGGCGTTTCTGCTTTTAGAGCTGTTATAGTGTATCTTTTAAATAATCTCAGTCATCTTATCCATAAATCATGCAAGTTTAAGATGCTTGTAATGAATGTCTTAAACGGTGGAATTTCTCTCAACTAAAGGTGTAAAATAGGCTGATGAAGAGCACTAAAGTCAGTGGATCCCAATTTTTAACTCTATTCACGAAATCAAATAATTTGTTGAAGTGGGATTTATTAAAAATGTCTGTGTCTGCTCTTCAAATAACGTATTGTCATTGTTTGTAGTGGTTAAATATGTTTCTTTCGTCTGACTTGTGTATGTACACATTGCGGTTGACTGAACAGTTTTGAGGCAACGTGCCAAGTCTGTTCACACTTGTATACGTCAGTGTTGTCCTCTTGTAACACATTATTACAGTGCAATACACCACTTAATTAATGTATAAACAGGGTTTGCAGGGTTTTGCAAGTTCATAGCTGCTGACAATGGAAAAATGGAAGCAAGAACTGAAACTAATTCTTTTAGAATAACATGAAACTCCCTCTCTTGGTCTTCTTTTTTTCTTCCTTTGTCCTCCCCAGGGGTCAGTCTACGCCTTTATCATCAATTGCTTGATCAGCCTGTCCACAGGCTGTCTTCTCGTTCTCATTGTGGCTTTCCATTATAAGGATATCCGGGTGAGTAAATGTGATGCTTTCTTTTGACTGCCTTCATCTGAACTTGGTAAACCAACGCCTGGTGAGTTGTGTCTCTAAGGCCATTGCGTTGAGAGTTATAGGGTGGGACCCTTTTAAAAATAATAAACTTGTCATCTAAATCTCTGTGACTAGGTCAGGCTTGAAGCTTTTTCCTGAGATATTTGAATCTACGTGTAAGGGTGTCTCACACATTCTCAGGATTTTTTTTCTTTTTTTTCCAAATTTTTTTCCAAACCTTTTTTTAACTTGACTGAGAGATTTGAGTTAAAGTCAACTGGTGGCTTGAACATAAGCCTTAACTTTTATTCCAGATGGCTGAAGGTTCTTGGCAGTCATTTCAACACCTGCTTAGGTGAACTGAAGGATCAGTGTGCCTTCCAGTCTGTACAGCAATGTGACAGATTTTATAAGCTGGAAAAAAAATGCACCAAGCCATAAGATAGCCACTTCAACATGAACCTTTACCCATATACTGTGTCTGAGAAACGTCTTAGAATACGATTACAAGTATTACATGTCCCAAACCTGGTGGTGGCTTGTGTGTATACAGTCTTGTGTGCTACAGATTAGATAGTCAGGCAGCTTTGCAAGAGCTGTCTTATTTTTGTCCTTGCCTTGTAATTTGTTGTTGCTGCACCAGGAACGAGCTTCTCAGATCAAATACTGAAATGTAATATGCTAGACACACGCCCTCCAGCTAGAAATGACCCTCCCTGTCCTCCACATTCTAATCAACCATGGCCAATTTGAATCACCAGCAGAGGTAGACAGCAGGTTTAGTAATTAACTCATTCATAAATTGAACATAGCTTACAGTAAAGAGGCCAGAGGCCTCACAGGCCTTGACTCAGGGGAACGTTGGGTTGGTCTCAGAAGGGTAGTTATCAGAAGTGGAGGATCTGCCTGACTGTTGGGTAGAGATAGGAGTGCTAGGGAGGTTCAGTTGTGCAGTGGTTATCTGTTTTGCTCATACGGTTGAGTGATCCCGTTGCCTGTTGAAGGTTACTCATTCTTATTTGCATACATTAACAATGAGAGGCACATGACGGTACAGAATTTTGCATGGCTAACACTTTGACGTTGGATCGACTGTTTGTGTTAGCTGTACGCCCGTCTTATGTGTCTCTTGTGTCAGCTGTTATCTGAAACATTCCTGGCAGTCGTGGTTGAGTTATAACGAAAGTGTCATGGTACAAGCAAAGAGAGGCATGAAACATGAAAACAGGAAGATCAGATGAGCATGCACCGTAGCATAATGCACACTTCACAAACACTGCGCTCTGTAATCTGGATTTGTTGTGCCCTAAGCACTAACATGAGCCGGACAAGTGAAGAATTTGGCCTGTGCCCTATGCAGTCTTGAGTAACTAAATGCATGTTCCTCAGCTGCCAACACGTCACCTGCTCCTGCATGACCCAAGGCCCCCCCAACACACACACATACACTCACACACACCCGAGCCTCTGACACGCCCCCCCCACCTCCTTCCTCTGCAACCCTGCTGGATTCCCAGGGGACTTGTGTAGCTCTGGCCTGTTTATCTGCATCTATGTAACTTTCATATTCACTTCACACTGACTTAACTGTAGCTCTCACTAAATATGGCTAAAATACGTTCACACAAAGCCACATGCAGGGCTGGGCAATTTATGTCCCATGTGGGGGGCTGCAGGTTCTACTGAATTTTGCTCTGCCTCAGGTCTGAATTGCTTGATTGAAGTCATTATTTGGATAGGAAGTCAACTCACCTGGTGTTCCAGGTGCATATTCAGTCAGTAGTTTAAAGATACCAATAAAACCTACAGGAATCTGGCCCTCAAGGACTGGAATTGCCCATCCCTTCCTTATTATTACAAGGCAAAGTTCAAGAGCATATTCTGCGGTCGTCGGCCACAGTACAGAGGGAAAACCAGACTTTAATGTTACGGCCAGTTTTCAGACGTATCTCTTCTCTATGGTTTCAAAACTTTCTGTATCATTTACATGCATTTGCTAATTTTTATGTTTTATACATTTTATAAAATAAAAAAAATAACCTAATGTGTAATTATTCTCCATCAACAAAACTCCTCATATAGCTAGATATTGTTAAGCGACGGAAAGCTTTTGTGGAAGCATGCTTTGACATGACATTTCTATTTTTCACTGAGAATTAGATAGGCAGGCAATCATTCCTCTGACAAAAGACTGAAGAAAGACTGGCTCAAATATTGTATCTCCCAACATAAGTTCATTCTACCTGCTGTGACTATTAAAATTCTCTTTTGAATTCATGTAGTTTTTGGGATATGTGGCTGTGCTGGAGATGGAAAGCTTCGCTTTACTCTGTGATCCATAAAAGACGATCTGAGAAAATATTCTTTGACTAATCCATGTTTTTACAATGTGTTGAAATAGGAATAGGATTTCCTCTTGAAACAGTCTGTACTGTACCACTTATCTATTCTCACATTTTCTGTGTCCCTCCCTCATTTTAGCTATATTAGTTTCTTTTCTCACTGCTGCCCTTTACTTCACCACAGCTATTTGCACCTTATCCAGTATAGTTGGAACATCCTTGAACCAGATTACATGGTATCAAATAGCAAGGATTGGATAGAAATACATTGAATTACAGCACACTGGGATTTTGTTAGGGAATGTGTGAGAACTTGGCACCCGTGTTTCATCCTCCTAATACATCAATTTCGTGTTTATGAACTGTTAACTCAGAGCTGGGAACAAACGTGGCAAAACCTTTAGGTCCATTAATGTTTCTTTCTGTTCACATGTACTTTCACTTTTCGTTTCGTAGCTGGCTCGCGGAGTACCGGGTACCCAAATAGGCCGTACTCTGCACTTTGTGTGTAACACAAATAATACTTTACATGTTGTTTTGAACGTTCTTCTGACGTTCTTTGGCATGCATGATCTGTGAGTCTTTGACTCAGCCTTGTGTGCATCCGTAACCATTATACAAATCTTTTTTCAGCCTCCTTTATAGTCAGTATTGTTCTGTGTTCCATTGACCTAACCCTCAATTTCATCAGAAAAGGTTACTTTAAAAAAGCCTGTGGCACTCTTTTGTTCTGATCATCTGTGACTTTTTAATATTACAGAATAAAACAGTGTCAAAGCATTTCCTAGCTGGCTCCCTGAGTACCAGGTATCCAGATTGGCCATACTTTGCACTTTATATGTCACAGAAATAATACTTTGTATGTCCTTTTGAAGGTTCTTGTGATGTTCTTTGGTATGCCTAACAGCGAGTGGTTCCAATGCTGTTTCACATCGCTTTTAGTTGTTCATTATCTCTTCTCTTTGCTTCCTGTTTTAGCCTTTGCTCAGTCATGGTTTGATAGTAAAGTGCTGTATTTGAAATAAATGCAGCAGTTCGCTAAGCTGCATATTAAAAGATACTGCCTTGCCTATCCAGAGGCCTGCTGAAGCAGCTGTTGGACGCTGAAAGTTTTTTTTCTTGTGTTGATCTGATGCAGGGGGACCTCTGATGAAGAATCACTGACTTCTGTCAGAAGGCTCCTCTGATGAAATCCTGGTCATTTAGGTTCTTTGCTGAAACTCATCTTAGGATATGTAAATCAGCACTTATTTGTCCCCATCTTGCTTTGAGTTATGGATTGTGGTTGTCAGACTGAATATATTCAGTAAGTTGGACTCTTGTTGAAAGTTGCTACGAGTGGATTAATCCAATGAACAGTCTGTCATCTTTGAGTCACCCATAAAGTGTAGCCCACCTGGCAGTTACTTCAACTGTTTAATAGTGGTTTTGATGTAAAAGACTTTTTCATCATATCTTCTGCCTTGGTGTGTCCCATGGTCTGCTAGATCAGTCCTCACTTTTGTTAGGCTGAAAGGCACATCCATTTACATTACATTTGCATTAATTCATTTGGCAGACACTTTTATCCAAAGTGACTTACAAGTGAGGCAGAGTACAACACAAGCAAAAAACCATAAGGAGTTAACAGTATTAGAAGTGCTGCATTACCAGTTTAATAGGAAAAAGTTTTGAGACGTGAGAAATTCCTTTAGGTGGTAGTGCCCAGGTGAGAGTGGAAGAGCTGTGTCTTCAGATGTTCCCTGAAGAAAGAGTCCAAACAGTTGGGCCTGTTGAAGGCGGACGTCCTGTCTGGGTGGCAATACTACCTTTGGTGATGTGTTCAGTTAGAGCAGAAAGTTCATGCAGGGTTCTATCCCGTTGCTTCTGTTACATTTGATAAGCTGATGTCATCCCTGATTGGAGATCTTCCTCAGCAGTCAGAATAGGGTTCCTCCTAGGTCCTGAACGTGTTGAAAGGACATTACTCCTTTGATTTGTCGCATAGCTCAACCTCTCCTGATCTCTTGGTGGCTGGCAGGAGAGTGGTGTTATCACTAGAGATCGTCATAAATGCTGTCTACTTTTCATAAGAGCAGGGGAGAAAGTGATGGGTAATCTTTTTAGTAAAATTATTAAATGAGTTAATAAATGTACACTACATGATGCTCCCTCCCTATGGTTTTCTCCTCAGCTCTTCACCATAGACCACAACCAGGTGGACTGGCGCATCGCCATGACCAGCCAACGGGTGCTGGGCATCTCCCTTGAGCTGATGGTTTGCGCCATTCACCCCATCACCACTTACTGGGGGCCTGAGATGGGGACCCCAGAACCAGCCATAGACGGGGTCAGAGAAGGCCAGGGGGGGTCTGAGGGCAACTCTTCTGCCCCCCTCTGCTCCTCTACCAAACACAGGGATGCTCTCCTGGACCCGGAGCTGCTCCTGTCCTGCCTCATGTTCCTGCGCCTCTACCTGGTGCACAGGGCCATCCTCCTCCACAGCAAAGTGCTCCTGAGCGCCTCCTACAGGAGCATCGGCTCGCTCAACAACATCAACTTCACCTTCCGCTTCGTGCTCAAAGTGCTGATGAACAAGTACCCAGGACGCACGCTGCTGGTGTTCATCCTCTTCTTCTGGCTGAGTGCCTCATGGCTGCTCACACTATGTGAGAGGTAGGCACGGGCAGACATGGCTTCGCCATCACCTCTGAAGCACGACACGAGTCTTTGGAGATTGTCCAGTCATGATTTTTGTGTCTAGGGTTATCTACTCACAACAGGGGATGGTGCACCTTACTTGCAACTTACTTACAACATGCAACTTTAAAAACTGCTGTTATCCTTATTCATAATTTTCTCCCAATCTCAAGATAACCCTGATATACTTGAACTGTAGCAAGGCTTCATAACTTTTTTTTTGGTCACCAACAGACAAAGTTGTGCAGACTCACTGATCGTCAAATTGTCTGTATGGCATATCTCATTTTGGTGTAGAACCCCTTTTTAAAAAAACCCTTGTAAAAATTGCCCAGTTCAATTAACTTTTTTGTCTTATGGGTTTCATTCAGTTCGTAACAGTTTATTAAACCCAGTATCTTTTAAAATGTATGGTCCTAGTAGAGTCTGTCTCTGCAAGATGCTCTTGAGGAGGTTCACTTATATTGGGTCCTTGAGAGCCACATTGTTGTCATAGATGCTGAGCGCTTATGTGCTCACTGAGATTAACAATGTTATTCATTTCACCTATTCTGCTGGATTCTAAGAGTCATTGACCTCAGAAAGAGCATGAGAACAGCTTGGCAAGGGTTAGCCAACCCAGTTCTCTTGCCCTGACCTGGTCCTCCTCAAAGAGATTCACTCCACCTTGGGTTCTGATCACTTCACTGTTGATCAACTAGCTACCTTGATCATGTGATATCCTGTATGCTGATGGGGGGGGGGGGGACACTGAGAGTTACATTAATGTCATCCCCAAACCTTTAGTACGCCACTCCTCAAATCTCCTGACTTGTGCTAGATAATATTGCCTTCCACAACTGGGTAACCATGTTGACGCTTCCCCTTCTCTCTCCCCCTGCAGGCAGATCCAGGTGAACACGGGGCACATGGGCACCGCTCTCTGGCTCATTGCCATTACGTTCCTCACAGTGGGGTACGGGGACGTGTCCCCCCAAACTGTCTGCGGGAAGGTGGTGTGCCTGTTCACTGGAGTCATGGTAATTAGCACTGTATGGAGTAACTGAGGCATGGGATGTATGCGTGATCTGCGAGTCTTTGGCTCAGCCTTGTGTGCATCCGTAACCATTGTACAAGTCTTTTTTCAGCCTCCTTTATAGTCAGTATTGTTCTGTGTTCCGTTGACCTAACCCTCAATTTCACCAGAAAAGGTTACTTAAAAAAAGCCTGTAGCACTCCATAGTTCTATCAACCGTGTATTTTTAATATTACGGAATAAAACAATAAAATGTCAAAGTATTTCCTAGTTGGCTCCCTGAGTACCTGGTACCCAAATTGGCCATACTTTGCACTTTGTATGTAATACAAATAATACTTTGTATGTCCTTTTGAATGTTTGAACATTCTGCGTGCCTAGCAGTTAGTGGCTCTGATACTGTGTTTGACATCATTTCCAGTTGTTCATTATCTCTTCTCTTTGCTTCCTGTAGTACATAAAGGTCCTTTGAGGTGTTTTAGACTTTGCTCAGTCAAGGTTTGATAGTAGGGTGCTGTATTTGAAATGATTGCAGCAGTTAATGAAGTTGCATATTAAAAGAAGGAGTCTATGGACCAGGGCATTGCAACAGTTCCATTCATATGTTTGATGATATCAAATGCCATGGTAACACAGTCCTCTTTATACTGTGACTACAGAATGGAGAAATGCTCTCATTGAAAGGTTACTTGTTTTAAAGTACGGGGATGTATAGATTAAATTCTGAGAAGAAAAAGTTGTATGTCTTTGGTAACCCAAGATTTTTTTTTCTTACAATTTTTAAAGGAATAAAGAGGCCATGGAATAAACACCATCAGGACAGGTTGATTTCAGCTGAGAGCCACTTAAGAAATTAAGAAAGGATATTTAAGAAAATCAAACACATTCTTATTTTGAAGAATTACCGCACTCTCTTATTTGTATCCATTACATTACATTACTTCATTTAGCAGACGCTCTTACCCAGAGTGACTTACAAATAAGTGTATCTCAAAGAGGGAGTGTACTAAAGAAAGCCCCCCAATACGGAGCCTTTGGCACAGTTAGATCTGAAAAAAAACCTCGACCCAGTGCGTGCTGTGGGGAGATAAGGAACGGGAACGAGACGGAGGTTTGGGAACGGACGGGAGCGTTATAAATCCACGTTGCCGAGCGCAGGTGCTAGCGAGAGAGGGGAACAGAGAGGGAGGGAGGGAGGGAGAGGTCTGCGTAGGGCGTGTTCGGGCTGGCTGCATCCCGACCTGGCTTCCTGCCTCACCTCTGCTCTGTCCGTTTCCGATCGGAGCAGATAAGCCGGGGGCCGAGTCACAAGACAGAGCAGGGAGGGAGCCAGGCGCGGACACCTCCCTGATACAGTGGAAAATAAGCCTTCACTCCTCTTTCTCTCCTTCTGTTTTTATAAGCTTTCCCCTTTTTTTAAGGGAAAACTTTCCACCATTTCCATTTTTAGGTGGTTTATAGCATTTGGCTTTGCTGCAACAGGAGGGTGTGCCAACCTGTGCCCATGACTTAGAAAAATTTCCTATTCCCAGTGCATTTCCTTTCCCCCACTGATAGCCACGGGCTTTTGACAGACTTTTATTCTTCAGAACTGTCACAGTGCTCACACCTGTTATTGTACCATAGCACCAACACCATTTCTTAGGTGTGGTGTCGCTGATTCAACAAACCAGTACCTCCGGACATCCGCTTTGAACATTTATTTGAAGCGTGCTGCTCTTGTCGCTGTGATGCACCTCGAAGCTGGGAGCATGCTGCGTGACATGCTGCGTACATCAGGAAACATGTCGCCAAACTACAAAATGGACTACAAAAAACTGCAAAATGGACTACAAAAAAACTACAAAATGGACAAATGTCCATTTCCTCTATTACTTGCTGACATAGGATAAGGGTATTCTGTCAATGTGATAATGTAATGAGTTATGCAAAGGGTGTGTGTGTGTGTGTGTGTGTGTGTGTGTGTGTGTGTGTGTGTATGATGATTCAGTGGCCCATCATAGCCTTTACCATCTTTGTGCTCATTAACGTGTAGGCCCAGGATTTACATGTTACAATGAACAGGAGTCTAGCTTTCTCTGCATACTGATTTGTTTATATTTTCTTCAATGGACCTTGTTCTTACTCTCTCCCTCTCTTTTGTTAATGCTAGCAAAAAGGAGGACAGGTAAAGATGTGTCTGTCTAATTTCTGAATGCCGCCTACCTTTGCTTTTGAATAGGGTTTTTGTATATGTCTCTAGCAGGTGTTGAAGCATGAAGGGGCACTTTTATTTAGTGTTTGAAAATTCAGCCTGAAATTAAAGTATTCACAATCTCTTTGAAGTATTGTATTCTAATGCAATTCATTATGCAATATGTAGCTCACATAAGAGAAATTATTGACAGACAAATAAATGTGTGTATGAATGATCTATGTCAGTTATACCATGGCATGCTTTTGGTTGGTTTTTGCCCAATCCTTGCATGAAAGTGTTTTTCTACAAGTCATGGTGAATCAACTTGTAGACAACGTGAACATTCACTGTCTATGTCTGAAGTTCCCTAAATAGTACTGATAATGTTATGCAATGGAAAACCACCAAAAATCCCTTTTTCACACATTGTGAAAGAGTGGAATGCTCAAAAATACAATACAGAAATGGATTTGATACTACCTAAAATATTAGTGAAAAATAGTGTTAGTGAAGTTTTGCAAATTTTTCAAGCAGTGTAAAGAATTTTTTTTGCTGTCTGCTGTTGTTTTCCAAGAAGGCTATCATTCTTGGTCACCCTGAGGTGAGGATTGTAGCAAATCTTTCAAAGCAAAGTTTGGGAGACTCCAGCAAATCAAAGGTTGCTGGAGTCTCCCAAACCATTCAATTTGTATCCACGCTTGTATCCATCAGAGTGCAGCACTCGTTGTCATTCCTAGTTTTGTGATTTGAGACAGACTGTGTTAAAGTGGAACAGGGAGAACAGCAGAGATTTTCTTGATGTCCAATACACTGAGGATTTGGTGTTTTTGATTTCAGGGCGTGGCCTGCACTGCCATGCTGGTGGCGGTCATGACCAAGAGACTGGCACTGAACAAAGGGGAGAAACATGTACATTACTTCATGATGGACATCCAGATCTCCAAACGGGTGAGACAGCGCACTGGTCACCTGCCAGTTGTGTTCTTGTATTTACATGTTCATGACTTGAGATGTTTCTGGGTTTTGCTCCTTGAGAATCCATAATCCTGCTGTTATTGCCTTAAATGAAGGCAAGTGGCCATGTGCTCAAGATATTCTTTATTTCACAATTTAGAGACGTGAAAAGCATCCCTGTGGAACAGGGTTGTCTGCCGTTGATTTAAGTTACCCCTAAATGGACCGATTTGCTTGTCTTCTTGGATCTCAATGTTGGGAAAAGTACTCTCTTGTTTTTAACATGAAAGGGCTGACATACTGATTGGAGCCAAATCTCAAAAATCTCAAAAACATAATAGGAGAAGATAGAAAAAACATGTAGTCTCCAGGAAAATAGCAATCAGTCCAGAATTATGAGCAGAGAGGCGTAGGCCCAAAGCGAGGATGCTTCATATTGCAGAAGAAAAACAATAAGTATGACAAAAAGGATGAGGCATCCTGGCTGGAAACAGTAATATTTTCCGCATGGCACGCGTGTTATGGTTGGGTGTCTTTTTATAATATTATTTTTTCCTTAAATAGGGCATTCCAAAGGGCACGATAGTGTGGGAAAAGGCTTGGGGGGCTCGGTGGTGGCACTTGCCAATCTCTTTATAGCCTGGAGAAGGCGTCAAAAAGAGGAAACAATAGTGTCTGTGTCAGGAAAAGGACGTGTTTCTGTGCTGGACTGACTTGGGTCGGAAAGGAAACTGAACGCGTTGATGTGTGCGAGTGTGTGTGTGTGTGTGTGTGTGTGTGTGTGTGCGCGTGTGTGCGTGTTGCCGTAAGGGAGGAGGTGGGGGCACACTGTGTTGTGAGCTCGAACAGGATCCATCTGTTTGCTTATCTGGAGGAAGGAGGAGAGCACTGAAAATAAACGCGCATGGCGGAAGATGCTATCACATTTTCCATTCATGAAAATAGAAAAAGGGGACATGTGTTCTTTGAGTGCGTAGCCCCCTCATCTGAATGGGCATTATCCAAGGCAGGGCCCTTCTAGACTGACCGAGAATCCAGCCACATACAGTGCCATTTCAGATCATACCAGCTGTCCAATATAACTAGCCCAACTGGTCAAGCAAGCCCTACCTTATAGAAACAATGGATTGGCAAAGAAATTGCTGTGGTCAAAAATTCGGGCTCCCAGGAGTTTCAGTCTGCAAGATGCTCATATTGTGTGCAGGGTGAGCCCTACGGCCTGGGTGTGAAACTGGCCATGTCATCTGCGGACAGCGACCGGGAGCCCAGGGCGGCAGAACAGACTGGCTTAATTCCGCCTGGGGTAGGGCCCAGTAGGTCGACCAGGGTTTCCTCAACTCATTACTCCCAGGCACCCTACAATTAGTCAGGTGCCTTTGATTTGCTTGGATGCCTTCAGTAGAATCGCACTTATCCTCCACTGAGCGCCCACTCCACTGTGGTGCGTTTGTGACTGAGTGCGAAAAATAGCTGGTGTCTAGCATGCGAGTGCCTCGGAGGATTCGTTTAGTTTCAGCGCTCCTGCATGACAGAGCCTGCCGTGGTGAGACGTGTGTAATGTACAACCGGTGAGTCCACAACAAGGTTGCATTAAGCAGGAAAAAAAAACATTAACGAAAAAGATGTAGATATGAAGATATGTATCGATGCAGGCAGGTGCCGTACCAGTGCCAGTAGTTAGACGGCCTCCTGCGACCGAGGCCCATTGCATCAGCTTCGCGTGTCTTTGCATCACTCAGCGGCCTGACGGCTGGCGCTTTGAAGCGCCACACTTCCCCCGCCCCCGCGGTCTCCCTGACGATCGCCCCGCTTTCGATGGAGGGTGAAGGCTGCCGGCAAACGGTCACTTCCTGCCGCGGGGCGCATCCTTGCCGGTCCATCCCCCCCAGGCCGCTGTCTGTCGCCATCTCTGATTTACGCTGGCGGGAACAAGGGAAGACATCTGGACAAGTCTCCCGGAGGCTGTCTAATAATAATGCCCTTATAATAGTGAAGATGACATCATCATCAGCAGAGGCGGCCATGATGGTGCCCTCTGTCATGAGAAGTGAGGGATAGAATCAAAACAACTAGAGAAATGGGAGGCTCAAAATTCTTGTGACCCATATATAGCTTTATATGGCTGTGGTCATGCTTAAGTTGTGCAGTGATAAAGTATTAAGCCATTTGAGCTTGGATTTTACAAAAACACATAACACCACAGTTGATATTGCCCTCATTCTTTGATCTTCTTTTTTGATGTTGAATATTTTTATTTGTGAAAAATATGTTGAAATACATTTGCAATTAATTATTTTCATATGGCACAGATGCATTCTGGCACATCTGGTGTGAACTGGAGCAGAGTACAGCGAACAGACACAGTGCCTTTAAAAAGTACCTAAGAGCGTTTATTTAACAAACGGATGGCATTCAACTGGAGTCTGTAATTCATGTTTTCTGGAAAAAGGCAATATGTATTTGCAAATGAACCCCAGGGAAAGTGCTTAGGTGGCCGCACCAAGCATGTTTTAAGCCCTTGGCCCTCTACGGTGTTGATTGGTAAATTCTTAGTACATCCATTGTCTTTCCCTGGGTGTTGCTTCCTTCGAGACCTGGCCTAATCTGTGCATGCACCGCAGATCCGCCATGCTGCGGCCAACGTGCTGAGGGAGTGCTGGCTGCTGCACCGCACCAACCTGGGCAAGAGGAACTTCGGGGAGCACCGGCGACACCAGAGGAGCCTGCTGGAGGCCATCCGAATGTGAGTGCAGCAGGGGCGTGTGTGTGCGTGCTCTTATGCATGAGTGTGAACGTGCAGGGGTGTGTTTGAATGTACATGTTTGCATGTGTGTGTGCGTGTGTGCGTGCATGCGTTTTTTTGTGTGTGGGCTTTTTCCTGTAATATCACTGCGCAATCTGTTCAGATTGCCCAGTTAAATTCAGTTAAATTAAAGGATGTGGTGCCCTGTGACTAAGGAGAGCAACACTAGCCCTCCTTTAAAGAATGTCACAGACATCCTTTACACGAGAATTCCCTTCTGTATGCCTGCTGTCATGGTTGGAACAACACCGTGGTGTCTTGGCCCCTTCCTGTTTTTCCCACCTTGGCTGACAAACTCCCTCATCAGCCAGCTCCCAAGATACTCCCTGCACACTCACCCACGTTGCATAGTGCATTTTACCACCACACCCCAGCCTTTGAAATATTTACATCTGATTTCCTTACATGAATTCACATCAGCAATGCTGACTAATGGGGTAATTCAAGTGATGTGCATAGAGGCAGGAGCCTTAGCTTTCTAGTGACACATTTAAGGCATTGTTTTTCCCATGGCTTTTTTAAATACCATCCTGAAATAACACTTTGAATTGATAGATTGATTTAACTGGCCCCTGCGTTCAGGATGTGAGTTAAAGGAAGAGTGTATACATACAGTACATGCAGTACAGTACATTTTCTTGGGCCCACTTTCAACCTGACAGCAAAGTGCTATATCCTTGACCTGGAGAAAAGACTTTCAGTGAATGTGACATGTTTCCATTTGAATCAAGTGTAGTTTTTTAAATTTCTGACAGCATGAAATCAGTTGACAACATTTTTTAAATCAATCTGAGTCAACTTGTTCTATGTCTAAAGCTTATGTCAAAGCACACTGCAGTTATAAAATAAAAATATATAACTGAAGGCACAGTAAAAGAAACATATTTGAAACAACATTAGGAAATTACTGTCATAAAACAGAAATCTGTATGGTTAAAAATGGGCTGTGAAAGAAAACCTTTGAGAAATATTTCTTATACCTCTGATTTCTCAGGTCTATTTTGGAGGGTACTAAAGATGCAACAAATTATACAAGGAGTACAGGCAAGAAAGTCTGACAGCCATGGACCTATGTTTCTATGAAGTTTAGTTTGTTACTTTACCCAGAGGATTTTCAAAGCTGAGTTGAAGTGTTTTTCTTCACAGACCAAAATTTTTCATAATTACAGCAGAAGTTGTCACATTCTTTTTCTGTACCTGCATCATGAAACATAATAGGTTGGTCTCTTAGTTTAATGATTGATTCCTATGCTGGTAGGGTACAGATTACAAAAGACCACAACTAGGTATCAAAAATAAGTGCTTTTAATTAATGTAGGCATGTGTATCATAGTAAACAGTGATCTGTATTCTGTGTATGTAGATCTGGTAGTTGCAAGATGAAAGTGAGACAGTGGTATCTATCTGTTGTATCTATCCTTCTGTTGTATCCTATTGAGCAAACTAAGCTGAAAGCAGCACACTTTCTGACACCAAATTCAACAGATGAGCGAGTGGGCAAAGTACTGTACACTGTACACTGCCGCTCTTTATTGGCATATGTGACCACCTGTTCTGTCCTAACAGATGGAGGGTGCTAACTGGTGGGGTGTTGTGAGTGACTTGATTAGATAAGATTGCGTATAGAATGGATTTAGAGAGGATGGAAGAATGGATGATCTTGTACCAAAAGAAAAGAAAACAACTGTAGGTTCGAGCCTTATACAGGAGGCAAGCTTCATCAAAAGATGGGAGTACGACAAACCTCCACTCTCTATGAAGAATCATTGTTATTACCATCTTCTCTGCTTGTATGAATGGGGTCTGGTATAGCAGTGACAGACAGCCACCTCAACATCACAAATAACATATCTGCATCTCACCATTACTTACGTTATTTAAAAGACTTAGCCAAGACGCAACAGAAATCACTCCAGCCTGGCCATTTACACTGACGACAAGAAGTCGGTGACAGCAGGGGCCGTGCAGAAGATGCCATTGACTTTTATGGAATATGACTGCTTTTCTAAACCAAGTAAAAGTCAAACGTTGGTGTAGAAGTCAAGTTATCTGATAGGCACACACATCCGCTGCAGGTTCTAAAATCAAGAGGCTCTGTAAGCTTAGCCCACAAGTAATTAATAACTCTGTACAAGGCCACTGACAGTGCAGATTTCCTGATTTTAGTCTCTGTCAAGGGGATTTCCAGTGCTCATGCTAGAAGTCTGTAATTATGAAGAGATTCAGTGATAAACTGTTATAAGCAGGGATGAAAGTGTCTGAACCAGGCGGGTCTGGCACATGGCTGGTAAGCCAGTTTAGTGCACGAGTGGAAAATGAATCCAAGAAACTCTTGCCATCACAGCTCGTGTCCTATCTGACAAAAGATCGTTTCCGCCTCTGCTGCTTACAGTATTTACTTCCAGCTTCCTGCTTGGTGAGGGGATGATTGTTAGAGGGGTGTGAGTGTGTTTTGGGGGGTTGGGGGGTAGGTCATGCTCCTTTGACACTGACTCTTTAAAGGCTGTGAAAAATAGGAAGTGCAGATGTGTGAATGTGCAAAACTGCATCCAGCATAATGAAGCAAGAATGCACAGCCGGGTCTCCAAAATGTTCAGCCTGTTCACTTGCATCAGGGTGGAGGGTTTTGACTTCCTGTTGTACAGTTACCAGACTCACTAAAAATACACTAAGGAAAGTAATCAAGGAGAGTCTGTTCCAGCACCTATTCCAGGAGAGCCTGACTCCACTACTCCATTATTAGAGCAATCATAAAGAACTTAAAAAAAACTTTGTGTTGCACGAGCACTTCTTTACCAGTTGCGTGCCGTTTCTTTGGCTTGAACGCCAACACCAGGCCCCATAAATCGGACTTACAGAAAGTCTGCTGTGCTGGAGCTGTTGCTGGAAGCCTCCCGCAATGCCCATTTCCTCTTTCTATTTGGGGAGCTGTAGGTTTTGCCATTTATGTTTCAAAATATGGAACACAGGTAGACTAAACAGTTTCCACTGCTTTTATCCAAGGTATGGCTTTTATTTTTATTTATTCACTGAGCCAATACCCCGTCTCCAAAGCAAGTTACAGTGCTTACACATTGAATCCTGTATGGCAGCTATACAGCTGCGGTTTTCTTGGCCCCACCCAGGCAATGTAGGTTTCACCCTCAGGTTCTGAGCTGTGATTTGACCAATATTCCACAGTGCTCCTCTCATCCAACACACAGAAGTTGCATACTTCCAGCCTATGATAACAGACAGAGGGAGTTTGAGAGTTACAGTTTGAGAGTTACAGCCTTTATCTCCGTTTGGACAGATTTCGCTACCTCCGGCTCAAGCAGAGGAAGCTGCGAGACTATGCCAGTGAGATGGTGGACCTCTCCAAGGTGAGACACGTGTCACAGGGCTCTGGGTAGACAATGTTATCAGGGACTGGGCAAAATGGCCCTGTTTCTGGAAATACTCCAGCCTTGGTACTTTGCACGGCTCTTCAAGAATCCAGAACAATTTCTGAGTATCCCTTTGTACCTATCTTTTTACTTTTTACATGTGCCCATTATTCATAATTCCGCAACTGATTATCAGATAAAATGGAGATACCACTCTTCCCAGTGTGGTAGCTCAAGGTCATGCTCATACCGATAAAGACACAATGAGGAAATGTTTGCTTTTTCACAATCTGTGCAGGATGACGACTACCGCGAAAAATGTAGATATAAAAACGCTGAATTTAAAAGCTTCGAAACGGAAACAGAATGTTGTGTTCCTGCGCGCACGCCTGTCCGTTCAGATGCAGATGATCATGTGTGACCTGAGCGCCAACTGGAACAACTCGTACCGCGAGCTGGAGCAGCGCATTGTCTCCATGGAGCAGAAGCTGGACGAGCTGGGCCGCTGCTTGAACCACACCTCCGAGATGCTGGCGATCGCCGTGCATCGGTACGGCGCGGACAACAGGTAAGGACGCCTGCCGCCGCACGAAATCGCCCAGTCACGATGCTGTCGTTGCAGCATGGGGCAGGGTGTCGATTCGTGTGTGTGTGTATCATTACGTAGCTAGAAGGGTGGCAGTGCGGCATAGTGGGCAGAGCGGGGCTCATAACCAAAAGGTTGCTGGTTTGATTCCCCGCTGTGGCACTGCTGCTGTACCCTTGGGCAAGGTACTTAACCCAGTAAATATCCAGCTATATAAATGGATAACATGTAAAAACTGTAACTGATGTAAGTTGTTCTGGATAAGAGCATCTGCTAAAATGAAAATAATATATGTAATAATGTAATGTAGAAAGGTTTGTTCATGTTTGTGCACCCCCACATCTCTCTTCTATCTGCAACAGACTTAGGACAATTAAATGACAGGCAAATATTGTATTCATTGTTCACTGTTAGAATGGTTTTGCCCATGGCTGCTGTACACTTTTATCTCTGTTGTTCATCATTGAAAACCCTGAACCCACAGCACCAGACATTATTATTTGGTGCACATAGTTAATTAACAGTCAGTTAGTTGATGGATCAGTGCATCTGATGCTGGGAAACAGAAGACACAGTGACCAAACAGGCCCACGCCAGACTTGTTTCATGTTGGCTTTTATCTTTCTCTTCACCTCTACAGGTGACTCGTGCTCTCAGAGAGATGGGGTGGAAGCCCAGGTGTTTTCAAAAATTTCAATTCAGCCTGGAAATGGAGTTGTCCTTCCCGAACTGCACTTTGACTGCCTCACCGTCAGAAGGCAGACAACTATCCTGATACATTTTTTATACAAAAATCAACGCCTGAGTGGACATTTATGAACTGATGCACCATGGATAAAGCATCTAGAAACAGAACAGATCCTTTTTGATATGGACAAACAATGCATTTTTCTTTGCTTTATTTATATACAGTATATGTAAAACAATACTGCATTTATCATCTCTGTCAAGGGCTTAAGGGTTCAAGCATTATTTCAGAATAGCTCTATCTAATTTTTAATTTCTTGATTTACGTGCAAGTTTTAGCCTCGAGACAGCTCTCAGGGGTTAAAGGTTATTTTCCATGGCAAGATGTGTGCAGTGGAAACATTCACTACAAAATGAAGGGTGACATTGACAGAGAAAGGCACTTTGATGTCCCACTTCAAGGAAACATCAATCAAGTGCACTTTTTGGCGGTTTTTGGCAGCCACTAACAGTTTTCTGCATTATAAACCCTTAACTGCCTTGAAGAATATCTGATGTGCAAACTCAACAACTAGGTCTGTGCATTGTTAGCAATAAGTAGTAGTCAAGACTTTCTGATGTGAACTAAAGTAATGAATACGGATTGGTTCAGGAAATGTCTGCAAATACGAAGCACGTCACACATTTTGAATGATTTTCACTCCACCTTCCTTTAAATATGATAGAGCAGTGCATTACATCAACACAGTGGTAAAATGTGGAACAAAAATGATTTGGGATGCTATGAGATTTCCATGCATCCCATGCCATTTCCATAAAACTAATGATTTCATGAAAATGGTTACATTTTATCCTGAATTCTAATATTGTTCTGATATTCAGATATTTTGTTCTGATATCCTGATATTTTAATGGAGTATTTAAAATAGTTTTGCATTCATCTCTGAAAAAGTGCTTCTTTTGAAGGGCTGCTTCCAAAACACAGATATAACTTGCACCATTTTACTGTGTAAGGGCCTACTAAAGATGGAATGTACATCAGTACTGATGAGGGAATGAGAGGAACTATCATATTAGCGACTTGCTGACCTGAACATTCATAGTGTTTTGCTGGGGAGATCAAAGTCAGCACATGGTATCTCAACTCATTATGTTATATTAGTATTTTACAACATTCTCACTTTTCCTGATACAGGACCCTTGTTCCCTGCATACAAGAGCACAGCTGGCGATGTTACAGGAAGTGCACACTTGATGAGAGGTTTAGGGGACATGAAAGTGGTCTGCAACCCATCTTTGTTTACGCAACACTGCACGTGACGTTAGGCCGGCGGATATCAGTTCGGTGGATTGCTTGAATGGTATCTATCATAAGGATATTGTATGAATGCACTTTTGGCTTAGCTGAGGCTTACTGGAGTGAAATATTTGTCTTAGCACTGCTGCCTGGATTTAAAGAGATGCTCTCACCCTGACCATTTCCCTGTTCTTCACTGCCAGCCTTCCAAAGAGAGGGTTTAGTTACCTAAACGCGAATGCCGACAAGGTTTCCTCCAAGCCTGTTTTAAATGGCTATGTTTGTAAATGCCTCTCCACTGGACCTTACAGGAGGCAATAAATTCATTACATTTTCAGTGAGAAAGGTCAGCTTGCTGGTGAACACCTTTATGCAGATGGAGAATTTAGTCTCCACAGTATGGCCAAACAGGCCACATACCCTTCCCATGATGGCTTTTATTTCTGTGCAGGCAATCATAGAGTACAGAGCAATTCTCAAAGCACACTTGAAACTCACATAGCAGTTTTCTTGTGGAGCAATAGCTCCCTCTCATGGAGGTGATTGCATAATGATCTGTGCATTTTCAGTAAAGGAGAATTGCCACATACAGATTATTTACCCATTCATCTTCTGATGAGCTTTTTTAGATGACTTTGGGAGTACAAAAATCCAAAAACAATGTATAAATTAGAAGCCAAAATGAGTGAAGCTTTGAGCCTTACTCTAATCAAAGACAACACATCTAGTCTGAGTACTTACAGATATTTACCGACACACATGAGCAATTAAGAGTGTTAGCAAGATGGTACAAACTTTTAGTACCAGCTTTGATATTTGTGACTTACTGGTAATGTTTCGGTTACAGTCAAATTAACTGAAATCCTGTTGTCATGAGGTGAGGCCAATGGGAAAATTTTGCTCCAGTTTCACACTCTGCTCACCTGCATTAAGCTCTCCCAATGTCCAAATCATGTGACAACAGGTATTTACAAAATTGCATCAACTGGAGTTTTTTTTTTTTCCTTAAATGACCTAAAATAAACTGGACTTCTAACCAGGAGGCTGCTTGCTGTAGATACATATATAGTTGCTATTCCACAAGCATCAGTTTGTTTTTATTTTTTATTGGGATGTTGCATGTCTGTTATTGTGAAAGCAGCCCAGAAAAAGGATTCTGCTCAGCAGCAATAATTGAAGACGTTTACAGCATTACTTTTGCACATGAACTATATGCAGTGTAAATATCCATTCTAGTTTTCCAAATGATTAAAGCCCATTGATTAAACAAACTGTCTACTTTCCTTTTTACGATCACACAACTCCACTGACACAAATCTTGCTTGTGACTTATAAACGTCCATGATATCAATCATAAAAAAATCATACTCGGAGTGAAGTACCAAGATGAAAATGACCAATGAATGTGAATGGTTGTATAAACCGCACCAGTCTTGATTTTTTGGATTTGCTAGTGTTATTTTGGTTCATGGCACATCAACATTTAAAATACAGAAAAAAGTTTCAGGTCTTTGAAATATTTCAATTTCTACTACCACAAAAGAAAGAGAAGAAGAAGGAAAAAAAACAAACTAAAGGTCCAATGCAATATGGTAGTTAAGGTCCACTCACTCACTCTCACACTCACACACACACCAACCCTCCCCTGCCACAGAAGAGCGGTCATGACCTGACAGGCAGTGCTACTGATGGAGCAGTTGGGAGGGGGTTTTAAGTCCGCTTCAGTCTTTTGGGGTTTTTCAGTTTGTGCCACAGAAAGGCAGTGGGTCTCTGAAAGAGCTGACCACAGTCACAGGAGAAAGGTGCCTGGCAACCCTTTCTGGGCCTCGCCTTCTTCCTCCTCCTCCTCTTTCCCTCCTGGCCCTGTTTGTGCCTCGCCAGGCATCGGGCGCCCGTGAAAGTCTCGCCACACGGGGCGCAGACGAAGCGTGTGGCCTCGGCGTGCTGGATGTGGTGGCGGAGGAGGTGCAGCCGGCGCTGGAAGGCTCGGCCGCAGTGGCACCGGTGCCGCCGGGAGCCGCGGTGCAAGTAGCGGTGACGCACCCCCAGTGACGGTTGCCTGGAGACCGCCCCGCACTGCCGGCACAGGAAGACGCTCTTGGATCGCCAGCTCTTGTTCAGCCGCTGCTGCAGGGCCAGCTCTTGGCTACGGTTGACGAACAAGCCCAGGATTTTCAGGGGCTCCGGGGCTGGGGAGGATGTCTGGGCAGGACCCGGGGCAGTTACGGGTATCAGGGCAGGGGAGTTAGGATAGGCGGGGTCTGAGGCCGCAGCGGGCGTGGGGGTAGGGACCGCGACAGGAACTGGGCCAGGGCCCGGGGGCTGGGCAGTCAGCAGTGGAGATCTGATAAGCGTCTGTGGTTGGATGATGCCCCCCATTAAGAGGTTGGTCAGCTGCACGGAAGGAGCACCTTGGGATGGATTCAGAGTCTTTGCCTGAGCGGGGACGGACAACCTCACAGGCTGCGTCTGGGAGAGCGTCTGCGTCGGGAAAGTGAGCCCCTGGGACTGGAGGACCACGCGCGCGACCCTCCCCGAGGCACTGCTGCCGTTGAACACCACCGTGGCCATTATGGGCCTGGGACCTGGCTGAGAGGGGGCGCTGGAACTTGTCAGCACGATCCCCGGCAGTGAAAAGCCGGGGCCACTGGAGACCGACAGAGGGGACACCACCGTGGTGCTCTGAGCGGCGCAGGGGACAGCCACCTGGGTAACCTTCATGGCTCCGCCGTTAGGTCCCTGACTCGGGGTAGACGAGGCGAGGAGGCTGCTGGCGGCGGGTAGCGCGACGGCACTCGGAGCAGCGGGCGGCGGGGCGGCGGGCGCCTGAACATTGGCGGCCACGGTGAGGGTCCCTGGGATTGGGGTCGGGGCGCTCGAGGAAGCAACAGAGGCGGCTTTTGAGGCGGCCTTCTTGGGGCAGTGGTGGCGCCTGTAGGTGACCTGCTCGGGGAAGACCTCGCGGCAGGCGTCGCAGGCGTACATGCGGGAGGGCTTCACGGGGGCTTGGGTCACGGCCTTGTGGTCCTCCGTGGCAGTCTTGCTGGGGAAGTGGGCGGCGGCGAACGCGGCGACGGCGGCTTTCTGTCTCTCACAGATCTGAAGGTGCTGGAGCAGGTTGCGCTGCTCCTTGCTGTAGTGCGGACACTTGGTGACTTCGCCAACGGCTGGCGACTCCTGGCTGGCCCCTGCCCTGCTCTGCTTCCTGGCCCCCATGACCCCCCTGGACCTGGTCCTCTTTTTCCGGCGCTTGCGAGGGCTGTAGGAGGAGCCGCTGGAGTTGCCGCTGCTGAATGACTCGGAGGAGGCGTCGGACACTCCGTCCGGATCGTAGTCGGAGTCCTCGGCTGGAGTGGAGTCGCTTTGCTCCTCCTCCTCCTCCTGGGGATCCACCTCCTCTTCCTCCTCGATCGGTTCTCCCTCCCACGGAGCTGCCTCACCATCAGGGTCCATGCTCTCCTGCTTGATCCAGGCACTCGAGTCTGGGGAGGCCATGGAGTCAGGAAGCGGGGCGATCCAAGAGGACATGTCGGGCTCGGTGTCCTCATTAGCTTCCTCCCCGGCCTCAGCCTCAGCCTCCTCCTCCTCCTCCTCTATCCTCCCTTCCCCCTCCCTCTCCCCATCCTCCCCCTCCTCTTCCTCCTTCTCCTCCCCATCCCTTTCCCCTCGTTTTGCCTCTGTCTCCGGCCTCTGGTCCACGCTGCGGAACACAAAGAACCGGATCTTCTTCTGGTGAGCGCTCTCCGGCAGGCTGTCCCGGGGGAACACTTTTGTGAGTGTCTTGGTGTGGCGGACACGTAAGGCATAGGTGGTGGAGACCTTACCATTGCCTGTGGCAGCTGTTCTGTTATTATATGCGTGGTCTTTAGCCACCACCCCAGTTAGGCAACTCTCTGACTGCGGGGAGCTTTTTTTTTTCAAGGGCCTCAGGTACCGCATGGGGGAGTCAGCAGGTAACACCTGCTCTTCCAGGCGGCCGTCCTGCTGGACTACTGGCGTGGGACAGTTCTCAACCTCCTTCTCCGGCGTCCGCGGAGGGTTGGTCCCTGAGACGGGCGGGTCGCTGAGGTCCGCATGCTTCCCCAGGTGCTCGTTGAGGTCCCACTTGCTCTCAAAGGACAGGTGGCAGGTGGTGCAGAACAGGCGGACGTTGTTGTGGACGTTGTTGAGGTGCATGCTGAGCGACACCACCCGGCGGAACGTCACGTGGCACAGGTTGCAGCAGACGTGCGCCTCGTGCTTGCGAAAGTGCCCCATCAGCAGCTCCAGCGACTTGAAGCGCTCGCCACACTCCCAGCAAAGGCAGTCGTCCTTAAGGTGGCCCGTCCACACGTCGCCGTCTCTGTCCCGGGCGGCGTTCGGGCCCGAGCCACACAGCCTGCTCCCCGCGGTGTCGCCCTCGTCCTCGTCCTCGCTCGAGTCGTCGGGGTAACAGAGCTCCCTCCTGGATCTGCTGAGCATATCCTGGCCGACAGAGGGGGGGGGGGGGCGATTCTCTCCATCACAATCTTAACACTCATAAAAATCACAGTATTATTTATTTGCTTGTAAATTACAGCGTACACTCTTACACATACTCTTTACCACTTTTATAAAACCGACTCCCATTTGCTGTAATTCATGTCTACTACAATCGTCCTGCATGTATCTTTATTCAAAATGGGATTCTAGTTCAACAGAGGTCAAACAGCTCAATGAGCACTCTACACTGCAGGTCAATCAACACAGTGGAAAAGAAGAAGAACAAGAGGTGTTGTTTGTACTCCACTTATAGCTAAGAAGAAATATCTCCTTCCTGTTTTTTACGCCAGTGGAATTAACACTAATGCGTAAAGGCATCAGATGAACATGCACTGTGCACCCAGAACTCTACACAGCCCTGCACAGTGAGGGGAAAAAAAAAGACTAACTCATATGAGTAGTACATATCATTGATGCTACTATGTCATAAGTCTGATCAAATTTGGCTGCCACTCACGATGGAGGATGGTAAGGTCACGTTGTCCACGTCTGCGTTCAGCTCCACTTCTGCCCCAACCTCATCCTGCATCACTACCTCCTCGGCAACCATGTCCATCGGCAGGGCCATCTCCATGGCCATGTCTGTCTCGTAAAAGGTCGTCATGTCCGTTTCCTTCTGTTTGCAGTCTGTACAAAAATACACGTCTGACTTCAATGTGAATCGCAGCACGACCAAATGCAATTTATCTATTAGAGTTTAAATGAAGAAAAAGGTGTAACTCTACTTATCCTTGGTCAGCTTCTGCCAAGTCACTATCTCACCATTAAAACCAGGCACAAAACAATGAGAGGACAAAGAGGATATCATCCCATGACCTTTGTCTCATTGAATTTGAATCCTTTGCTGTTTAAATCAGTCTAGGGGGTGGATCACATATTTTAACTGCATTCAAAACCAATAAGTAAAGCATATCTATTGACAGGCTGGAGAAAAGGAGATCACTACAGACTGTTCCCAGAATTTCTCTTGCCTTTAATTATCAAGGACTCATTAGATACAGAGTACATTACTGTGCAGTATTTTTAGTGATATCAAGAGAAGCATGTCAGAATAAGGCAATGGGTGTTATTAATGAACTGCACTGAAAACCAGGGACTCAGAAAAAGCCAAGCAATTCAACAAAGTTAGTGTGCAAATAAACACAACCTAATTTGAAATATCCTATTACAAAACGAAGGGACCACAACAAAAACATTGTTTCTTTTCACCAGCAATTTTCCTCAACCCAGTAATGACATCCACTTGAGACTGAATGTGAATCAAAGGGACAAGGGTATGAAATCGGAAAATACGTGTGTTCAGTCTGCCCCTAGTGTGCTCCTTTCCATTTGCTTTGACTTTAAATGAAAAGATATATACCAACACATACTGAACTACACCATAATTCTCTGTCATGTTCCCACTTCTTCAGCTGAGACAATTTTTTTTTTTGCCTCAAAATGTTCCAGTGCCTCTATACTACAGAGCATCATACATCATACTGATGTATCAACTGTATCAGAAACATACAGCAATAATACAGGTAAAGCCAGAACTTAAGGAAAGCAGTGCTAAAATAAAACAGCAGTACAGTGGCTCACAATCATCCAAATAGCACCATAATGGCAACAAACACAAGTATGCCTGATAATGACCTACAGAAACATTACATCAGGCTCTATTATTTACATGATAAAATAAGTATTGTGAGTAGGTTACTGAGTACAGCTGAAACACTACTGCAACAGGCAGGTAACTTACCGCAGCTGTCAATGTGTTTTATTTTCTGACAGCCAGCATCGCTTGTGTATCCCTCATGCATCTACCATGTTCTCTTCTGTCTCCTCCTCCAATGCCCATCACCTGGGCTCAGTGACGCCTGCCAAACACACACACACACACACACACACACACACACACACACACACACACACACACAAACACTGTGCGATTACATTTACATAGCAGTTTGTAATCCCTACACAAAAAAGGGTTTACTGACAGGCCGGCCTGTACAATACTGCAAACACGACCATCACGTAGCCAAGAACACATGAGCCAGAGCTAAATACATCTCTCTGAATTTAGAGGATTCATTAAAATGATGTGATTTTTTTCAGCAGGATAAAAATTAAGAATAAAACATTCAGTCTAATAGGATGGGATAACTTGGAAAGTGGAAAAGTCTTACAAAGATTGCTCTGGGAAAACTAAACAAAATATCGATATGATAAACTGATACTCACTAGCCACCCAGCTCATCGGTAAATGAAATTCGAAATTGAGCCAGACGTTTGAGGTTCAACGTACACAATTTCAGTACGTCAGCTAGTGCATATAGCGAGAAACATGTTTTAGTTCACGAAGAAAAGGGCAGGCAGCACATACAACTGACTGAATATGTTCCCCACAGTTGCAGATTTGAGATAAAATTTGAAATAATATTCAGCGTTAGGCAAGCAGCTAGCTAACCCATATCATTTTCTTTGGAAAGTTGCGGATGGTTCTCGCTCAACTTGGCTGACAACGCATGGCACAAACTAGTTGCCCTGGCTAAGTTATCTAGCCAAAACTCTCAGGACCCACCTACTTAGTAAAGAAATACAAATAAAGACTGGTACAAGTCAAATAACAATAGGGACAGGATAAAAAGATCTAGCTATCCGGCTATTAAGGATATTCTGTTTCGAAGATAAACAACACGAGGAAGAGTAGCTGCTAGCTGGCTAGTTAGCTATATCTACAGTTCTACAACGTTAGCAGCAATACATTGTAGCTACTAAGTCACCTAGCTACATCGGCGACCTGAACTGTCAAATGATCTTAGGTTTCATCTGTGCTAAGTAGCTCTATTTCAACAATATGATGAATTCCTACAGCTTCAAAACCAGACCCAACGTTATTTTTCTGCCGTACATTGACGTAAGGCAGCGTTGCTACAGCGTGTAGCAATGACTGAATTGTATTGGTCTGATATGTGTGGCAAATGCTTAGCCAACTAAATAGGTTCTGGCTTCGATTGAATGTAAGATTGTTAAGGGTACGTGTAATAAAATAGTCTAACGAACAAATTACCTTGTTAATCTTTATAAATAAGCTTCAAAGATGTATTTTTTGTATTTTCTCTTCCTGTTGTCTCCTCCTCTTCCTGTGTAATAGGAAGGGGTGGGGTCAACATGAAGCCTACATTTCCCAGCATTCCACATGAACGTCACCTTTTTCTTTGCTTCAATATGGTACGACTGCAACATCCAGGATTCCCCATAATGCTTTTTCAGCATTAGGTGTTTTTCAAAACACATCAAAAGTATATTTATATAAGTGATTTAATTAACTCAGATGTATGTTGTTATCATTAGATTAAGCAAAAAAAAAATTCCAGTCAATTTTCTATATAGGAAGTTGATTGAAAATATGCTCTGTGGGGTGCATGTGATCAACTGCCATTTTATCTCAGCGGTTGCCAGCTTTGATGGGTGTGTTTATCATGTGCGCAAGGATAATGCAGAAAGAGAATGTGTTATTTTATTGAAATAATTGATAAATTCACAACTTATTTTTGAGGAGGCCGTTAGTGTGTGAATAGGAGTCAGGTGTACGTACAGCATCTACATACATGTAGCAACTCACAGGCCTGAGATTTATGATGTCAGTTCATGCCTTGTGATTTGCTGTCACATTGACAAAAATGTAACATTTTTTGTAACAAAGAACCACCCACTCTTTAACTGAGAATAAAATATTTCTGACTGTACAATCAAAATGACTTTGCATAGGTGATTAATAATGGATGCTGAACAACATACATGGATTTTGTTTGACAGCTGTGCTTTCATACCAATCTCAATTTATAGCCAATTTACAGGTACATTTTCTGGAAAAAGGATGGCAAAAGTTTGGGTTATCATGGATTTGGGGCAATTTCGTTTTTGATTATTGCCTCCAAAATATGCCCACGCTGCCATGAGACAACCAGCGATATTAATTCAATTTGATGAAATGAAAGACAACATTAAGTAAGATACATTTAGAATTCAAGTACAGGCTCCATGGAATCGTGGACAAGACATGTTCAAAATTTCAAGCGAATCTGAAACAACTGCAGTATCAAAAATACATTTTCACACTATAATGTGCAAAAAATGCAGCTCGCGTGAGGATTTTGGGAAATCACCTTCACTATAATGGCAGTAATTTGGTAGAGCGAGAGGAGATTAAAACAGTTAGTGAAACAAGTAGTCAGCAGGCAAACCAATCAGTTATCGCTAGCAGTGGGCTACAAATGTAATCTTCATCCTCAAAGGAACCATACTTGCAAACTTACCAACACTTGTATTGAGGTGAAAAGACACTGAGTTTAACACTATTTTAAGAACTTCCATTGATGTAAAGATGCAAATAAAGATATATCAATAATCAGATAAAGACATAAGACATTTTATTTGAAAATAACAGCTTTACAAACTGTGGAGAATAAAACTTTTAATCACAAACTTCATTTTACTTTATGGTTTATATTACAATACACAAACAATCTTTCAGAATGTAGTTAATATCAAAGATATACCTGTGTACCTGCATGTACCATCCAGTCCAAAGCCCTTGAACAAAATTTTCCTTGAAAACAATTTCATAAATGATTTCATATCTGAAATATCTTGAAATGTGAAAAAATCTGAAAGATCACACAAAAGCTTTATGTCCATGCTTGTCTCAAAGATACCTGAATTTTTTATTTCAAAAGAAATATGGTGCACAGAAAAGTTACTTTCCAGTTATTCAAAGCAACACATACTTTATAGTGCCTCAGCATCACCACATGCATACTTGCATTCTAACGTAGGTGTGTGAGTGTGCACTTTTGTCAACCTGAACACTGCAGAAAAACAAAATACGACTGAAAGGTTTTACTACGGTATACCTAGTATACGCCTAAAATAAGTCAAGGTCCCATAAAACCTATGAAGAGATGAAAAGGGAAAAATGCGAAGTGATTGAAAGGTGATTTCTTACAATTATTTACTGCAGTGTCATAAAGGGCAAAACAGCTTTACATTTTCACAATTCTTGTCACAGTGCAACATTCAGAGGTACTTGGTGATACTATTATTTGAGGAAGTATGCATATATTTAGACAACAAATTTATATTTAAATCAAAATTGACCAACAGTTAGTCACGTAGAATTCCCCATCTACAAAGTTCTGAAAGGACTTGACTGAATTGCCATCTCTCTCAGCCAGATCCTTTGGTCCACTCATGGCATATTTCTAAGCAGATGCCACACCAAGTTCCCAATCCTCTTAAAAGTTAACCCACAAATGCACTTCAGCAGCGGCTGGTTCCCATGATGCCTCTGCCAGTGTCTGACCAACCTGGCACCCCACTTTAGTGACACTCCACAACGGCAACAGATGTAGTGGCCAGACTGAATGTGTCTCAACTCATGATAAAGAAGACTGAGGCGGCCATATAACAAGTGTCCACACTGACACACATACCTGTAAAATGACCATCTTCTATGCCTCTTACGCCTGTGCAGGGCAAGGGAATGAGGCCAGGTGAAAAGCCCTCCACAGTCACAGCAACGACGCGTTTCAAGGGAACACCGGGGAGGATGTATGTCTGGTTTATCGGGTGCTGTCAGAAATTTTCTCTTTACCTCAAGATACCCTTGATCTGTGGATGGCAAAACTTTGTCGGTATGACTTTCTAATTTGTCCACATTTTTGTAAGATGCCCAGGCTGTTTCACTGTTTTGCTGGCAGAGATATGCTTTCTTGACAAAACTGAGATTGGTAACGTCAGAGGTTCTCACACTTTTGCATGAATCGAACAGGCAGATCTTCAATAATGTTTCAGGCCTTGATTCCAAGGCAGAGGGGTGGGAGGCTTCGACATTCATTGAATTGGTGCCTACCTTCTTTACAGGGAAGCTGAGCATCCCGTCTTCGGGTTGAGCTGGGCCTTTGGGATGGACACTCAGTCCTTCTGGCAGAAAGGTGTTTGTGTGGTTGAACGAATTTGATGAGGACTGGTTTTGGGTGAAGAAATGCGACGTCTGTGCTTTGACCGGGGTTTCTTTTGCGAGGACATCCCCTGAATGCAAAAGTGGGGACTGTCTGAGAACAGAGAAATCTCCCTGCAGGACAGAGGTCACGGGTTCGCTGGAAGCTCTTGTCCCTGAGCACTCTTTACGACGAAGAAGAGCCCTCTTTTGAGCCCTCTGCCAGCTGGATGAGTGGACCTGTGAGTGCAAAGCCAGCCAAAAATGACTATCAAATCTTCTGCCACAATCTTTGCACGCAAGAGGTGTTGCAGTCCCAGGCTTAAGCTCCCTGCTTTCTACGCTAGTGGGACATCCTTTAGCATGTGTCTTCAAGTGCTGGTTCAGTTTCCAGTGGTTTGGGAAATGGAGCCCACATGAGCGGCAATTCAAAGGGAGGGTGCGATGGACTCTCAAATGAGAGCCCAAGTTAAGATGCGAGGAAAAAGACTCTCTACAGAAGTTACATTCATGCATGCCTTTGCGAAACCTCTTGTTCCCTAGCAGATTCCTGTTGACCCTGCTTTGATCTCCTGAAAAGTCCTGTTCAAATATATTCCCGTTAACCGCACCAGCTGTCTTCCCTGAGGAGATGTCCACTGAGACATGGCATTGGTCTTCACTGTAATGTGTGCCACCATTACAGTGGGGATGGTAGGAGCAGTTTTCCTTGGTCTTCTCCTGAGTATGTACTGTAAAGAAAGTTTTCTCCTGGATCTCTGTGCAAAGCGGTTGAAGACCGTCCTATGAAAAATTGAAAACTATCAAAATCAATGTTTAAGTTATTCTTGCACATGCAGAAGATGAAATATCGAATAAATCTCCCTGCTCCACTGCCACAAAAGCATTGTACTTGATTTGCATCTACAATGCATTAATGATGCAGAATTCAGGTCAACAAGAATAGGAAGAATAATTACAGGTCTGATATATTTTTAAGTCTTACAAACCATCATAGAAAAAAGGAATATTGGTTCTTCATTGCAATTCTTTTAAAATACCAAGGTAGCATTGGACCACATGATGCTGATATGTGACACAAACCTCAGTACGGCAAAATGAGCCACCTACTGTAACATTGATCAATGTTGTGTTTTCCACAGGGTCCTCGTCTGAGAATTCTGGAACAGTCACTGGGACCTGATTTAGACCACCAAAGAGAGGGCTTACTGTTGTGGTAGCATTTAATGATCAACAAAAAGAGATTAAAAAGTACACTAAAATCACTTGGTTTCACATCTGCAAGTCTATATATAATAAGCCGTTACGTTTTTAACAAATCAAAAATATTACTACAACACAAATGACACAGCAACACTAAAACATAATTAACATTACAAACAGAGGCGAATTGTCTTTTGAAATGATTACCATTTCAAAGAGGTCTCCATCGCTGTCATAGAACACAGAGGGCAAGGCGTTCTTTTTAAGTTTCTTTGCCCTCATGCTGTCTTCATCCCTCAGTGTGCAGCCATGACTGACGCCTGTCCTTTTGTACTGATCTGAGGTGAAATGCAGCGAGCACAGTTTTGGTGCAGCAGGGAGCGGGGACACGCCCACCATACCTGCCCACAGCTTGTACCGTCTGGAGCCCCAGCGTGGAAAGGAGTGCAGAAGGGCAGGCTCAGACGGGGGGCAGCTGGTGTTTGGGCAGTTTTTCGCACAGCACGCCACCATCTCCTTCTTCCCTGACATTGGCTCGGTTCCTGTAGTGTCAGTCAGGAATCCTCCAGCCTTCCTGATAATACAAATTTACATAGCTGTACAACAAGTATGTACTCCATTTCCTGAGTTCAGGTGGTTAGTGCCTCAGGTTGTTAGTGTTGATGCCACCTGGAAAAAATAGTGGATAAATAGGTTTATACACAGAACTTTTGGTTGGGTCAGCACTGGCACTGGTAAATACATACCGATGCAAAACAATACCAATGCCTTTATATAATGCCTATTACCAAGTATTTTGTTGAGCAGGTACTGTATATGTGTTACATTGGACACAATTTAGCTAGGTTTACTCCAGTCCTGGCAAATAAGCTGACCTCCCGGTCAGCATGTAGGCACTGCATCCACTTGAACGTCTATTCTGGCTTTATGCAAGGAGACTCAAGCCCTGATCAGCGCAGATGTAGGCCTAATCCTGTTCTGTACTTCAGGTATGCATTTGTCCATTTCAACTGTTAACACCTCATACTACCGCGAATTATGTCCGTTGCTGCTTCATTTCCTCTCATGTTAGTTCAATTCTCGTATTCACCAAAACAGATGCGTGTGTTTTCTCTGTAAAGTTTACCTTTGGTTGCCACTATAGGACCAAGTGGAAATTTCACACTTTTTTTCCCCCACAGAGAGTTTCTTACGGTTTCGTCCCTTCAAAAGTAAAACGTTTATCTCCCTATATGTAACTGTACGGTGCTCTGTTAGAACTAAATCCCTTTATATCTACTATTATTTATATAGTTTAACTGGTTGTTGAAATACGATCTGTGCTAACTGAATTGTTAGAACCACTACGTCAAATTAAAATAGATTATATTCATTTCTGCATGACAACGCAGCAGTTAAACTAAGGATTTCGAAAAACAGGTCAAACTCGCTCTATACCAAGCCAGATTAGTTGAAAGTCATTAGCAGCACATGATGTTTCATTACGAAAAATTGCTAGCTACTTAGTTAATTGGTTAAAGATTTAGTCGTCACAATTCACAACCTTTCGCTAGAGTCTAACGACACTTAAATATAGAAAAAACAGGAAATTTGCCATCAGCTACAAATTTGTATAGTTAGTTAGGCAAGTTAGATACCTGGGTGGATAAATGCTCTGTCAGTTTCAGTCATTTTAGCTTCATTAAGTGCAAGCAAGCTATCTGAAAGTAAGATTGAAAATACTAGCGGAATGTACTTTTACGTTGCACACATCGTACGGCGTACAGGTTCCCCTTTCAGTTGCTTCTGCATGAACATTGACAAAAGTTGTATCCCGGAATGAGGCAACAATCTTCTGTTTTGCATATCATTGCTCGACTTAAGTGCATGTTTGGCCATTTTACTGCAAATATTTAACAGCACGCTTACAGGTACCTAGCTGGTTTGGTATAATTTCAACTGTAAGCAATACGGTTTATGAGGTTAACTAGTAGGCTACTGGTAACTCGTTACGATTGTGTTACCAAGCTGGGTAGAACTCCCCCACGAATCCACCCGGAACTGATGTTATTTTATCCACGTCCCCCATACGTCAAATATAGGTGGCGTTCCACTTTAGAGCGTTCACGGGGATCATTGTTGCTCAAATTCGGCTCAGAGTAAGTACTGGTTGTGCTATATGGACCGGTTAATACGGTCGGTACAAAGAATGAAGGGAGCCATCCAGATGATTTACGTATCAGATTTGCGGAGTGTGCGCAGTTTGACGCCCTGAAAATACTACCGTCAGTGTCTTCAGTAACCAGCAAGCAGTCCCCAAAAACTAGCTAAAATTGACGAATTTGAAGGTACACCGTCAGCGTTAATGGGATTTTTGTGGAAGCAAAACCAAACTAGTTAGCTCTGTAACTGTGGTTTTAAAAATTAACGGTCCAGTGGCTACAATATATGTAAATATAACAAGGTAAAATGTATCCAGAGCTCAAGTAAATGGTGTGTATCGATCAATCAAGCGACTGGCTGTCGATGGAGCTAATATCTAGCCGCAGCTCTCTCCTTGTCGTTAACTAACATTAACGTGTGATTACCTAGCTTGCTATCTTTTCGTGTTCGTAGGTCGTAGATTGACTAGTTAGGTTGCTAGTCACTGTGAACTAAACGGCATTATGTTGTATCACTTGGTAAAGGCAAAATGTCCGAATCTGGACATAGCCAGCCTGGCATGTACGGACAGGGACGGAGGAGAAGGCGACGGCGAGACCGGGAACCCGGTCCTCCTGGACAGAACCTGTCCGGTCCGGGACGTGAGCGGGAGTATGTCCCCCGAGAGCGCAGGGTAAGTGTAGCCAGCTAAGTAGCTAATTTCACAGCTGAGATGGCACATTCGAAGACCCCTACTTTATGTCAAGGATGACAACTATTTAGATACCTAGCGAGCTACATCCAGTGTTACTTCCATTGAAAACTTGTACCATGAAGTGCACAAAACATAGTCACACTGTTTGTAGATAGCCACCAGAGGGGCGGCAGAGTGGCCGCCAAAATGCGGTTACTCTGAGATGTGCTCAGTTGTAGTCTGTGTCGACATGGCTGTACAATTCTCTCTATCTTTTGTTTGTTGTGCGTGTGTTATCCTGTCTCTGTAGGATGGCAGCGAAGAGCCACCTGGTCCTGTCCTTCAAAAGACCCCCATCATACTCGCAAAACCGCCTGGAGAGAGGGTAAGGAAGACACCCCTCCTGTTTAAATCTGTTAAAATATTCCAAATCATTAGCTACAGGCTAATCCAAGCATTCACCAAACAGTTTGTAACAAGTGTCATGCCTTCTGCAAAATCTGCTTATTTCCTTGATAATGCACTATAGCTATTCAGATAATACATAGCATTTTTGCTATTGGCCAATTTTTTGACATTAACATTTGACACTAGCCAATGGGATGGCATGATAAGAACAGTTTTAAAGTATGTGTCTGCTGCACTGATGATGAGCGTCTTCTTCTCAGACCAAGCCAAGTCAGGGTGCCCCGATAAGCGCGCCCATGGAAAAGCCCATCATGCTTATTAAAACCCGGGAGGAAGGAGGGAAGCCGGGGACCCCCCCTGACGTGGCCCCCCCAGCCCCAGGTCCCGGCGCTGCCAAGTTAGAGAGGGAGGGCCAGCGTCCAACCCAGCCTGTGTACCAGATCCAGAACAGGGGCATGGGCTCAGCTGCGTCCAGCAGTGCAGTAGACCGTGAGTATCCTTTAATGCAGAGCGCTGTTACAGCTTTGTTCAAGACCCCCTGCAGTCAGAAGCATATTTATTTTCCATATTATTTAGGTGTAGAGGGGTGAACAAATTCTGTTGCTTGTGTTTTGCGGTTTTCAGTCCACTCCGCTAAGTATAACTGGAAGTATTTTGAAGCATTGAGATGTCAACTTCACGCTGGAAAAAGGTGGAAAAAAAACTGAGATTTTTGAGTTTAGAGAACATATTATTTATTGCAGTTCTCACACTCAAGGTGAGGGAGTTGCCTCAAGCTCACGTGCAGCCCAAATTGGTATATTCAGTATTCCTGCAAATGACCAAGTAAATTAATGTTCACACATGTTGTAGCCCTAGAATTTTACTATGAGGTGTTTGACTGATGACCATGAGTTCTACTGTAGTCTTAGTGGAGTGAATTGAGGACAGAGAATGGATGGGGGAGGGATGCATAGATGCGGCTGTAGGGGGAACAAGGTCAAGTTAACGCAAAGATGCAAGTAAATCAACTTTCTTGTCGGTCATCAAGAAACTAGCAGTACTTGCACTGTTAAGCAATGCAGAATCTGACCACTCTGGCGGTATGAAAAAAAAAACACATGGTGCTTTTTTTTGCATACAAAAGAAACACTATACAAATGACATTTTCTTTATCCAACATTTATATAATATTTATTACCATGCAGCTGTGATTGGCCAGACCAAGCTCCTCCCTCCTGAGAAAATGAAGCACAGCATCAAGCTGGTGGATGACCAGATGAATTGGTGTGACAGTGCTATGGAGGTATGTGGCACTTCTTTCACTGACAGCTAGTGCCTCAGTGGTTGTATTGATGCAAGCCTTTGCAGGTTGCGTTTCACATTCAGAATTTGAACCATAAGTGCACAAGTTAATGCGTGGCGTGTTTCTAAAACCATTATTTTGAGCACTTTTGTGTCACTTGTGGCATTTTAGAGTGTATGTAGAAGTACTGAAGAAAATAATAAAATTCATAGCTGTGATTTGGTAACTGAATTAATATGCCCCGACATATTCAGCCGTCCATGACAATATTAGGATACGAAGTTTTCCTATTTGGTGTATGTTCACATGTTAAGTGGCTGAAGTCCTGTAAACATTGCCTTTAAATTCTCAGAACTGCTGTGTTTTTTGGATGCAACAGAATGGTGAATAACAGAATTGGCTTGTGATGTGCCATGTAGTATCTGAGGGACCAAACGGACATGCTGGTTGTGGGCATTATTGGCCTGCAGGGAACAGGCAAATCTACAGTCATGTCACTGCTGTCGGCCAACACACCGGAAGAGGACCAGAGGTACAGTGTCCTTAAGGGAGCTTCTCAGGAAAGAGCCAGGCCAGTCAGAATCCTGAGTCAGGCAGTCACACCTGAATGTCCTTCCCTCCACAACCACACTTTTCTATCAGTCAGCGCAGACCATCCTATTTATTATTGACCTTTATTTATTCAGGTGGATCCCATTGAGATAAACATCTCATTTTCAAGAGAGCTGATGTACATAAGATAAAAATAAAATAAAAACATTCATGGACGAATAATCTCAAAAGATATTACAGTATGATTTAGTTAACAAATGACAATAGAAAAATGCAAAATTGTCATAAAATAACACATAAAAGATATTTAAAACACATAAAATGCCAAATTATCACATAAAAAGCCTTTTATCTACTGAAAATAAGAACATAAACCTCATTAATTAAAACAATGTAAAAAGTTTGAAAACAATTAAATTTTTTTTTGTTTTGTGAAGGAATTGGAAATCCACAACCCTGCATTTTTCTGGAGAGAGCCAAACTGTTTGTGTGCTGAATAAATTTATCCCTTTGTGTAAAGGTGGGGTGGAGCTTAAAAAAAAAGACTCCACTCCTTTGAAAGCAAACACCCATTTTTTCAAAATCAGTCCATTAGTGTGGGTTTGCATCAGTAATGCCCTTCTTGACATGTTTTTTAACAGAAAATAACTGTTTTAATTATTGTGTGCAGAGCATATGTGTTCAGGGCACAGAGTCAAGAGATCAAGGAGAGAGGGGGTAACCAAAGCAGTGGAATTGACTTCTACATAACCCAGGAGAGAGTCATCTTCTTGGACACACAGGTCAGGTTCAGACAATGGAGAAAATGCTCAGTTCTCTGTGATTACTTAGCTTAGCCTGATGTGCAGTTTTATCATTCGACCCTTTCTTCAGTGCAGATTGACAGTGGTTCTAATGAATATTGTGGTTAAAATGCTGTTTCTTCACACTTCTTTTTGCAAAGACTCTACCTTGAAATATCAGCTTTGTTTTTGAGGGAAATGAGTTTGAAAGAGAAAGGAGCACATTGATATTAACAGTCATAACTTTGACGTTTTTACATAGTCTGCACCTTCAGGAAACCATAAACGTTGACAGGGGTGAAGCCAGTTATACAAAGAGCTGATGCATGAAATGATGGAGTTAGAATGCTGGAGTTGGCATCCCAGTGTTGTGACTGTAGTTTTCTCGAAATATGGTACTAATAAGGTAATTTTCTGATACACCCTCCAGCCCATTTTGAGTCCCTCAATTTTGGATCATCTCATCAATAATGACCGCAAGCTGCCACCGGAGTACAATCTTCCTCATACTTATGTGGAGATGCAGGTCAGTAATGTACCAGCAGGGGGCAGACGTTTCCATCATTCCAAACTACAGCATCCTGCATCATTCTAAAACACTCACATTGCTGGACTGAGTTTGGGCAGGATGATATCAGCACCCTGTTGAGATAATTTTGATAAGTTACACAATTTAACAAGAACGTCTACTGTAATCCAGTCCTAATCTGTCCACCACAAGTTGTCAGCATATCTGTATGAACTTTGCTGTTTTATGCCAAAACACCTTTTGAATATATTACTAAGATAATAAATAAAAAAAAACATTCAGTCAATCATCTGTTACTAATTTTTTTAGAATGGAATGTGACTGAATGAACTGTATAAATATTTATCTGTTGAAAACACAGCAAATTCCACTATGTCTTCATCCACTGTACTGATGCACTGCAGTCACTGTACCATCTCCCTCACATCTTCTCCTGTCTTCATGTCACTGCAGTCTCTGCAGATCACTGCCTTTCTCTTCACTGTGTGCCATGTGGTGATTGTGGTGCAGGACTGGTTCACTGACATCAACCTCTACAGGTATTTTCCTCCCCATTAGTGTCCACAGATGCGCCTCTAATAACATAACACAACAAAATGTGATTTGATAGTTACACAATTTTACACACACACACACGCGCACACACACACACACACACACACACACACACACACACACACACACATATATATATAAAATTTTATATATTATATAATTTTAAATATTATATAATTTTATATATAATTTAATTTTATATATAATTTAATTTTGTAATTTGATATACAATTTTTTGTATAAAGTCGTTTTAAACTGTATTTTATGGGGTCATCTTGCAGATTGTATCAGGAGTGTCTCTTAACTGTGTCTGGGGTGTTGTGTTGCTCCTCAACAGGTTTCTCCAGACCGCAGAGATGCTGAAGCCGTCCACGCCCTCCGCCAGTCACGACAGCACGGGCACCTCTGGCTCCGACGAGGGATCGGAGTACTACCCCCACATCGGTGAGCTGCGTAACCTGACACCAACGGGCCCCCGGCGGGCTCAGACACCCACACATGCATTCGTCTCATAATGGGCAGAGCTTTTTTAATCGGTGCTTTTTTTATCTAGTGTTCTTGCAGAACAAAGCCAAGCGAGATGAGTTCTGTCCACGAAACTTAAAGAAGATGCATATGGTGGTGGACAAGCTGATGGCACACTCCCACCTCAAGTACAAAGGTGTGTGTGTATATCTGTGTCTGTGTGTGTCTTTGTGTCTCTTTGTATGTTTGTGTGTCTGTGTTATTTTTGCCATCCTCTTTCTGTAGAACAATGCTCAGTGTGATCTCCGTGTCATGACACTCTTGTGAAGGACAGCAGTGTCTGGGGTGCATGTGTCTCCAGTTGTTCCCTGTTGTTCTTCCCTCCCAGGCACGCTGTCCATGCTGGACTGTAACATTTTCCCTGGCCTGGGGAGGGATTACCTGGAGACTGAGGTTAACCTTTTCCTGCTGCCTCTGCTGGAGAATGAGGGGGAGGACTCCTTGACGAGAGCAGGTACAGCGAGTCACGTTTCTCCATCTGCCCGTGGGCATATTATCACAGTCTTGTCAAACAATGAATATATTCCACTTTCCTTTCATGGTAGTTAGTTTACTAGCCTACTACATGCGTATGTTCCCTCCCGACCGCTACGCTCTGCTACAGAACGGCGTCTGGTGGTTCCATCACATTGCGGCACAAAGTCACTGTCCAGAACTTTCTCTGCCGTTGTCCCATGATGGTGGAGTGACCTTCCACACTTCACCTGTTATGGCCGTTCTGAATCGCTCACTATTTTCATTAGAGGTGCATGCAGCACTTATAATATTGTGACTTTGTGTATGGCTCTCACTTGTGTTGTACTCTGCCTTACTTGTAAGTCGCTTTGGATGAAAACATCTGCCAAATGAATAAATATAAATTTAAATGTAGTCTGTCTTCTCCCTCCCCACCCCTTTGTCTGTGTGTAATGGATTGTGCTTTCCTGTGTCAGGGTCAGCCACTGCCCCACTGTTCTCCCTGTTGCCTGGGTACAGAGGGCACCCCAGCTTCTCCTCGCTCGTCTCCAAGTTACGCAGCCAAGTCCTGGCCATGTCCCGCTGCCAGCTTTCCCACACCATCCTCACTGAAAAGAACTGGTAAGCGCCACATGGTCCCTGAGGAGAAACATGCCACTCTCACGGCTTTAAATACCAGTCAGTATTACCTCCTCTGTGTAAGAACTGGAAAAACCAGCTTCCCTGACTAAAGCTGCCCCTGAGGGATTGGATTTGTTTTGTTAGGTCCCGTAATCAGGTGTGTAAGATTTAACTTTTGTGTTGTGTTTCTTTGGTCTGGCCAGGTTCCACTACGCGGCTCGGATCTGGGACGGGGTGAAAAAGTCCTCGGCGCTCTCTGAATACAGTCGTCTGCTTTCATAGCGTCCGTGTCTGCTGTCGTCACGGCCATACAGCGGGTCAGCATGGAAGTAAAGTTCCCGGTCAGAGGAAGGCCCAGAGATGAGCCTGGCTCAGAGGATAGAAGAGCTCACATCAGTAAAGCACAGAGGGTAAAGGTCCTGCTGGATCCATGTTATCCTGGAGCCGAAGCGGTCAAAACGGGGGAAATAAGTGTGTGAGACAAGTTTTACCTGAGGGGTTTTGTGGGACTGCCCGCGCAGTTTTGGGAAGAGGGGACAAGCTTTGGACTTGTTCTCATGAAACCGTGATCCCTCCCATGTTTTTGTAGGTGAGGGCAACAGATCTGCTTTCAGCAGATCTATTTAAAACACAGAACAGTGGTATCGGATTATATTCAATGAAAACTTTTAGGCTGACATTTTCCTTGTGAGTATGATTTATTCTGGCAATAATCAAAGGCAAAGTATACACGCTCCACACATATTTATTGTTTAAGTACACTTAAAATCAGTATGTTCTAGGTAAGGGGGCTCCTGTATTATGCTGTGCCTTAGGTGTTGCACTAATATTGCTTATTAAATGAAAGTTAAATTATACGAGTCCCCTGACATATTCTGTTCCATAGTGACTTAGCGAGTTCATAGAATATGCTGAATGTACTTGGTCATACTTGTTCTTGTGATTTGGATGCTATTTGTACAAAATAAAAAGAGGAGGCTGTGAATGTTATCACTGAAGTTCTTTCTGGTCCTATCCAGCCATCTACATCAAATTAGAATGAAGAACACAAACAGTTGTTGTAATGTTTATATATTGTACAGTTCATCATAAAATGCATTGTGTTAAAGTTAAGAACACAATAAGTTTCACATCCATATAAAACTATAAAATGATCTTGGAAAGGTTGACTCTTTTCTGGAGCAGTCGAGCAATAACGAGAATATACATAAGGCTTGGACATAATGCATAAATGTGAAGTAAATCAAAGGCAGAGTGTTGAAATGCTGTAAAAACTAGCCCATTCAGCTCTCACACCTCTGTCTGCAAGGCCCTCATCAGGACATTCTGCCCGTCGTCGGCCAGCTCGTTCAAACAGCTCTTCAGCATGTAGTAGGTGGTGGTGTATGAGAGTCCCCCTGCCGCCATGGAGCCCAGGACGGGGATGGTGCTGAGCCAATACTCCACCACCATAATCCCCGCCCCGGCTGCTTTGGTCAGCAGCTTTATAACCACATCTGCAGAAATCTCCTTGTTCAGGGGGGATTTGAGAACGGCCTTCAGCTCCTCCACGGGCACCTCCATTTTTTCAGAGAGGTTTTGCAGGGAGGCATCATCCAGGCCAAAAGCCTCGTAATACCTGCTTATCTCCTTGACCAAAATGGTCACGTCCACCGCCACGGACAGGCCTGGGATGGGTACGGCGGCCACCGCGCCCGACAGAAGAGCCATCTTCCATATGTTGGCCTGCAGGGCCTCCTTCTTCCTCTGGTTGATTTTCAAGGTGATGTTGGGGAGTGACAGCAGCAGGACGTGTCTCTTGTGCTTGGGCAGCTCCTTCTCCATTGTCTCCTCTAGCAACGGGAAGTCATAGTGGCACAGCTCGTGGCTGGAGATGAGGAAGACCGTGGGAGACGGCACCCCATTTTCCTCGAGTCCTTAGGGAGACAAAAAAAAAAACAAAAACTGATATCAGTGCGACTCAATGACAGGTTTATGTACAGTACCAGTCAAAAGTTATGCTATTTTTCCACATTTCTTAATAACGGTAAAGACATCAAAACTGTGAAATAACACAAATGGAATTATGCAGCGACCAAAAAAGTGTTTTTTTATTATTTTTATTTTGTGTAATTTTTTAATTAAAAAAATTTAGAAAGAAATTCATACAACTTCATTATTTATATTTGTCTAGGGAACAAATGTGAAGTATGTAAGCATACATCTTTTGATCTAAATGTCTTTGAATGCATGTTTCCCATTATCCTAATCAGGTGTGTCCAAACTTTTGACTGGTACTGTAGTTTTATGAGTCGCTATCTTTATCCTCCAACTTCCTCCTGCTGGCTCTCCACCTTCAAAAAATGGTAGAAAATAAATCACTAGTGTCTAAGAAATAATGCGCAACTCCTCCAACACTGACTTTCATGTCACCCCTACCTCTGATGCAGTCTTGTCGAATTTGGTCCAGCGTCTTCTCCTCGTCAAAGCCCTTCTTCCTTTTCTCTGCGCGTATGTTGTCATCAATTTTGGAGCGCGCGAAGTAGAACCTCTTTTTCATTCGTTGGATCTCAGTGGCCAGCTGCACACTGCTGACTTTGAAACGCTCCGACGCGATTATGATGAAGAAGTCGTAGCGATGGAACCCAACCTGCTGCAGGTACTTGTCTGCTTTGAAGTTGGGCGTCCCGATCCCAGGGAGGTCCCACACTTTGACGTTTGGATATTTCGGGTGGTGGTACTCGGTAGGCTCCATGGTGGTCTCCACCACACCAGTCGGGGCCGAGTTCTCCTCCTCATCCCCGAGGCCCCGGATTGCGTTGACGAAGGAAGACTTGCCAGAGCCAGACTCTCCCGTGACAGCGATGTTCAGTTCCACATGATCAAGCTGCTCACAATAGTTCTGGATCTTAGCAGCTGCGGAAGCCAAGGTTTCGTTCTCCAGTGCCTCTCTGATCTCCTTGACCTCCTCTTCATCAATATTATCCCAGTCATCCATGGCCAACCTAATGAAATGATATAAGATGGAATGGTATTTAGCTGTTAGAGAATTATTGCATGTACCCTGTATTTTTTATATGTGGACTGTATATATAGACTGTATATAAATGTAGGCACATCCTAATCTTTCTATAAACAGACTACTGTACTTGAAGTGTGAATGATAGATAAGTAATTTATAACAATGGAAAGAATTAACAAAAGGAGAAACTTCATAAGTTTCTCGGGAAAGAGTAACCCGTTCAAAAAAACATTAATCGGAAAATATGTCCGTAGCATATGATGACATTTTTAATGAATTGAAAAAGTATTAACTTGCTGTATGAGATTAAGTTAGGATTTCAGGCACAATAACGCTGAATGTGGCAAAAGATAGCCCATCGAAAATATGTGCTTCTACTAAGAACCATACTATAGTAAGCTCAGTAATTAAGATTACTATTTACTATTCTGGCTCATTAATTATAACTCAATAAGTGAGTGATTACTGTAGTGTAGTGTGATTCTAGTAAATTGAAACTGAAAGTGTACACTCAAAACACAAGAACTACCGACGTGACAGTCGCATCCGGCAACCGAAGTAAACGTGCTACAGGTTTGCTAAAAGCGGAATTCCCCTTACACAATCACCTCATAGTCAACATTCATTTAGCTAGATATACATCGAGCTAATTGCATTTTCTTTTATGTGATAAAATAATAAAGGTGCTGCGCACCCATGAAGACATTAACAGTTGCCACTAAATGTAGATATGACTTTAAATGATTTCCTTTTGCGCACATGAATGGCATGCTGTTTGCATATAAGAGGCAGCTTGATGGGATATCTGTAGGCAAGCGCATCCAGCGCAGCAATGGTTATTTGACACATTTACTACGTTTAAAATACAGCGACAAGGATATACATACAATTATCTACATACCATTATCTACCTTTACCTCAAGAGAGACTAACTGTACCACAGATTTAGAACCCTATGTTTGAAATGTGATGTAGTGCATTCTCGTGTCCTTCTAAAGTAAATTATGATCATGCTGGACCATAGTTATCAGAGGATTGAGAGAACTTAATAGGACCCTGGTAGAACAAAGGTAATGGCAGGACCTTGCAAAGTACAACATACACAATACAGATGCACTGATAAGATAAGCACAATACTTTAACTCAGAACTCAATATTTTAAGTAGAATATTTAATGAGACAAATACCTACGAATGTAATGTCGTGTCCTACTATTATGAACAAATTAAGAACTGTGGATTTTCGCCTTTCGATAGACTTGAAAGAATTCATTAGTGAAGAGCATAAGTGAAAATTTTCTATATCATTAAAAACTCTTAGAATAAAAAAAAAAATTACACGTACAAAACTAAAATACAAACATAATTTCTTCATTTTTGTCATTACATTTGCATCATATAAAGATATGAAAATTGTACTTTCCAACAATTCTCAATGTACAGCTACATGAATTAGCAATGTGGATTGTGGCTGTTACCATTTGTTATGTTGCCTTAGTTACATGAAGTCATTCAGTTATGTTACCTGTCATACTGGAAAACAAAGGCAGTAACAAGCATGGAGCTAAATGCACAGCACAGCTGCTATTGCTTTCTTTGTTTGATAGACAGGACCAACCAGTAAAACTAGATGAAAACCCCACCCTTAAAATTGCCACACACTAAACACAACTTGACAGAGTGTGACTGATCGGAAAAAAGCCTGCAGTGACAGTTTCATTTCCTTTCCTCTGATGAGTGGACTGTCACTCATGCTGTCCTGCATGTCTTAAGCATAACCACAGAGACATAGATAGAAAGTGTAATTAACTTTGGACTTTTCTGACAGTTTTGGTTTCAACTATCACAACCACAAAAGTGGAAGAGGACCATTCTCTGTTCTCCCTTCATACAGGAGGTGGTCCATTTCTACGGTGCTTTCATACTTCAGAATCTTTCAAAACAAGACTGACGCTGGAACCTAGTTCTCGACATAACTCTTCAAATGGCTTTATTCCTATGAAAAAAAATATGCAACCTCAATTCAGTCAGTGCCCCACTTGTGCATTCAAAATTGTCTTCTCATCAGCCCCACCCAAAACCCCAGGCAAGATCTGGCTCCCCCAGTTCTAGTAGAAGTCCCCTGGATCTGGAATATCCTCTTGACGGTCATTGGACTCTGCACCTGACCCCTCCAGGGCTTTGTGCATGACCCTTTCAGCATCCTCGCTCAGGTCCTTGAGCGCAGACCTCAGAAGGAAGTAGGAGGCGACAAAGGAGACCCCACCGGAAGTAATGGTGCCCAGCACTGGGACTCGGCTTTCCAGCAATCCTGCCAGGACCTGCTGCCCCATAGCCACTTGGGAGAGCATCCCCTCCACACTTTGCAAAGAGAGCTCCCTGCCAGAAGTGGAGCGTACCTCCCTGTAGAGCTCCTGAAAAGGAATACGAGAGTAGGGAAGAGAAAGCTGGGTGACCAGGGATGGGGTTGGCAAAGGTTTTGGCTACCAAAGACCAGAGTAAAGCAAAGAAAAAAATGGACAAACAGACAGACTCTAAAGGCAGTGTTTCTCAACCCTACCCCTGGCAGCACCCTGTCCTGCATATCTATGTATCCTTGCTGCTTGATTAAATCAGGTGTGCTCAGCTAATAAAATGTGCCACTCATGAGTTCAGTCAGGTAGGTAGAGCAAGGATAGATATGAGAAGATAAGCAGAAGATATGCAGGACAGGGTGCCGCCAGGAGTAGGGTTGAGAAACACTGCTCTAAGGAACTAATCAAGGGGGAACTTTAAACCAATAAAGGCACTGACATTATCAAAGGGAAAGGGAAGACAGAACAGGAAGTAGAGAAATACAGATTTCACTATTAGATGGATACGATGTCTAAGTGACACACACACAAAGGGAAAGGGAAGGCAGAACAGGAAGTAGAGAAATACAGATTTCACTATTAGATGGATATGATGTCTAAGTGACACACAACGGCTGAGAGCAGACAGATTGCTGTGTGGAAATCACTGAGAGGCAACTTTGTGAATCACAGAAATGTACTCTGACCGGTAGCTACCTGGTACGATTTTCCTGTCAGGTTGGCCAGACGGCAGAGGGAGTCAGTATCCAGGCCAAAGCTACGCTGATAAGACCGCAGAGTTTCCATCAGTGCGGGAACACTGCTGCGGACAGCGCCCCCTGGTGTCATAGAGCTCAAACAAGCCGCCATTGCCGCCCGCCACACGCTCCCGCCCAGCGCCGTCCTCTTCTTCTCCAGCACAGCAGACGTAAGGTTGGGTAGAGCCAGGAGGAAGACCTGCCTCTTGTGGCCCTCCAGTTCCCTCTCCAGGGTGTCCTGCAGGAGGGGGAAGTCGTAGCGCTGCGGCTGGAAGCAGGAGAGCAGGAACACCCGGGGCTGCGCCACCCCGCTTTTCCTCAGGCCCTCCTCGCAGTTGCATCGTATCTTCTCCAGAACGTCCCCCTCGCTGAAACCCTTCCCGCCTCTCCTCCTGGCCGAAGCCTCCAGGTCATTGTCCACCTTGTTGCGCACAAAGTAGAACTTCTTTCCGGCCTGTTCCACGCACCGGGCCAGCGTCACGTGACACTCCCGGAAACGCTCGGACGCCACAATGATGAAGAAGTCATACTGAGCGAGTCCCACATCCCGCAGGTAGCGCTCAGGGTGGAAAGCGGGTGTCCCGATGCCTGGCAAGTCCCACAGACGGACGGTGGGCACGGTCGGGTGCGTGTAGGCAACAGCCTCCCGTGTGGTTTCTGTCACACCGGTCCTCGCAGCCTCTGGATCCTCGTCACCCACGCCCCGGAAGGCGTTGATGAAGGAGGACTTCCCCGAGCCGGACTCCCCCGTGACTGCAATGTCCAGTGTGGCAGAGCTCACTTGTTCCAGCATGCCCTGTACCTGCGCCACCACCTCTGTCACCAGCCGCGATTGCAGCGTGCTGCTCATCTCCTGGATCTCCGCCTCACTGATGGTCTGCAATCTTGCCATTGCTTCACTCTGCTTGCTCTGTGAGGGACTGCAGGTAGGCACACTAGAAACATAGTGCCATAGTTTCAGATCTATAAGGCGCACTGCAGACTACAGTATGAGAGATGTGGAGTTATTAAGCCTGTGAATGACACTGGCTACACTAATGGCAAATACGTAACTGATACCATTGTAGTGTTATTTATTTTATATGTATTTTATATATTTTAATTTTATTTATTAATTTTTTACTTTTACTTTTTTTTTGTCATTTTTCCATTTTCTCCCCAATTTGGAATGGCCAATTTCCCTAATTTTGGAATGCCCAATTAGTCATCGATGTTCGGTCCCATTGCGCAACCCCCACTGTCAATCCGGGAGAGCATAGACAAGCACGTGCCCTCCTCCGAGACACGTGATGTCAGCCGCTGCTTCTTTTCGCTCTGCGGTCCACAAGCCAAGCTAGCACAGAGATGAGTCGGAGGAAGACATTTCATATGCAGCTTTTGGCACGCGGACCACAGGCGCCCGATCGAGCAGCAGGGGTCACTGTTGCTAATGGGACCGAAGCCCCTGCGACGTACCCACCCCTATCCCCGGCGGAACGAAGCCAATGTGCTCCGCCTGTGAGCTCCCGGTCACTGTCGGCTAGTGACACGGCCGGGATCGAACCCGGGCCATAGCGCTCAGTCTACACTCGGAACGAGTGCTTTTACCGACTGAGCCACTCGGGAGCCCTAATTTTACTTTTTTATTTTTATTAGTTTTAATTTATTTTACTTTCATTTTAAAGTCAGTGAGCCTTTGTAGATTCAAATGCAATAGTAAACCCACTTTTACACCTGAACCCAAATCTGTTCATATCAGATGTGTTGGGCCTGTCAGACTGGTTTCAGTCTTCTTTGTTAACATACAGGGTTAATTCAAAAGACTCACGCAAGACATTCCTATGCATGCACAGGACTAAAAATACACCACAAGAGAAAGGTTGTGTGCATGCAAATGTTAACCTTAGCAACAGCGGAAAGAGCAAGCAGGTAGCAATCACCTTGGATACAAATACTTCCTTATTGTAGTGTTACAGACCTCAGAAATGGGACCATATTTTGAAATAGAGAAACAAATTGCACAACAAAGTTATGTTGAAAAAGAATTAGGTGTGCTTAATGAGGTTACTTCAGTAGGGTGCATGTCCAAAAATCACCCAACTGTTTTATGGTTACTTCAACAAGCACTAAACTCACAACACACAAGAAAATGAAAGTGAACCCACAATGCTTGTTTCAACTGGTTACTTAAAGTTGAGACTGAATTTGGATGTAATTCACAGAAAAAGCAGAAGATACCAATTGTAAAGTTCAAGAGTCAGACTCAGTTCACTCCAAAATATAGACTGAGACTGTAAAACCACTGACAACCGCCCTTCAGTTTGAGTCACATGTAGTGTTCACTCTTTGTTTGCTGTTTTTTTTTTTTTAAGTATACCTCACATATAGTTATCAAAATAATCTAGATCAGGGCTTCCCGAAGTGCAGCTAAATTCAGTGCCCATGAATATTGCATGCAGCCCTGCAAATCTAATATTCAATTAAAACTCACTCAAATTACCGCCACCTAGGAACCTAGGAACCATGGTGCATCCGCTGCTGTGCTGGCGTCAGTCTGAGGTTTTCTATTCTATATTTCGATTTAGCTAGCTAGTTTGTGCTGTTGAAAATGTGACCAGACCTGTCAATTTCAGGCAGATGCTGGAATTGCACAGTTCATCCTAGAGACTATTAATAGTAAAGACTAACAATAATATATGCATATTGTGCATTTCTGACACTCAAGGACATGTCACAAGTATCATACCAGGAATACAACAATACAGCATTCATAAAACAAAAAGATGCCAGCTAAAAGTAAGACAAAACTATTACGATCAGCACCAGTAATAAAACAATTCAAGGTAAACCAAAGAAAACAAGGTGCACTTGGCAATGGTAAACATTATTTTAACTAACACACTGGAAATGAAGTGCAATGGTTGTTATAATGAAATAAAGTATATACAGCAATGATTAAATAAGATACACTCAGTAATGACTGAAGCAGTTGGAGACTCAGGCTAAAATATTACAGGGTAATATTTAAAAGAGTCAATATTCTTGATTTCGCTTATCTCTTGTGAAATGGAGTTCTGGTGCTTACTTTCCCCAACACTAAAAGATCTGTTACCCACTAAGGACAGCTTTGCTTTGGAGACAAAGAGAAGGGCAGAATCTGATGACATAAGAGCCTAAGACAGTGTGTAGGGCTGCAACAGATTAGCAACACAGGCAGACACAAGGCCATCAAGAGTTTTAAAAGCAGTTAAAAGAATTCTGTACTGGATAGTGTACTGGTGTAATTGACACAAGGGTGTGGTGATGTGCTCAGATTTACAAGCGTGAGTGAATGCCCTTATCACCAAGTAATGGATGCACTTTTTGAAAAGTCTAAGCAAGTAAATCTAGCAACACAGGAATATTAAGTGTGTGGACAAGAGCAGGTCATAACTCAAACTGATAATAGCAGACTCTGTGCTGGGCTCAGTACAGAAACCAGATTAAAATGGATCACATAATTTATGAGAGGCCATGTGGGTCTGGAGCTAAAAGAGTACCTGTCACAGAATTTTAGCAAGAAAAGGGAGGGCTGGCAATTACCCAAAGTAAGCAGGCAGGCATCTATGCGTGGCAAAACTGACGTCATGCATTTCTTTGCACAAATGCAGGTTTAATGTAATCTTCCATGTTACAAAGTTGAAGGCGTACTTGTAAATGTGCACAGAAAAGACTGTCGGTGGCAGACGTTTTGACCTCTAAACTGTGTGGCAGCGCATATTTTAGGTGCCAAGCGCAGAAATGTGAACGGCGCGCAGGTGGGAGGGAAATCCGCGCGAAATTGACGACATGCTCACTGCCGCCAAACATCGACGAGTCCGAGTCATTAGAAGGTGCATTCCGTAGCATGGTTACAGTGGTCGGTACAAATAACTGTGTCAAATCATGGATTGACACGTTGACGTACAGCAAGGACCCAATGGGCTTGCTCCCGGAACATGGAAAGGCATTGGGGGCAAAACCCTGGCGTAATTAGATGTGTCCAGACGTTAATAAATGAACGTATAGAGATGTTAAGAATCACCGTGTGCAGATGACCAAACGTGTGGATACAGCAAAGGATACCTGTATAAAAGGCCATAAAGAGAAACTAGGGAAAGCTTGCTAGCTAGATAGTCAGGCAAGCAGTTAAAGCTGGACTAAAGCTTGACCCTAACCAATTAAGTACAGTCTGTAGGCTATATTCTCTTACTCACAACTTCATAATATTAGATCTGAGTCCGTTCTCATGATAATGAGAGCTGACTACACAGTCTGAACATATAGCGCATAAAAATGTATGGTTTTGTACCTAATTTAATTTCATGAGCACTATTTTATATTTTCATTCTATTGTCTATATTCATTCTATTTCCACCCCATGCGCGCATGCCAAATTGGCCCTCTGTGACCGCAACCGAACCCCGATCCAGTTAATTATTTACCAAGTCATGAAAAATCGATAGTTTTGTATTGCAGCGAAACATGGAACTAAAACATCGTATATGACCTTACAAAAAACATTTTTTATGTTTACCTGTGTGGGCCAATCTGAAATATATGCGCCGTATTTATAAAGTCTTGGGCAATTAACTCCCCTCATACAGACGCCACCGCAGTTCAATGTATTATTTTGTTGCACAATTCAAAAACGGGTAATGATAATAATATGATGAAATGCATTAATGTTGCAATATCAGAGTAAATTCCAATTGGCTGAACCTCCATCAGCATGTCGCTTGTTAAGAAGAAACATTAATGTAGTGTAATGAAACAAAGAAGACAGTAATAGTTACATTAAAATTTAGAGATATCAGAGCAGTAAAATTACGATCTAGGCCTATGTTTTTTAAACTACTATAGTGGAATTATCTGTTTCTGTAAAAAGGCAAATTACAAGCGAAGATGTGGCCACGAAACGGGCTCGGCGCTCGGAGAAAATACAGAGGGTGCACTTGCAATCCACTGGGGGCACAAAACTTCATATCTTAAAAAACGTAATAAATACTATATAGACATCGGGATATAAGGAGACATCTGGGCGTGCACTGAGGTCGGTCTGGGGGTACAATGCACCCCTAAGCACCCCCATAGTGCCGGTCCTGCCACGAAATATCCCAGACATACAGACGACCTCATAGCTGGGTAAAGTCCACTGCTCTTGGCTAACACCGGTTGACAACTTTGCAGAATCATGCAACAAAGTCACAAGAGACTGTTGAAAAGCTTGGTTCAAATATGTCTCATAAAACACTTCGACAAACATAACGTAATTATAACACATTAAAAAAATCAGACAAGCAATTGTAATACATAGTACCGGTAAAGATTAATAAACTAGATGTTGTTTTACGCAATACTAATTAACATGGTAGCGAAGTCGGCGAGTTAAACAATCTAAAAAAAAATAACCAAAAACATATTCACGACAAAAATTGACCAGTGTCTAAATATGTCTGTGTCGACAAAAATACCAGGTAGCCTTATTAGATACGCAAGTGTAATCGTGTGCTTTCTTCATCCTCAATTGTTGCTTATCTTGGCGAACTCTTAATCGGATTACACTTCAGATACTATCACAATAAACTAGTAAAACGTCGCTTACCTTGGTAATAAGAAGTCGTTTCGCAAAAACCAATGTCTGTTCTCGAAAGATACAGTAAACTGCACAACTGTTGAAGAAACTGAAAAAAACGTGAACGCCCTTTGCCTTTTATACGCCAATGTGAATGCAACGTCTGTTGGGATATGCTCCTCCCAGCAGTATCCAAATATATGCCATCACAGGTTTAACAGAAAAGTTCATTTCCACACAACCAGAAATAAGAAATAAGACATAATGTGATTTTAATCAGTGCTATACGAAGCGCCGCGTGGTTTATAATTCAGTCTTTACCTTGCATACACTCACACTTACGTGACACCTCGCACATTCATCTGAAACGGTCGCACATTCATAACAACCATCATATGTTCAACATCATATGAACGGCTGGCACATTAATATGAAACCCTCGCACACACACAAATGCCTACACAAAATTCTCAGACGCACAAATATAAAAATGTTTCGTGTGTGTACGCGAGCACTTCATCTGAGCGCGTGTTCACGTCTTTTCGGATATGTGAGTGAGAGGTAAGATTTCGCAAGTGAAACTGCTTCCAGATAAAGTGCAATCTTCCTGGTACACACCCCAGTTAAGATAAACGGCTGAGATGGTATTTGGGAAACAGCTCTGTTAGAATGCACTTCGAGATTAAGTTCGAAACATTTCGAGACTGAAGTCGGAATAATGTTTCGAGATGAGAACAAAGTCGAAAGGGTGAAAGATTGAGGAATCCTGACACGCAATGTTCAAATGCAATCTGCAATCGTCTCCACACACATACCAATGGTGGCGAGGACAGTGCATTCAGATTTGGAGAGTGAAAAAAGTGATCTTAGATTAATTTGCTCGGCGCCAGGAGAAAATACAGAGATGGCAATTGCAGTCGACGGGGTGCACAAAAACTCATAAATACTATGTAGACATCGGGATATAAGGAGACAACTGGGGGTGCACTGGGGTCCGTCTCGGGGTGCAATGCACTGTGGTCAAAAACTCGATGCAGGCAAGTAGGTGGTTCACTGCAGTCTTTATTCACGACGCCGGGGACAAGTTACATACACAAACAGTGCCAAGCAACAAGTCCATCTTCCCTGAGACTGAGAACCCTTCTTATACCCAACACATCCTGTATACATAGGTCACCTTTGTCAAAAACATGTCATCTAGACCATTGTTCTGTTTTTTGCTGATGTTGGCATTCTAACGGGTCTGTCAGTACTTTTGCTTGGTCTATCCTATCTGGTCACCCATATGGTGTGTTTCCTTGGTCTGGAACAATGGGGTGCCTGGACAGACAGGAACCTGACTCCTATATTTCTGCTGGTTTCATCCTTTAAGGGAGGGTTGAGGAAATAGACACAGAGACATGTTCACGACACCAATGCATGTTATTCATTCAATGAGGAAAACTATTCTACTTTGTTAGGGTTGCTACAAATCTTTCCCACAGCACCCCTAAGCACCCCCATAGCGAGGGCTCACACGAGCTCCTCACTTCAGCTCTGCCACATAAGCCTGTGGAGAAATTAATGTAAGATTTATTTTTACTTTTGTTGTAAGAATTTGTACTGGATGAGGGTCAAATCGTAGACATGCTAGCTGTTAAGGGACATGACTTCAAGTATGTCTGCCAGTTCCTCCTCTGAGTAAAGGAGTTGAACACATGCTGCTGCATCCTCACTGTACCTACTTTGTATCACGTTGTTCAAAAGTGCTCCCCACCCCCTTACATAAATAATAACAGCCCAATGCCTCTACCAGCTAGCTTGTACCTTATCTGGCCAACTATTGAAACTTGGTCATGCAGCAGTTCTAATATTGTTGACTCCTTGAATTTGTGCAAAAAATATCTTATTTCGAAGACACTAGCTATAGAATCAGCGCAGTAGCCGTATGCTCAATGTTTTTATATGGACATTTGTGCAATAAGTGCATGTAGGCTGCACCTGACTGAGCCCCATCCCTTCTGGTTATTGAAGAAGCCAGTTCCTTGAGCCCTGTTTAAAGAAGCCGTGATTTGGGAAGTTGAAGTGTTTGATGTGCGGGTGGCAGTGCATAGTGGTTAAGGAGCAGGCTTCATAACCAAAAGGTTGTTGTTTTGATTCCCCACTGGGGCACTGCTGCTGTACCCTTGTGCAAAGTAAGTAATCCCCAAGGCCTCCGTGAATATCCAGCTGTATAAATGGATAATATTGTAAAAAAAAAACTGTAACTGATGTAAATTGCTCTGGATAGGAACATCTGCTAAATGGCAAAAATGTAATGTGTCCAACTAGTCAGAACAATTATTACCTCCTGGATGCCAAGTAGCAAGTAGACTGAGGGGACTTTGGTGTTTTCTGCTGCCACTTTCCTTTCTTTACAAGATGCTCCTATCTACAAATTAAAATTATTTTATATCAGTTATTTTTACAATATGAATATTTTTATGCACATGTGCATAGCCCCGAATATTTACTGAGGCAATTTGGGTTTCGTACCTTATCCAAGAGTACATCAACCTAATGGAACCAGGCATGTTTATATAATCAGAACTGCTGCTTACCACTATGCCACAATACTTCCAGCCACCTTGCAGAAGTGGTCACAGAAATACATATTATCATGTAACTTAAGGTATATTCTGTTTGTAAATTGACCTTTTGTGTCCACATTTTGTGTTTTTGGTCTCATTTGCAAATAAGTCGTCTTCCTCTGCCTGTGGAGTTTGAAATAGATTTCCTTGTTGTAATGGTTGGCACAGTAAAGGACATCATATGAAGTTCATCACAAACAAACAGCACAACTTTAATTGTACTGTACAGCACAAAATGTCACAGCCCTTCTGAAATGATGCTTACATGCAAGACATCTTTCATTAAGTGTGTGTTACAGGATGCATTTAAACAGGATAAGTGTGTTTCTTTCACCAAGGTGGTGGTGCTCTTGCTAATACAACATATGACCTGAAGGTCCTCTCTGAAATGCTCCTATACTGTACAGTCAGGACAGGGCCTGTTTCTCTTTGATTGAAGTATAAACACTACAACCACTTGTAAACACCTTCGGTTGTAGTGTTTGTACTACACTGCAACCAAAAGTGTTTGCCAAGAGTAATTGACAAACGTGTGCGGGATCAATGCATAGTCTGTGAACAAATGGAGGCAATTCTTAAAATCCTTGCATGTGGTCCTGATCCGGTTATCCCTAATAAGCTTGGACATTAATATGCCTCTCATCCACAGTCAATGTAACTGTTAAATGACTAATTTGAAGGATGCCTCTGACAACAAGGTGCAACTGTTTGTTTGGTGTTGTCTGCCAAGCTCCCAGTTTCATCTGGTGTGGCAGAAGGCTACAATTGCCCACAATTGCCTCAGTAAATATCCAGCTGTATAAATGGATAACATTGTAAGGAACGGTAACCTATGTAAGTCGCTTTGGATAAAAGCGTCTGCCAAATGAATAAATGTAAATGTAAGGCTTCCGGTCCTGCTAGGACCTGTAATTTGTGACTCCTGATTAGTTAGGACGATTTACGCTGTCATTGGAGAAAAGGAAAATGTAGCCAAAGCTTGAGTGCAGGCCACGTTCTACAGCTATTCACTTGCCAAACTATGGAAAATGATAATAATGAAATAATACCTATTTTCAAATGTGTTCAAATGTGTCCAAATTCCATTAGGGAGATAAACAACATTACATGCATTTAGCAAATGCTGTTATCCAGGGTGACTTCCAGCACGATAGAGCACAAGTGTATCCATATAATATATGAATATTTATTAACTAACAAGGAGTTGGGCCACCCACTGCCTTCAGAGTAGCTTCAGTCCTTCTTGAAATGCTGTTATACAGGTTCTGAACTGTCTGTAGTGGGATATTGGACCATTCTTCAAGAAGGAAAGTCTTCCATTCTTTAAAAGATAATGGTGGCAAAAACCTACTCTGCACCTTTTGTTGCAGTGCTTTGCTGAAAGGTTCATTGATGTTTAGATATTGAGGAGGCTATGAAAGGTGTCCATGCCCACGGTTTATTAATTTGTACCCTCAATTTATTAGAAAGAGTGCGTTAGAAAGCGCACTGAAATTATGAAATAATGCCACCTGGTGGACAAAAGTATATAACTCCAAGGACATTCATTTTGGACAGTATTCAAGCACTTCACTTCGGAAATACAATCTGAATTAGTCTGATTATTTATGCAGCCATCAATAATTGATTCAATTATTTATAAATCACTTTTCTATCATTCAGTTTAACTTTAATGGCCTTTTACTTTTTGCTCTCTTTTCAAACCAGATTACATAGTACAGCAAAGCATGTATTCTCAACCAGTGGGCCGCGGCCCATTGGTGGGCTTGAGAGCGCCATCTTGTGGGCCGCGGAGGCAGTGGCACTGCCAAATGGTTAGATTAAAATAAAATAATAATAATAATAATAATAATTGTAAGAGCCAACTTGAGAAGAATTATGTTCTTATTTAGAATATTGTTTTGATTTACTTAAATATGTAAATTTCATAATTTCATGTATGTAGGAATATTATTTAATTTATTACTGTAATGGTATTTCTTAGTTTTACTAACATTTGGAATGCACCAGAATCCAGCGTTATAGCCATGTAAGTCACGTGACGCATGTGCAGTGTTCAGTTTTGAGACGGTCAGGCTAAGAAGTAACACAGTTTTCCTGACCGACAACCACTAGGCTAAGAATACGCTAACTGAAAGCAAACTAGCGTATGGAAACAGAAGATAAAGCCAAATGATTGATACCTTGTTTGTATTTGATATTTTTATTTAGTAAACCTTTTTTACTGAAGATTGTGAGTTTGAATTTTGTCGCGTCAGACTGGTTGCCGAAAGCCTGCTCCGTTAGTGGCATATGGAACAAGAAGGGGTGCCACTTACAAATAGTCAGGAAACTCTACTTCGCTGGAAGAGGACACGCAGTAAACTCATTCCAAGAGCGTGAAGTTGATGGCTAGAAGTCCGACGAGTGAGATCATCCACGAAGCAGGAAAAGAAGTTGAAAGGGTGAGCTAAAACTGAAGCTATCCCATGCTAACATTAGGTGCCATAGCCAAGGCAAAGGTGCCGAGTCATGCAGTAAAAATCGCGGTGTCTGGTTAAGAATACTAAAGTTTGGAACCATCTAATGTTTGGATAGTCTCTGCACATCTAAGAAATATTAAGACATAAGCATTTGGTAAAAAAAAAAAACCAGACTCCCGAAGAGTCTAGCCACAAGAGGGCGCCAAAGCCCACTGAAAGGGCATTGAACGAGAAACTGCATAGGCTAATTGGAACAAGGAAAGGGAAATTCGCCCAGCTCACTGTTAAAATGAAAGAAATTAAGAAGCTTATGGACAATGATGAGAATGTCTACAAGATCTTTTGCAGAGTGATATATGCAATTTGCATAAAGAATTAGTAGAACTCAATAATTCCATAATACCTCTGATGGATGAAGAAGACAGAAAATTAGATCAGCAATGGTTTGATAATAAATTAACATCATTGAAGGACTATGTGGAAGATTCTGCAGAATGGGTCGTTTGCCAGATGGAAAGAAAAGAAAAGGCTCCAAGCACACCCTCAGATGCTCCACCAGATAGATGGTGGACGTAGATGATGGACGTAGATGTGAGCGATAGTGTTTCACAAGTTAGCTTGAAGGATTGCAGACCGAAAAGTAGACATGGATCTGTTGCTTCAGCCAGGTCAAGTGGATCCTCAGCCAGGTCAAGTGGATCCTCAAGAAGCTCAATATCCGCAGTGCGTGCCAAAGAAGAGGCGGAACACACAGCACTCCTTGCTCGAGCAGCCATGTTAGAACAAAGGCAAGCTCTTGATCTGGAGGAAGCTAAGCTCAAAGCAAAAAGAGAGAAGCTAGAAGTTGATGTAGCACTTGCAGAATCAACTGCGAAATTGAAGGTGCTAGAGACATATGAGGAGGATGGCATGAGCAGTTATGTGTCTAAAAGGTCTGCTGGAGTAAAGCTGAAAGAGGAAAAGGATGATAGCATACAGCCATCAGCAGGCAGAGTAGTACAGAGTTCCAGACCTGGGACATTCCAGCCAACGTGGAACAGGCAGAAACCATCTGCAAACCCAAAGGATGTTGATGACAGTGGCCTGCATCGGGTGTTAGAGAAACAAAGCGTTATCACTGAAATGCTCGTTAAGCAGCATAACTTATCAAGTTTGCCACGCAAGGAGGTGCCAGTATTCAAAGGTGATCCCCTCACCTACAAATCATTCCTTAGAGCATTTGAACATGCTGTTGAAAGTAAGGCTGACACCTACCAAGATAAGTTTTATTATCTGGAGCAATACACCAGTGGTGAGCCACAGGAGCTTGTCCGTAGCTGTGAGCATATGCTACCGGAAAGAGGCTACAAAGAAGCCAGAAGGCTACTACAGAAACACTACGGCAATGAGCTAAAAGTAGCGAATGCTTACATGGAGAAGGCATTGAATTGGCCTATCATCAAGCTGGAAGACGCCAAAGCTCTTAATGCATATGCGCTGTTCCTTACTGGCTGCAGGAACACCATGGGTGACTTAGAGTTCATGGAAGAAATGGACAACCCTACTAACATGTGGACTGTCCTTTCAAAGCTTCCTTATAAATTACGTGAGAAGTGGAGAGTGACAGCTTTTGAAATTCAAGAGAAGGGGAGAGGGCGTGCGAGGTTCTCCGAACTGGTTGAGTTCATCGACAGGCAGGCCAAAATCATTATGGACCCCCTATTTGGAAGCATGTCAGAGTCTCACGTACTCAAGGAGGGAAAGGACAGATTAATAAAAGACAAAAAAGTCAAGAAAGGTGGCCATAAGGGAAGCAGCGGCTTTGCTACAGGCGTTACAGCTCCACAAGAAGAACAGGAACAAGATGGGACAATTAAGAAAGCTCATGCTGTCACTTTACAGAAACCTTGTGTCTACTGCCACAACAAGCACTCTCTAGCAGAGTGTAGAAAGATAAGAGAACTACCACACAAGGAAAGATTGGATTTCTTAAAGTCCAAGGGTCTGTGTTTCGGATGTCTTTCACTGGGACACCTCAGTAAGGACTGCAAAAGGAGAGCCAAGTGCCAAATATGTTCTCAGAGACATCCAGACCTGTTGCATGTCGACAAAGATGACAGCGTGTTGGCTGAGAAGAAAGAAGGAGATGGGTCTGAGGTCAAAGAAATCTCCAATGCCTGTGTCTCTCTGAAACAGGAGGCATGTGCCTATACGGGGGCCGGAGGAAAATGTGCACTAGCTGTTTTGCCTGTCAAGATCAAATCAAAGAGAAGTCAGAGATATGTGGAAACATATGCATTTATGGATCCTGGCAGTACAGCCAGCTTTTGCACAGAAGATCTCCTAAGAAAGCTGAACCTCAGGGGCAGACGAACTCAAATTCTGCTCAACACCATGGGTTGTAGCAGGGCAGATGAGAATAGAGTTTTGAAGACATATGTCCTGACAAACTTAGAAGTGTGTGGTGTGAATCAAGATACTTATGTAGACCTGCCCAGGGTATTCACCCACAACTTCATTCCAGTACAGAAGGAGAACATTCCCAAACAGGAGGACATTGCAAAATGGCCTTACCTGAAAGAAGTTTCCTTACCTTGTATTGAAGCTGAAGTTGGGCTGCTCATAGGCACCAATGTCCCAAGGGCGATGGAGCCATGGCAGATAATACATAGTGAAGGAGATGGTCCCTATGCAGTGAGAACTGCCTTAGGCTGGGTGGTAAATGGGCCGCTAACACAAAGTTGCAGTCGGCGGATGGACAGTGACAACAGTGAGAGCCACACAGTCAATCGTCTTTCCGTGATTGAAATAGAGGAGCTGCTACACCAACAGTACAATGCAGACTTCCCGGAGCGTGACTGTGAAGAAAAGGAGGAGATGTCACAGGAAGACCAAAAGTTCATGACGCTGGTGGCCAGTTCAGCTAAACTGGTGGATGGCCATTACTGCATAGGCCTGCCCTTGAAAGACGACATGATGAAAATGCCGAATAACCGCTGTATAGCCGAACAGCGTCTCATCAGCCTAAAAAGGAAACTGAAGAGACACGCAAGCTTCCATGAGGACTACAAGGCGTTCATGAAAGACGTTATCGCGAGGGCTACGCAGTCAAGGTCCCCAAGGAACAGCTGTTGCGTGATGATGGCAGGGTGTGGTACATTCCTCACCACGGAGTGTACCACCCCAAGAAGAAGAAGATCCGCGTAGTCTTAGACTGCACAGCATCCTACAGAGGAGTCTCTTTAAATGAGCAGTTATTGCAGGGTCCAAATCTTACCAACACGCTCATTGGCGTTTTAACAAGATTCAGGCAAGAGCCAGTGGCATTGATGGCAGACGTCAACGCCATGTTCTATCAAGTTAAAGTCCCGGAGGATGATGCAGATCTCCTTCGTTTCTTGTGGTGGCCGGATGGCAATTTGAGTGAAGAGATTGAAGAATATAGAATGACTGTTCACCTTTTTGGTGCTACATCTTCACCTAGTTGCGCATCATATGCCTTGAGGAAAACAGCCGAAGACAACAGGGGAATAGCCACCCAAGGAGCAGCTGACACAGTTCTCCACAACTTTTATGTGGATGACTGCTTGAAGTCAGTTTCATCTGAGGCTCAAGCAGTTGAGCTCGTGAAAGATCTAAGAGCACTGTGCCTCATGGGTGGCTTTCAACTGACTAAGTGGGTGAGTTCCAGTAAGGCTGTCCTGTTGACCATCCCTGAAGAAGATCGAGCCACCGAGGTCAAAGACTTGGACCTAAGCCACCACATTCTTCCCATGGAGCATGCCCTGGGTGTCCAGTGGTGTACAAACTCAGACAGTTTCATATTCCAGCCGAAGATTCCTGAAAGGCCTGTGACAAGGCGCGGGATCCTGTCTGTTGTTAGTGCTCTATATGACCCACTTGGATTGTTGGCACCAGTTATCCTGCCTGCAAAGCAAATTCTGAGGGCTCTGTGTGAAGAAAGGTATGGCTGGGATAAAGAAATCAATGGCCAACATGCACACAGATGGCAAGAATGGTTGTTGGAGCTGAAACTGCTGGAAGGATTCACAGTAAGCAGGTGCGTGAAGCCAATAACATTTGGACCCTTGCAGTCAGCACAACTACACCATTTCGCTGACGCATCGGAGAACGGCTATGGTACCGCCACCTACCTGCTCCTAACAAACAAAGAAGGTGAGAAATGTTGCACTCTTTTAATGGGAAAAGCCAGAGTAGCACCGTTGAAACGTGTAACAATCCCACGGCTAGAGCTAACAGCTGCAGTGGTAGCTGTGAAGATGGACCGGGTGCTACGACGTGAACTGCAGGTGCCACTCCCAGACTCCATCTTTTGGACTGACAGCACCACAGTTCTAAGATACATTGGAAATGAACACAGTCGCTTCAAGACTTTTGTCGCAAACAGAGTCACTGTGATAAGGGAACATAGCCTTCCTTCACAGTGGCGCTATGTGAAGTCATCAGAAAATCCGGCAGATCAAGCCTCAAGGGGACTGAAGGTGAGGGAATTTGTGGAAAGCAAGATGTGGGTACAAGGCCCAAGTTTCCTTCTAAAGTCGCATGAGGATTGGCTCGAATTGCCGTACCTGAAGGACATAGCCACAGATGACCCTGAGGTCAAGTCGTGTGCAGTAAGAGTAGAAGAGGATGCAGAAGAAAGGGCTTCTTCCTTGAACAAGCTCATTTCCTACCACTCGGATTGGACACGGCTGAAAACGGCAGTGGCGTGGCTTTTGAAGGTGAAGCGATTGCTGCTGCAGTTGAGAGAGGAAAGAAGAGTGTTTAAGGACAAAGTCAGACTGTCTGTTAGGGCAGAAAGCTGCCCTAACAAACAGGAGCTGCTGGCAACAGCACACATGAAAAAGTTCAGGCTGACTCTGAAACCAACCCTGCTCACCATAGAAGATCTGGAAGAGGCTGAAATGGAGCTCGTACGAGTTAGTCAGCTGCAAACTTACCAAGAGGAAGTTCTGGCTCTTCAAACAAGTGGAAGTGTTAGAAAGACCAGCCCGATCTACAAATTAGATCCCTTTCTGAAGGATGGAATTGTTAGAGTGGGTGGACGACTCTCCAGATTGTCCCTGCCAGAAGAGACAAAGCACCCCGCAATTCTCTCCAAGGGGTCACCGGTTGCGGCTCTTATCTTACAACACATCCATAAAGCCATAGGACATTGTGGGCGCAACTACATGCTGTCAAAGCTGCGCACAAAGTATTGGATACCTCAAGCTAGCTCAGCAATCAGAGGCATAATATCAAAATGCACAGTCTGCAGAAGGCTCAATGGCAGGATAGGAGAGCAGAAAATGGCTGACCTGCCATTGGATCGCGTCATGCCGGATCAGCCTCCTTTTACCAATGTAGGAGTGGACTTTTTTGGGCCTTTCGAGGTCAGGAGAGGGCGAGGCTATGTTAAGAGATATGGAGTACTCTTTACCTGCCTTACCATAAGAGCTGTCCACATTGAGATTGCCCATAGTCTGGACACCGACTCCTGCATAAATGCGCTCCGCCGCTTTACATGCAGACGAGGACAAGCCAAGAGCATGCGCTCTGACAATGGGACTAATTTCGTCGCCGCTGAGCGGGAGCTACGGGAGGCACTGAGAGACTTGAACCAGAAAAGGATTGCAGATGCAATGATGGAGAAAGGAGTCAAATGGATCTTCAATGCCCCTGCAGCTTCTCATCACGGCGGCGTATGGGAAAGACAAATCCGTACAGTCCGAAAGATCCTGAACTCAATCGTCAGACAACAGTCATTGGATGACGAAGGACTGCTGACTGTCATGTGTGAGGTGGAGTCCATTATTAACAACAGGCCTCTCACACTGGCATCGGACGATCCCAATGACCTTGATGTCTTAACCCCCAACCACCTGCTACTTTTGAAAGCCCAACCAAGCATCCTGCCTGGAATCTTCTCCAAGGATGATCAATATGTTCGACGACGATGGCGGCAGGTGCAGTACATCGCAGATCTGTTTTGGACCAGATGGCTCAGAGAGTACCTACCGTTACTTCAGAATCGGCAGAAATGGTCACGACCAAGAAGGAACCTGCAAGAGGGAGATGTCGTCTTGATAGCAGATGTCACTGCTCCACGCAATTCTTGGATAATGGGGCAGATCACCAAGACACTACCAGATGCCAAAGGGGTGGTAAGGCGAGCCATCATACAGACGAAGACCAACCAACTGGACAGACCTGTGAGTAAGCTTTGCCTGATACAAGAGTCAGGAAGAACTGACTCAAGGACTCTTGAACTGGACTGATAGTTTGAGTATTGAGTTAAAGTTGATATGTATGATGTACGAGAATGCAATAGTTGTTATTATGTTGTTTTGTTGGCTCTTGTTTAAGTGAGAATTTGGTAATTGTTCTGCCCACTGCATAACAATTAGGGGCCGGATATGTAAGAGCCAACTTGAGAAGAATTATGTTCTTATTTAGAATATTGTTTTGATTTACTTAAATATGTAAATTCATAATTTCATGTATGTAGGAATATTATTTAATTTATTACTGTAATGGTATTTCTTAGTTTTACTAACATTTGGAATGCACCAGAATCCAGCGTTATAGCCATGTAAGTCACGTGACGCATGTGCAGTGTTCAGTTTTGAGACGGTCAGGCTAAGAAGTAACACAGTTTTCCTGACCGACAACCACTAGGCTAAGAATACGCTAACTGAAAGCAAACTAGCGTATGGAAACAGAAGATAAAGCCAAATGATTGCTACCTTGTTTGTATTTGATATTTTTATTTAGTAAACCTTTTTTACTGAAGATTGTGAGTTTGAATTTTGTCGCGTCAGACTGGTTGCCGAAAGCCTGCTCCGTTAGTGGCATATGGAACAAGAAGGGGTGCCACTTACAATAATAATAATAATAATAATAATAATAATTGTTATTATTATTATTATCATTATTATTATTATCATGGTAATTTACTAAGCTAGTTATTTTTATATCTAAATGTGCTCAAGAATCCACATAAATAAAAAGTGGACCAGTTACGTTTGAATATCACCACGCCAATCACGACACATCATCAGGTAGAGACAAACGTGTTTTGCCACTGTTTGCTAGCTAGCTAACGTTCCCTAGGATGCAGTGACACAAAATGGATCGGTTTTTGAAACGAAAAAGGGATGTGGGAGACAACCCTGCGCCAGTAAAAGCTCCAAAGCGTGTGGTGAGGAAATATGACCTTGAATATATGAAATTTGGATTCATAATGGCAGGCAGTGATGCTGAGCCGAAAGCACAGTGTGTTGAATGTGGTGAAACCCTGTCAAATGGGGCGCTAAAACCATCGAAGCTCCAGAGACAAAGCTCCCGGGATGTGTTGGGAAGGGAAGCCAAAAGAATATTTCCTAAGGAAAGGAACGGGCTTCCGACACAACAGAAAGTCATCACAACATTAACAACTCAGTCAAAAGCCACTTTGAAAGCTAGCTATGGTTGCTGCACATGTAGCTTGTAGCAAGAAACCCTTTACGATCGCATATTTTGCCTAGCGCTGTGGATATGTGCCCAGAGTTACTGGGGGAGGCAGCTGCAACCAAAATTCAGTCAATACCACTCTCCAATGACACCGTGAGCAGAAGAATTGTCGACATGAGTGATGACATCGAATGCCAACTTGTGGAAAGAATAAAGGCAAGCCCATACTTTGCCATACAGCTGGACGAGTCGACTGACGTCAGCAATGCCGCTTCATTGTTAGTTTTTGTAAGATACTGCAGGGACAGTAATCTTCACGAGGATCTACTGTTTTGCAAACAGCTTCCCACGAGAACAACGGCCGATAATGTAATGCGCTGCCTTGATGATTACTTCACCGAAAAAGGTCTTGATTGGAAATACTGTACAGGTGTTTGTACAGACAGCGCTACATTAATGACAGGAATACATCGTGGTGTTGTCAAACAGATCCTAGAGAGGGCGCCAGACGCCAAATGGACGCACTGTTTCTTACATAGGGAAAGTATAGCAACAAAGCAGATGTCACCAGAACTGCATGAAGTCATGAACGTGGCTGTGAAAACTGTTAACTATATTAAGATAAAATGCACTCAACTCAAGGTGTTTTGCTGCTCTGTGTGAAAGATTTGATGCAGATCATTTGTAGCTCTTGTACCACAGTGAAGTAAGGTGGCTTTCAAGAGGACGTGTGCTTATTGTGCTTTTTGAACTGAGAAAAGAGGTGCACACGTTTCTGGAAGAGCGGCACTCCCCTCTTGCTGAGCATTACACTGATGGTAACATTTGTGCAAAACTGGCCTACCTATCATATATTTGACCAGTTAAATCAGCTCGCTATATCAATGCAAGGCAGAAACAGCACAGTGTTTTTGGTTTCAGACAAAATTGAGGGCTTCAAGAAAAAAACTTATTCTTTGAAGCAGAAGAGTCAAGGAGGGATGATTTGACTCCTAAGTGAAACTTTGGAACCCTCTCCTCGTGTCAACATCTCCAGTGCTATAACGTGTGCAGGTTGTTAATGTACATTTTGTATGATCTGTTAGGAGAATATTATACTTACATGATGTCTATGTCACCTATTGTAATAAAGATACTAACCTATTGGCAATCCTCTGGGCCCCGATGGTATTGTATTATATAGATGTTGTCTTGAAGAGTCATTAAAGAATGAGCACTGAACTGCTCAGTCTTCATTAGCTAAAATCTTAATCACAATATATGACATTATGACCTCGACACTGCAGCATACAACAAGGATGTCGTATGGAGTCACAGTATTTTTTTACTCTTGTCAATAGAAACAATTATGAAAATAGGTTTGCCATAAAATCACATCACCTCACACAAACTGAACAGCCACTCCAAGGCTATCCAGCTTACCTACGTGACGAGTGTGGCATGGGGTGGGGCATGCTTCTGCGCCCCTACCTGGCTAAGTCGTGTCACTGTAATCCTGTCACCAGACTGATCGCTGAGGTCCCAGGACAGTTCCAGGACCCAAACCCTAGGCGCAGGACCTTGGGGAGCAGCACTATGGAAACTCCTTGAACCACTTACCCGCAGGAGCACACCTGAAAGCACGTAAGAGGCACAGCTGCTGCCGCTCTAGAGAAATCAACTGGGGAGTTAAAAGGAGGCTTGTGTAAACCCACCCCAAAGAACTAGTGACTCAGCTGATGCAGATTCAGGCTGAAATGTAGTTCTTTCCCAGCTCCCTGCTCCTGAGGAAGCCTTGCTATCTCTCCCTGAGCACTGAAAGCACTCGGTGAACTTCTTGTGGACTTGTTTTATTATTGCTTTTGTTTCACTGTTCTGGCTACCCTGTTTTGCATAATAAATGTCCCTGCCGGGTAACTTTGCCTTGAGTCTTGTCTGTGTGCTTCTGTGCCTCCCCACTTGTACCATAACGCCCAGTATGGTACCACACCAAACAGAAAAAAAGGAATTGGGTGTACTAAATGTTTTTTGAGATGTTATACAAATACCATACACAGAACACTCTTTTTCATTAATAATGAATTTTACCCCAGAAAACACTTGGTCCTGTAGTGGTAGTTCTATGGGAATGAAGACCAAAATGATTTTGCCATTTTACAAAATGAAGAAACCAGTCCACTGTCCTCCCTATTATACTTTCATTTCTGCAATGGTAGCACTTCATAGGTTTCAGTTCCTTTAAGTTTCATTGTGACTAGAAGGGGGATGGGGGCATTATAGCTCTATATGACTTATATATTACATTTAGACTTAGTCATTTGGTAGACACTCTTATCAGGGAGACTTACAAGAGTGCATTCAATAGGGTTAGGAAATTAGCTGCACAGATACTAAAACATTAATGCCACTAATACTGTTGTATGACATGACCAAAATAATTTTCTCATGGGTCCATGAGAATTCTCATGGGAATTCCTGGACCCATGACAAATTCTCACAGTTTTGTTCTCGGCAATCGTGTTGGTCATCAAACCTACTTTCTGTTTATAATTTCTGTTGGAAATGCAATTCGAACATGACTGCAAAGAATTCTGACCTTTTGCCTCATTACATTTCATTCATTTACAACAGTTTACAGAGGGAAACAATGATTTCTACCTTGAATTTCGCACTGGACTCTCTTTTAAACTGTATTTCACCTATTCAGCCTTAAGATATAATGTTAGTTTTAAGACCGACTCCAGTTAAAAACAAACATTAATTACGTTTCATGTTACGCTATGTTAAAATCTTGCATGGCTTGTGCAACAATCCAGCTTACAAAACGCAGAAATCATTCATCCGTCTCATCTGTTCTACTTTCATTTCTACTGTGGCAGAGGTCCATAAGTTTCTTTTTCCCTAACTTTCACTTGGAAGGGGGAGGGCATTATAGCGGTATGTGGCTCAAGGTGTGTGTTCGCCTTTCAAAAATGACTCTTTTGGCACGAAATAACATTTCAAAACATTACACAGCTTAGCAGAAGCAGAGGTTAAGTCCAGTTGGCTTGTGGAGGGACAGCGTTATGAAGTTTTCTTCCGGCTACAACAGGTGTTGCACCATATTTATGTCCCTTCATCTTTCAGTACTCGGGGTGCTTGCTTATGCACTCTTTCTACTGTCCCTTAAGGGGGTCACCTAACCCTAAGACTAACCTTAACACAGGAGGGTTTACCAAGCCTAACCATAACCTTAACATCAATTTTGTGAAGGGCATCCCAATCTGATTACGCAACGTCATTTATTAATGCCAAAACAACTATAAAAGAATCGTCAGACAAAAGCAAAAACAACCCGTCGCCCTCATGCGTGTCTGCAAAAGCGTTTCGTGAACATTTTCACTCGTCCTGCAGGTTTCTTTGTATCTCTGTTGCTTGACTTGTTTAACACAATAGTATAATTACTAAGACAAGCGGTTTCAAGGCGGAGATTAGAGCACTGCAGACATAGCGTACACCGTACGGTTTGGGCGAAATAAACAACAGCCAATTCGCGTAACACAAAGGCAAAAGCTTGTGCCAACATTGCATGAGATGTCTGTCGCGCCCCTGTGCAGTGAAAGCACCATTTACATTTTAAATTCGTTTAAATTCTGTCTGTTGGTATGACAAGCCGTTATAACATTTAGTCCTCCTCTCCCGTTATCAGCAATAGGCTTGTGACATGCGGACGTTATTAGCAATAGGCATGTGACGGCAGCTCGTTAACCGTTGATTGCAGGCCAGCTTGGTTTGAAATAACTTCATTATCAATTTAGTTTAAATTGAAAGCAAAACTCACTTTTCACAAAGCAACACAGGTTCTCTTTGACATCGACCTTAGTATTCCTTTATATCTATATTCTTGTCGTTGATCGACGTAATTGATTGAGAAACCCTTTTTGAAATCATGGTGTATTTCGCAACTGAAGTGAATATACCGCAAAATTATCAATTAGACACAATTTATTGCCACAAATTCATAATCGCACAAATAACAAGCTGCTATAGATGCATTAATACATTTACATTTATTGACTGCAGAAGCTAATAGGAAATTGTTTTCCAAACCTGGTTTGCGCTCCACGGAGAATTATGTATCAGAGCACTGGAGCATGTAAGAACTCATCAGCCTCTCATCAGTACACAGAAACACTTATGAATCCTTCTGGGTAACGTTATAATATTCCTATGGGTCTTATCAGCTGCGGACACTTTCGTAGCATACTGAACCAAGGGGTTATACTTCTAGGTAAAAGACATTAGCTTTGATTATACTACTGGGAGTGTTGCACCTCCAAAATTAGTTTTAATCCTCTTTTAGTCAAGCCAAAGATTAATATCCCTAATACCCATGTCAGACAGCCAAACTCTATGCTCTCCAATACAAACACATGTGTTTGAATTAGCTAAGGACATTTTAAACGGGTTTCTTTAAAATATTAACATACAAACCCATTCATTTGGAAATGCACCTTTAAAAAATCAACTATTAGATTGAAATCAACCTGGAGAGATGTGACTCTTGTAATAGGAGTGCAGTGTGTTTAGTAATGAATACTTTCTGGTGACCAGGTACAGTACAGTTAAAAAGCTCTCTGTGAAAGCGAACAGCAATATGAAGCCTGGCTAAATAAAATGTTTTAATACACAAAAATCTCCTGCTGGTACATACATATTCATCACCTGCTATACTTTCCAGAAACATGTGTGTTTATGCAAGAAAAATGAAAATGATAAAGCTCCATTATTTAATATAAACCTGGTAAAAAGTCAATGTCCCTCCCATCCTCTCCACTACATCAAAATAGGCTGCATTATCATCGATTAAAATATTACTCCAAAATGCATTTGAAAAATGGCATCACAAAAGCATAAAAACCAGGTTCTTAAACCACTTAACAATGATCTCACCAACCACAATGCACTAAATTGTTATGGGTGTATGCACTGCGAGAGCTGAGTACCTTCTGTGTGATCATTTGTACTCTTTGTTTCTACCTGCATAAAACTTATACACAAAGACGTTATTCTTCACAAAGCCCTCTGTGTACTCTCCTGAAATGTTAAGGATGTTGTATCTTTCCTGAGCGGAGCAGATTATCTGCTCCACAGCCTTGACTGGTTTCTGTCCTGTGTGGGTCTAAAGGAAGCACACAGGCCATGCCCGGTCAGCAATAGATATGGTTTCACCTGGGTCAAGTTTAAAAGAATGTTTTTTAGGGAGTTTTTCATTTTAAATTAACTGCTAACCACAGAATATTTCAAAACACAATTATAACTTTTCTGCCTGGATACTTCCTAGAAATGACGTATGCGCCTATTTGAGAGTTGCACACCTTATCACTGCATAAAAAATTGTGACGTACACTACTGAAAGTTGGAATTACTCTGACTTCTCTATGCAAGTTGTTGGATGACTTTTCACCTGAGAGCTTTCAGGATAAACACGGAATTGTCTCACTGCATTCTTACTCAAGTTTCTTTCTAGAATGTGAGATTCCATGACAGCACTGAATGACACTGGCACACTAAAAAAGCAGCAAAAGTGTCTCAGAGTCTTGTGTTGTAATTGCATGTCAATTTGTTGCTGACCTTGTTGCAGATAATGCACTTGACATTCTGTTGATTATCTGGGATAGCAATGCAAGTGATGTTCTGTTGGAGAGTGTATGTGTGTCACGCCCATACAAAGGTTGTTTCCCCTTAGGAGTCTCCCTCGCCATGCCAGTGTCCCACCACACCCTTCCCCCATAAAATGTGGGTTCAGTTGTTCCAGTTGTCAAGCCTGGACTTGGCAATAGGAAAAACTTGTTTGCTTCAAGCACGAATCTAGCATGCATTAATCACTCTGCATGAAAAATGCTTTCTATTATCATTGTAATATTTTAACTACTTTCCATGTTACTGCTGACAGCTCAGCAACACACCCTTCTTGTGTTCTCATTTTAAAATGAATTCGCTTTGTAAGTGTTTTGAAACTCTGATTGCGGGGATATACCGAGATAATGTGGTGAATACAAGACTGAACCATGGGATGAAGGTGCGTCACATACTATTAAAACCTCACCTATAACATAAATATTAACATAGTAAAAACATATTACATGACCTCATTTTTCCCACTGTGAATGAGAATATCAAGCATGAGTTCTGGAAAGCACATGAACTGAGACAACTAGTGAGAGCTCTGAATTGATGCTTCTCTGAATTGAACCATAATCACTGCTATCAGGGGCATCATGCAAACTAAATTTGTGGGTGGGCACCATTTTCAGACATGTTCAAAACCACACACAATACATAAAAAATACACATACGCATATATTAATGTTATCTAGTGGGAAAAACAAACAAAAATAATTTTTAGACTTAATCGTACTAACACAAAGATTTAATTTAGTTTTTTTTTTTTTTTATCTCATAACCTGAATAGCCTACTACATAGCTGTCTCTTGCTGGAGCATGAAGCTTCAGGAGCATCTTCTGTTTGGTCCAAATCTGCCTTGTCCTGTCCTGTCCTGTCATTTTTTAATCCATAAAACACTTCTAACTTCATCTGCTTCATTCTACCAATGGAAATAATACAATAATATAAAATAGTCACACAGGATGATGGTCATACATTCAACAATAGCAACAAGTGGGTAGCCTAACTACAGTCAAATTCTGTATGTGCCCTGTGGAAAGTTACTACATAGGCTACTGTTTCCATCAGACTGGAAAAAAGAACAAGGCACACAGAACAATCACACGTCCACAAAAAACAACTGGCTCATAAATTAATCGGCAAAAACACACCATGTAAGTAGATACTGAACCATGTAACTATTTACGGTTACCGTAGTGCATTACCCTGTGGGTAGTGGGTTACCCTGACTGCAGGCTTAACGATGTAGGCAGGTTATTGATTGACTGAATAATTATTAATGGTCTCATATCACAGTGAATAATGTGGTAGTGCTTGATGTCCCTAGCGGGCATCCGTAGTTGCTAGAGTTCAACACAGTAAACGCGAAAGCACTTAGCTACCCTGTTGTCCGTCTCCATTATTTAACATTACTACATGGTGTCAGAAGTAGAACTCCACTAAAATAATGAATGAAGGCCATGCCTTTGGATCACACAACACCAGTGGAGTAGCCTAATGTTCATGTCGGACGGAGCCTTTGTGAGTGACGATATCGCCATATTAGCATGTCGGCAGAGGAGTCACCAGTTCACGCACACGGTGTAAGTTTTCACATCAGTGCCCCTGAAAAGTTTGACTGCACAGACGGTAAAAACTGGCCGAAATGGAGGAGATGTTTTGAGAGGTACCGTGTGGCATTGGGACTGAACAAAAGAGACGAGGAATTCCAGGTGAACAGTATGATATGCTTTATGGGGGACGAAGCGGAGGATAATTTAAATGCATTGAGCCTCGAGGAGGACGAGAAGCTCAAATATGACAAGGTAAAAACATGCTTTGAAGAACATTTTGTGGGGAGACACAATGTGATTTTCGAGAGGGCCAGATTCAACTCATGTAAGCAAGAGCCGACAGTTGACAGCCCAACATGATGAGCGGCTCACAACGGTCCTCTCCCATTTCCAGAAAGCCGGCCTGACTCTGAACGAGAAGTGTTCATTCGCACAGTCAGAATTGATCTTTGTGGGCCATAAGGTGAGTGCTGCTGGAATAGCACCAGATCCAGAAAAAGTCAGGGCCATCACAGTGATGCCAAGACCTCAAAATGTTGCAGATGTGAGACGTTTCTTAGGCATGGCCACCTACATGGGTAGATTTCTACCATTTTTCACTGACATGACAAAACCACTGCGTGATTTGCTGGCCAAAGAGTCGGACTGGCTGTGGGGAGATGTACAGCAGGCAGCGTTCCAAAAGGTAAAGGTACAGAGTACTAGCACAATACCAGCCGAATGCCAAGACAAAGGTGTCTGCTGATTCGAGTGCTTTTGGAATAGGCGGTGTGCTCAGCCAGATGCAAGAAGACAAGGAGTGGCATCCAGTGGCCTTCATCTCATACTCTTTGTCTGACACAGAACAGAGATACGCACAAGTAAAAAAGGAGGCTTTGGCACTAACATGTGCCTGCGAACAATTCAGCTCTTACCTGATAGGCCTTCACTTTACTCTGGAGACGGACCACAAGCCATTGTTGGCTCTCTTAGGTAGTAAAGCACTAGATGATCTGCCACCCAGGGTCCAACGGTTCCGTCTCAGGATGCTGAAATTTGATTATCATATAATTCATGTCCCAGGGAAAGCATTTATTACAGCTGACGCATTATCAAGAGCTCCAATTGTGCGCAGCCTGTCCAAAGAGGAAAAGGAGTTGGAAATTGAAGCACAGGTGTTTGTGGATGCAGTACATGAAATATTGCCAGCAAAAGTCAAAACTAGAGCAGATTGCTGAAGAGCAGCAAGGAGACAACATCTGTAGACAGCTAATAGAGAGATGTAAGAAGGGGTGGCCTAGACAGGAGGAGCTGTTGCAAAAGATCAGGCCTTATTGGATCCATCAAGGGGAGCTGTACCTGGCAAAGGGTCTCTTAATGAAGGGGGGGAGAATTGAGATCCCAGAGAGTTTACAAGGAGAAATGCTGACCCGTGTGCATGAAGGACACATGGGAATATTCAAATGCAGGGCGAGAGCACAGCACGCAGTGTGGTGGCTGGGTTTGAGTAGCAAGATTGCTGAAGTAGTCTCACAGTGCGAGATCTGTTTGAAAAGTCAGCCACAACAATCAGAACCAATGATACCTTCTGCCTTACCCAAGCGGCCCTGGCAAAAAGTGGGGGTGGATCTCTTTTTCAGGGAAAATACGACCTACCTCATAGCAATAGATTATTACTCAAGGTGGATTGAAATCGAGAAAATCCCTATTACCACAGCCAAAAGAGTCATATCAGCATTGAAAGTCATTTTTTCTAGGAATGGAGTGCCGGAGCTACTGATCAGCAATAATGGTCCACAATTTGCATCGTCTGACTTTGCGGGCTTTACCGTAGACTATGACTTTTCTCATGTGACTAGTAACCCATACTTTAGCCAAAGTAACAGAGAGGCAGAGAGGGCTGTTAAGACAGTCAAAGCCTTATTGATCAAGAAAGATGACCCCTACAGAGCACTCTTGGCCTACCAGGTCACGCCACTCCTCCACGGTCCCTCACCCACTGAGCTGTTGATGGGGTGGAAGCTTCGCTCCCCACTGCCTCAGGCGACAGCCCAGCTTCTACCACGTTGGCCCAACAGGAGAGCTTTCAAGCGAAATGACAACAAATTGAAATTTACCCAGACACAGAACTTTAACAGGACACACGGAGCCACTGACAGGCCGGGGCTGAGTCCAGGACAGGCAGTGTGGATCTCCAGTGCGAATCGACGAGCTACTGTGCTCAGAAGAGCTGACACGCCGCGGTCCTATATTGTGCAGACAGAAGCAGCAGAAGAACCGCGGAGAAACAGAGCCCGCCTTCAAGCTCTTCCTGAGGCACCTGAAACTGCGCAAGAGGCGCCAACCTCTCAGGGGGCCAGCACCTCTGAGGAAGTGGTGCCTCCAAGTACCACATGTCAGGAGGATGACAACGAGGTGCCTAAACAGTGAGACGTGCCAAGACGGCAGGTTAAGCAACCTGCATGGCTTAAAGGTTATGTTCAGTGAATAGAGAAGAGGAGCAAAGATTCAAAGGACATGTTACCTTATTAAAAAAATTGATTATATGCAGTTGCTTGCATAATGAGTTTATTGCAGTTTACTGATTATATGCAGTTGCATAATGAGAAATTACACAAGTATGTTCTACATGTTGAATGCATAAGCTTGTTCCTTGCAGAAGGGGAGATGTAGTAGTGCCTAATGTCTCTAGCGGGCATCCGTAGTTGCTAGAGTTCAACACAGTAAACGGCGAAAGCACTTAGCTACCCTGTCGTCCGTCTCCGTTATTTAACATTACTACAAATAACACAGCGAATAATCAAGTGAATAAGTTCTCTGCTCCCGTCTCTATAGGCCTCAAAATAAAGAAATTGAGCGCTGGTAATCGGAAAAGTTGCGACAATGGAGCTCTACACAAATGTGCGGCGAGATTTTCTTTTGCCGGTGATATGGGGTCGCTTGACTTTTCAGCGAGGGTGCTCTGAAATTTAAGGTTTCCCATTAACGTGCCGGTCGCCACAGTTTAAATTCTACTGCAATACCCCCGACACACGTACACACACGCGCGCACACATCTACACATCCTCCTAAAAGCAAAGGTGGCCAGCCACTCATGATATACGTTGTTGACATAAGAACTATGACGAGAAAACCTGTTGTTATGTATTCGATTTTAACCCGGCATAAACAGTGGTGCATTTTAGTGCCAGATCACGAAGTACGTGTCACAGCAATGATGCGATTTTAGTATTAAATTAAAAGCCAGACGCATATTCGAATAAAGAAGCGTTGGTTCAGAAATCCACTGAAAGAAAAAGCAGTTATAAATGGCCTTGGACTCTATTCTTGTTAAGGGCTAATTAATCTCGTATTGCATTCATAGTTGGGAAATATCAAATGTAAGTTGCGTGACGGCTTGCAGCTTCATCATTGGCCAACTGTCTTTTATTACGAGAACTCGAATATTTCAGAGTTTCGATTTCCCAGGCTGTTAAATATTAATTAAATATAACACTTCTGTGTACCACGCCCCGCCACATCAGTGTCAATATAAACGTGGTCGCAGAATCGCTTCATACGCTCTTCACCGAAAAGAACAAGATGGAACTGCTCATCTCACTCCTCTTTGTGTGCGCGCTGATCTCCAAAGGTACCGTTAACTTCTCGCATGAGGATATGCAATAGAAATGTTAACGGAAATTCATATATCGGCATTTTAAAAGTTAAAATGTTATACTTGTATACTTGTATATAACTTTAAAGTTGACTTATGCTTGAAGCACTGCCACTATAGGCCTAGCACTTAATTTTTGCAACGAATACTCCACTTCAGAGGGTTATTTCTTCGGAAAAAGCGCTAAATGAACGGAACCTGCGAAAATACGTTTTACATACCATTTTGTCCATATTCGGGTATAAAAGGACGTGGATTGCGCCTTTCAACATAAATCAAAAAACAGCCTGTACCCTTCCTATGTGCCTCCTCTGAGGCATCCTATTATTCCTAGCTCTTTTAAAGGCACGTTCCGCTATTTTCCATCACATTATATTTAACGATTTATCTCTGGTCTCGTGTAACAATTGTGTATTTGATTTTGAATGGTGCATTTAAAACTGACGCCGAAGGAAAAAACCCTCCTGTATCAATCTGCGTCCATTTCATTAGATTTTTACTGAACCTCCAAACTGTTAAACCGCCAAACCGGAGAAAATGCAAACTGCAAACGAAAATGCTAAAAGTGAAAAGGCAAACAAAAAGGACTTAACTTTTAATATCACTCATTTGTATTCGTTCATTCTTAAGTTTTCTTGTAGACTATGCTGCCAGTAGGTCTAACTG